>JARQZK010000724.1:917500-1392500 GCA_030704885.1 Cynegetis impunctata
AATTACTTGCAAAAAATATTTCGAGTCACGGACGTGAGCGCTATACCAGTTTTAGTTTTTCTTTAGCCATTTTTTAAATTTCGTTGGCAGTTTATGGCACACTTGGCACATAAGTCAGCATGAGAGCTTTTCTAGGGCAAAAACAGCTGATGATGCAAATCTCCCTCTTTTGAGAACATTACAATATGAACTCACTTCTACAACACTGGCTACAGCAATGTGCTTCTGTGTATTACGTGTTTAAAACACTAAACCAAAACTGACAACGGGAACAAAAAAAGTTACGACGAATACAGTCGAGGTATCCCATAAAACATTAACGGATAGGGTTGCCAACTTGGGAGAACAGAATAAAACTGACGGATACAATCGAGGTATTCCCCGTAAAACATGAATGAAAAGGGTTCCCAACTTGGGTGATTTAAGTTCCCTTTTTTATTTCAATAAGAAAACAATGTTACGTAACGCGTTGTTCGAACCCCCCTCCCGCCCATGTAACGCATCGTAACGTTTTGCAAGACCCCCCACCCCCCAAATTGCGTTACGTAATACTTGAACGCTCCCTTTCAGGAGGCATGAAGCATGAAACAGATTTAAAAGCCCCTCCACTACCTCACACTTTGCAATACCTAGTCTATTATTTTTGGGGAAAAGCCCACTAAAAACCGTATTCTTAATTACCTACTTATACAAAATTCGAAGTAGGCGGTAGATATGAGAACGAAAATCTATCTGTCCACTGTTTATCGTTCATTGACGTTTGACAGACGACCAATTAATTTGTTTTTATTTGCAATATTATTTTGTTGTCGTCTGAGTTTCTCAATTAAATTAGACTAAAGGACCGTATTATCGAATTTTCACGAAATGGGATATTTATTTTTTCGGTGAGATTCAAACGTATTTGACAAAGACCTTCCATAACTATCTAAGTTCTTAAGATATCAAAATTTTATTGTGATATTCATCGAATACCCTCCAATAAACAAAAATGCTTCGAATTCACTTATTATTGTTCACTAAGCTGAACACAAAGTTTTAAACCAATCGAGTAACAAACTTTTTTCTCGAACAATAAGAAAAGAAACGAGAACTTGAGTTAGTATCTCACCAAATTAATCCGTTGAAGACAGGCATTATTGAATGTTTTAGTTCCTCTGTATGTTTGTTAACTTTGAACGAAAATGGCTAGCTAACTGGTCATGTTATTGGGAGTTTTTCACAGAATTTATTGCATTATACGTCTCCCATGCAATTGGCGTGTCAAATCAAAGAGTATAGTGACAGTGACAAAAAAAAGTTTAGTGAAAAATTTCAAAGAAATCGGTGCAACCACCGGGTACTTCTGAGAAGTTCAACTTCGTTCCAAAAAAAAAGAGGGGTACCTCTGAGAAGTTCCACTCTTTTTTTTTTGGAACGAAATTCCTTACGGCAGGCTTGGAGGAGATAGAGATTTCGCTGCGGGACCAAACTGAAAAATATGCGAGACTAAAAGTGTGACGGAAATAGACTGACGCTTCACGCTGACTGACGAAAGTCACGCTTTTAGTTAACACAAGCGAATATTGTATACCTTTCTCTTTCTCCCTCTTTCTTTCCGTTCTCTCATCCCTCCTCTTTCTGATCCCACTCCGCCACGTCAATCGCCAATTCGCCAATGCATTATATGTACTCATTAATTCATGTACAAGCAACTCGAATACGTAAGATGTGAAACATCGAAATAATTTTATATAAGTTATATGCATAAAAGAACAGATTACCATAGGAATCAGATATGACATAATGAAAAGATAAAGCTTTACAAATTTGTTCCATAAAATAATGGCTACGTATTGTAGGTTTATATTCAATTATATAGCAAGGCGATACGTTATCCCCTCGTTCTCTTGCGTCTATATTTTACGTTGCGTTGACGATCGAGTGATCTAAGTACTGAACCCTGGTGTGCCGTATTTCTGGGTTCGAATCCCAGAGGTTACTCCTGGCTTTTTAAATTTTTTTATTTACAATCTCGTAAGAGCTCTTAGCCCCATATTTCAATATTAATTATTTCAACTCGGATTATTATAAATTATTACTTCCGTCGTGCGCCCCGACTCGCACATGTTTCGTTTTCGCTAATTGTGGTCCTTCTACATTATCCGAAGGAACTTCGTTCCTACCTGGTGTCCCATGACACCGTTTTCTTGTTGTTCTTGTTTTCTTAACATGACAGCATGTGCAGATGAAAAGTTGTGCAAAACGTAGCGTCTTACGACCGGCCTTAAGACATCTGACGAACGATTCGCAAGAACTATAACCGCAGTGATAAATTATTATGTATTTCATTCATTTGTTTTAGTTCTGACGTGTTCGTCAGAAAACGCATCCACCGTAACCATAGACTACGCATCTATTTTGCAATATCATAATTATGAAATAATTAAAACCTGAAAGATTCGTGCGTAGTTGCTTCGTCGCCACAAAAACGGTATTTTTCAAGTTCGTTCGGCTGGCTCAAATTGCGGACAAACAAAAAATCGATCTGGCATTGTTATCGTCAATCGACGGACGTCACAAAGTCCGACGCCAACTGTGATAACGCGATCGCTTCCTCGTACCAATTCCCGGAATCAAGTCGTCGCTTATCGTTTGTGCGTACTCGGTCGTACCACGCGTCGGCGGACACTGAAATGTCAAATTCTAAACCATCAAGGGGGGCGGCAAATCCGGATTTTTCGAAAAAGGAAATGAAACGTTAGACTTTGGTTACCGAAGTTGGTAGTTACGACAACGATATTCCACACAAAGATTCGTTGGATTTTTATTCGTATTTTCCACGAAAATACTTACTATTGCAATGTATCAAAGGAAAGCCTCAGATACGGAAATGGTTTTTTTTAATACGTTTTAGACTTTCTACACGATTTTCGAAAAAAATTTTACATATATATATATATATATATATATATATATATATATATATATATATATATATATATATATATATATATATATATATATATATATATATATATCGGGTGTAAATGAGTGATGGGCCACCCCCATAACCTTTTAATGAATATTTCGATTTTATTGAAATTTGGGTGGTTTATCTCAGACATAATTTTGAGTTTTTTCACATACAAAATCAATATGGCTGACTTCCGGTTTCACAGAAAACGATATGAAAATTAAAAATTCAAATGGAACACCCTATATATTTTTACATATTTTAATTCTGAGGCTTCAAATACATACATTCCATCTGTCAAATTTTTTTTTCATATTTCGTAAACAGGGTCGGTCTCTGGAGCAAAGGGAACTAATAAGAATAAGATTTTCAATAGTTACTTCGTTATTTAGAAATTGAGAAAACTAATGTGTGAATCATTTTGAAGGAATTTGAAGGAGCTTTTTGATATACGGGGTGGCCCATGTATGTTTCTATTTAAAAAACTGAGTTTTGGTTCGAAAAGAATTTAATCGTTAACAAACTTCACGAAAATGAATTTTTGGAAAAATTATTACTGAGGGCGATATTTTAAATCAATTATCTATGTTTTAGACGACGTCGCAGCCATCTACGATAAAAGAAAACAAAATGAAAAACAAAATTGGAACTGCGCTAGAATTGACATTTGACAGATGGAATGTATGTATTTGAAGCCTCTGAATTAAAATATGTAAAAATATATGTTCCATTTGAATTTTTAATTTTTATATCGTTTTCTGTGAAACCGGAAGTCAGCCATATTGATTTTGTATGTGAAAAAATTCAAAATTATGTCTGAGATAAACCACCCAAATTTTAATAAAATCGAAGAATCCATTAAAAAGTTATAGGGGTGGCCCATCACTCATTTACACCCGGTATATATATATATATATATATATATATATATATATGTATACAGGGCCTGTTACTTCCAAAGTCTTATATGATATTGCAACAACATGGTTACATTGACTTGATGCTGCAGCATCATCTTACCTGACTCGTTAGCTTTACTGAAATGGTCTTAATGAATAGGTTATAGATCAGTGATGAATGATGATCCAAGTTGCATGATGGGTTAGGAAAGAGAAATGAGACGGGACGCGGTTATTTTACTTTAATCTTGTTAAGCACAACAAAATACAATAAACGGAAGAAAACAATTTTGTGAAGTATACATTGGTAAAAGTCAACTTCCAAGATATTCATTGGTTTTGTACAGTACAGTAAGTTTAAATACTTATTAACTTTTCTAACTTCTTTAGAAACAAAATTGAAAGTTGACCCTTAATCATTTTCAATTGCCATTATAGACAATGAATTCAAACGGTTCTGAGACATTGTTGAACAAAGACAGTTTATTAGTTTTACTACTCGATACTAGATGGTTCTGTATGTATGAAGTATTTCAAAAATAAACATATATAATATATATATATATATATATATATATATATATATATATATATATATATATATATATATATATATATATATATATATATTTATATATATATATATATATATATATATATAAATATATAGGTATGTATGTATAATTAATCTATGGCTGAACTCTTGGTGAAATATGTTTTATTATTTATTTGAAGAGGAGAAAATATTTGAAGTCAGACTCAAGTCTGGTGTTTATATATTAAAATAAAGGCATCGTGAAACTGTCCAGACCCTCGCCCAGACCGTAAGAGCTTTTGCACACGGAGCGATATCATTACCATATTTAACGAGCGATTAATGGTCACAAAATTGCTTTACACCAAATTTACGTAACGTACTAATCAATCAGCCGCTTTCACACATAAGCGATACCATAACAAGTACCTTAACGTTTTCTGATGGAAGGCAATTAGAGCCGAAACGTTAGTATAATAAACAATAACAAAGATTAAAATAATTTTATATGTTAAAAGAACCTACTTAACCCAAAAAGAAGCAAGTCTCTACATATATATATATATATATATATATATATATATATATATATATATATATATATATATATATATGTATATATATATATATATATATATATATATATATATATATATATATATATATATATTATATATATATATATATATATATATATATATATATAATATATATATATATATATATATATATATATACATATACATATATATATATATATATATATATATATATATATATATATACAGTGTGGAAAAAAAGTATGGACTTACCCTAATAATTTGGTAGCTTTCAGGTTTTATGGAAAACGCTCGAACACTTCGATTCAGTTTTTCTGTTTCCTACATTTTGACCAAATTATTTTGTTCTTTTAATGACATCTGTCAAAAATATGACGTAATCGACATTTTTCTTAAATGACAGTGTATAGCATGCGATACATCATTCGAAAGCTCTTGCTTCACTCAGTATGTTCCAAGATTTTTATGCGATTCTGTAGCTTCGTTTCAAAATGGCGGCGGTAAAATTTTGAAAATTATTTTTAATTGACTCCCAGTAAAAGAATAACTCTTTCTCGATTTATCAGAAAAAAACAATCAATCATCATACTCAGACAGTACTAAGCCTTTATCATTCAATTCCTGTCCTTACATTAAGTTTCTTGGCCTGAGCTTGTTTTTTAATTCCATGGAGAAAAACGAAATTCGATATCTCAATGGCATTACAATAGAAGCTTTGTACGACCGCCATTTTGAAACGGAGCTGCAGAATCGCATGAAAATTTAGGAACATACTAAGTGAAGCAAGAGCTTTCAAACGATATATCGCATGCTATACGCTGTCATTTGAGAAAAATGTCGATGACGTCATATTTTTGACAGATGTCATTGAAAGAACAAAATAATTTGGTCAAAATGTAGGAAACAGAAAAACTTAATCGACCTGTTCGAGCGTTTTCCATAAAACCTGAAGGCTACTAAATTATTAGGATAAGTCCATACTTTTTTTCCGCACTGTATGTATGTATCTATATATGTACATATATATGACTTCAAAAAAACTCCCAAAAAAAGAAAATTGAGAACGCTACAAATTTCATAATAAGTAGCTAGTCGACAGGAGATTAAGAAATCCCTCTAATATGAAGAGAGGGACTTCCAGATCATTTTCAACATTTATTCATTAATCTTTGGGAAATCAAATCCCGAAACATCAAAGAATAATTAAAAAACAACAATTACGGAGACAATATAACATAATATCCTGATAATATTGAGAAAAATCATCAGAATTCTCAAAAGTACAATAACAAACAATATTGATCTTTGCCTTGATTTATTGTTGTGAATATTTTTTCTGGTATTTATTTTATTTCTCTCCGACTGACTTAAATTACACCTGAAATTACAAACAAACATAAAATCTCGAAAATAGAACTTTCAACAGAAATTTTCAGAGCATATGTTTCCAGTCGTCAGTTTTGTGTTCAACTGAAGTGGTGAAAAGCGAAATTTTTGATAATTTCTCCAAATAAGGTACTCTAAATTTCAATTCAAAAGTTCACTCAATAGAGTTTACTGGAATTGAAGCTAGAAAATTATTGATTAGACCGGTAGTTTTGAAAAAAGTACAGTTTTCCTGAATTGAAAGTCACAGATATAAGGAAAAAACCCATCCAGAATTTTATAAAATTTTCCCTGAATATTTGATAGCGAATTAATCATTTTAAGAAGATAACTAACTTTTATTATCGAGTTATATGTTTTAAATTAACAACTAAAAGATACTACAATCGCAGTGAATATTTGAGTTTTGATAAAATATAAATAATTTTGAATAATTGTTTTCATAATGATTTCGATATAATTATCAAATTATCTAAGTATGATGATAGCGTGAAATAGAGATAACATACCAATCGCAAACTTTTCAATTATGTAAAAATAAAATAGGCCAAAATTTAAGGAGTAATTTAAAATTTTGGGAACATTCCGAATTACGTGAAAATATCGCTTCACCAAAAAAAATTGAATCAACTTTAATCTAAATTTAGATAATGTGGACATACAGAATAAAATATACATTATTTCTTCAAAATATCTATAGGCAACCTTCAATGATAATAAATTTTTAAAAAGCTTTTGCGGTCAGGGGACCCCCATTTCTTACGTATTGCTTTTCGATTTTTTTTTCTCTTTGGAAAATCTTTGTGATATATAAGTAATTTTGTATTATATATCAATATATAAGTTTGTATTATACATTCTTGCTGCAATTTCCATTTCTAGAATCTTCATTGCAAAATTGCAATAATTAGTGGATATAACGCACGTAGGTATGATTTGAAAAAAAACAAATATATAAATTGTTCCTATTAATACTACATAATATTGAACTTTTATAGTTGTGCTCGCCAAACTTCCTTAAGATCACTATATTTAAAAAAAATTCTAAAGTTCGTATTGTTTAAAGAGCCAGGAAAGAAAATGACAAGTTTTGTTTATTGTGAGTACTTCACTTTTCTGTGGTAAGTCCAAAATCTTCGAATATCGTCAACGAAATATACTTAAATCGCGTGCTAGTGAAATATTATCTTTCACATCGTGCCGACAAAAATCTGTTGCTGTATCTCGAATAAACCCCATATAATTTGTCGATGGCTGTTTCTAGAACTAGAAATTTAAATACTTATTCCTGTAGTACAACGAATATCATGCTTAAATTTCCAATCCTTAAACCATTGATTATTTTTATTCAACCATGATTGTATAAAAAGTTTGGTTTATATGAAATCTGATGAGTGACAAGATAGTGTGTAGTCATATCTCTTGAAACCGACAAAACAAAAAGATTACTTTATGAAATTGAGGTTTCATACTGATCAGATGAAAAACCATGTTATAACGAAAATTTCAAATAAATCTATTTTCAAAACATTCATACACATTATATTATTAGGTCTGAAACTTTTTTACTGAGAAATAGTTAAGATTTTATTATATTTATTGTATCAGTTTTCACATGCTAAATATTTAGCATGAGATTAAGTTTAAAGAAGAAATGATTCTTCGCCATTATTCAGAGTGCTATATATTAAGAAAGCAGTGGACTAAATACTGAGAAGTTGCAGAGGGTTATTGTGTTATATTATAACCTTATTATTCCAAATTTATGAATTCATATTGAAAACGTATATAGGAATGTAATTGTTGAGTATGGTAACAATTTTCAAACTCTAAACACAATATTAAATAAGTATAATAACAATTTCTATTTTCATAAATATATTTCCACTTGAATTTCAAATGATACACACTCTAAGAAAATGCTTGTTAAAAATTAGCAAACTCTCCAATAATTATTAAGTATTTGGTAATTGACAACTTAAGTATTATAAAATAAAGTGCTACTATTCAGTTTGTTGTAATAGCATATAAAATATCATCTATGAAACCTCTAAAAAATATCAACAATATACTCATTTCAGATCCAAATGATGAGAAAAAATATTCAAGAAATTCCTAAATATTATTATTAATTTCTACAATGTTCACTTTAAAAGCATTATTTTTCCAAGAACACCCCCTCCAATTAGTAACATTATATAATTTACTAACTCTAAACTTAAAACTCAAGAACTGTTTACTACGATAAGTAAAAAACCTACAAACAATATGAAAAGCGTATTAGATAACTGGCCAAATTGCACAACTAAGTTCAAAACCAAAATCAAATTTCTCTACATTATTTGTATTTAAATACATTTAAACACTCTTTCCACGGTTGAGGTTCTTTCTGAGAGTTGTAATGTTATTTTGAATCAAATTTTACCCTTACTGCAAGATAATCAGAATTGTTTATGAGATGAAAGAATACTGACCAAGCTATCTGCATCGTTCATTTTTTCCTCGTCATCTTCAATAGGTTGTGCTTCTCCAGTTAATTGCAATCATCCTGAAGCAACACCTGGTACACCTATGCTCCAGGTACTTATTATTAATTGATTACTCGCCTTTGATATAGGTCCCCGAAAACATTTTGGTATTTTACTCACTTTCAAACTAATTGTTTCGTAACACCCTTTAGCACTGGAAATATAACTTAAATATTTTCAGTTAGAACTTTTGGATAGAAACATGTAAACACCTGTGGTTGCGTTGTATTCGCAACTGTTTACTTCAATTACTAAAAACAAACCATTATTATCAGTACTAGAATATCACAACTTATATCTAACTCCATAAAAATCCAAGCTAATCTACATAATAATTAATAAAAACAATTAAATTGAGAAATAATCCTTCTCCGGTTATTGCTGAGAAACTTTCACCTACGTGACGTCACGTCATAGAGTCTTAGGTTATCATTGCCAACATAAAAATTTGACAAGTAGATATTGAAATTTCCTAAGTGATCCATGTACAAGGACGAACAAAAAGTTAATTGAATTTCAGATCCATTAAACACTATATATATATATATATATATATATATATATATATATATATATATATATATATATATATATATATATATATATATATATATATATATATATATATAACTTTTGGATAATTATTAGCAATAACAGGCTTGTTGAATCTCAAAGAACTCGATTTTATTGAAAAGTTGACGTTTCGCCACGACAACGTCGAAACGTCAACATTTTAATAAAATCGAGCTCTTTGAGATTCAACAAGCCTGTTATTGCTAATAATTATCCAAAAGTTAAAAATAGTTCACAGGCAACAACAATTCAAATAAATAAATAATATATATATATATATATATATATATATATATATATACGAGGGCAATTCAGAAACTAACCTCCGATTGGTCACAGTGCGGGTACTGGGGGGAGTAGCGCGCCATCTGTGCATTCACACGCTCAGCAGGTCAGTCGGCATCAAGCCGTAGTCGAGTGAACATCGTACCTGCGCTAGTTTAGTTTTTGTGGCAGTTTGAAATGTGTGCTGCAATAGAAAAATCCCGCCAAATGTGAAGTGCGTGCTGTTATAAGGTTTTTTACAGCCAAAGGATACTCTGCAGCAGCTATTCATCATGAGCTTTGTGCCGTGTACGGACCAAAAGTTATGAGTGAAGGAGTTGTCCGTGAATGGGTACGTTTATTTAAAAGTGGACGAGAAAACGTTCATGATGAAGAGAGGAGTGGTAAACCATCCTTGGTGACTGACGAACTCGTTCAGACAGTTGATGCAAAAGTTCGTGAAAATCGACGTTTCACAATGGCGGAGTTGTCTACTGATTTTCCACAGATTTCTAAGACTCTTTTGTACGAGATAGTGACAGCAAGATTGGGTTACCGTAAGTTCTGTGCACGATGGGTGCCCAAAATTCTTACCGACCACCACAAAACTCAAAGAATGACCTCTGCATTAGACTTTCTGTCACGTTATGAGGACGAAGGAGAACCATTGTTAAACAGAATCGTGACCGGTGACGAAACCTGGATTAAGTACGTGAACCCTGAGACAAAAGAACAATCAAAGATGTGGGCACATTCAGATTCGCCTACCAAACCAAAAAAAGCCCGGCAAGATTTTTCTGCCAGAAAACTGATGGCAACGGTGTTTTGGGATGCCAAAGGGGTGTTGTTGGTTGAATTCATGGAACGTGGGACGACCATTAATCAAGACGTGTACTGTGAAACACTAAAAACATTACGACGGGCTATACAGAACAAACGCCGTGGTATGCTGACTTCCGGTATCGTTTTTTGCACGATAACGCCCGTCCTCACTCTGCTCGCAGAACAACAGCCCTTCTTGAGTCCTTCAAGTGGGACGTTTTCAACCATCCACCTTACAGCCCAGATCTGGCGCCAAGCGATTATCACCTCTTCATGCATATGAAGAAATGGCTCGGGTCCCAGCGGTTTGATGACGACGAAGAGCTCAAAGATGCGGTCACAGGCTGGCTCAAGGCACAAGCGGGTGATTTTTATGCAGAAGGAATTTCAAAGCTTGTGAAGAGATACGATAAGTGCCTCAATCGTTATGGAGACTATGTCGAAAAATAGTGCAAAGATGTAGTTGTAAGATGTATATATTAAAATATTTTTACTTAACTTGGTGTATTTTTTTCAATCAACCGGAGGTTAGTTTCTGAATTGCCCTCGTATATATATATATATATATATATATATGAAAAACTTGGCTCTCGGAATGAACCGCGTAAAAGATTTGAAAAATCTCGAGATTTTTCAACCGCGTATAATATTTGAAAAATCTCGAGATTTTTCAAATCTTTTACGCGGTTCATTCCGAGAGCCAAGTTTTTCAAATACTTCCGACCGCGGAAATCTTTCTGAACATATATATATATATATATATATATATATATATATATATATATATATATATATATATATATATATATATATATATATATATATATATATATATATATATTTGTATATGTATATATATATATTATATATATATATATATATATATATATATATATATATATATATATATATATATATATATATATAAATCAGTGGCGGCTCGTTAAGTGTTTGTTTAAGGAGGCTACAAGAGGTGTTAAAAAATACACCATAGGCGAAAATTTTTAGGATTTCAAGGTCAACCGCCTTATAATTTAAAGAAAATCAAAGTAAAACAAGCACCGGCACCCTACAATATTAATTTCTTTGGGAAAAAAATTGTTTTCACTTTCGAGTGTCTACCTTGAGATCTACAACTCCTATTTACAATATTCACAAAAACTCTTTTCAGCCAATTAATCAATTCATCTATTCATCAAATTTTTTTTTCTTTCACATAATAGGTACCTACCTACCTACTTAACGAATTTGTTACCTATTCGAGGAATTAATCAATTGTTGCCCAGCAAGTATCAATAACATTCATTATTTTTGTAATTTAAATTTGATCCGCGACACGACATGTTCCTGGGATTTTTCGTGCCTTTCCAGAGAACGTGATAAATTTTCTAAATCGTCAAATCCTAAGCGGCCCCAAACAGAGACATTTTCCCTAGTGAAAAGTAAACACAGCCAACAAAATAATTTATTTTTTACCTGTGATCCGGCTAGCCAAGAATGTCTCTCATAATTTCTGATATTAAAACCGCGATTCTGTTGTTTGTTATGCTGCACCAAATTGTTTAATTCCGGGGTAGATCGCAATGTTTTATTAAAACTTTATTGTCTTAACTTAGTGCACTAAAGTTATGGGATAACAAATATTCCACTAAGTCACCATTGAAATTTTTTAAATTAACTTCAGTAACCGAACTCGTTTTAAAAACAATACGCCAGCAAAATAAATTAAAAATCACCGCACCGGCACAAAATTCAAAACAAACTGATCACGATTAAGTCTACACGTGCTTGCTACATCCAGCTAGGTTCAATCGGTGTTGCCATTTACATGTATTTTCCTTTTCTATTGCAATAAAGTATTCATTCGCAGTATTCGCACCGTTGTTTGCTTTTCTGTGACAGGCATAATGAACGTTGAAAATATACCTTTTTGAGCCTCTGCAGCGTTGCCACTGTTGAAATGAAATCTTGAAATGAATTAAATGCAGTAAGCAGTAAACGTAAATAACTTCTATCGTAATTAATAAATTATATTATATAATGTAGGTTGAAAGGAAGGTAGGTGCATAAAATAATATAATTTTGATTAATATGAATATGCTGAGTGCTGACTATTTAATATAGTATAGTAGTGATACACAGAATATTGAGGAGGCGGCTTAGCGCCTCCTTTCCGCCTTATATATATATATATATATATATATATATATATATATATATATATATATATATATATATATATATATATATATATATATATATATATATATATATACCTATATATACCTATATATATATATATATATATATATATATATATATATATATATATATATATATATATATATATATATATATTATACAATTATATAATAAGTAAATTTGTTTAGTTATAACAGGCATTTCACTGTAAAAGATAGAATTTATCAAAAGTTGTAAATGTTTCGCCGAGTAATTTGAGAATTGTTCAATACATTTTTAGGGAGCAAAGTTATTATGACATTTATAAATTTCCAAAGATTATAAAAAACTTAATAATATGTAGTCTCATTGTAGAAGATGTATAACAATTAATAATTATTTTCAAATGTGTGCGTTCAAAATAAAATGTAGTATAAGACCCAAATTTGTTCCAATATGAAAACATCTATCCATAAACAGTATTACTATGAAGATATCTTAGATCGATTCTTAGATAGATTCTTAGATGCTCCCAGTCACTTATGTCATAACAGAAACGTCATACTCCCATTATCAACACTTATTTTTCGGACGCCTCTTGTAACTGAAATGTTTGAAAGTTTGTATGAAATAGACGATGGAATGAAAGAATTATCTTTCTCTTTCTTTTTACTGTCAATATGAGACGTCAAGTGACAAGTCGGTCAAGTCAACTAACGAACGTCAAAAAATGACAAATCAAAATCTCATTATTAATCATTGGTGTTTATTTTCTTCCTTCCTCAAGACAGATAAAGATAACTGATGTGAACCAACTTTACTTTTAAAAGCTAAATAAGCTTTAAAACTGTTCCATTCCAGAAATGCCATTCCACTATATTTTGCCATTTGAATGTAGAAGTTGCTGATTTTGATTGTTCCTCCTACTGCCTTTTCAACGACCTGTTGGATTTAACAACATAATAATTCATTTCCTTTGAGTTCCTTGTTCGAATAGATAACAGTTAAAAGGTAATATATCCTGTTTAAGTATTTCTCGTTTTAATTATCCTGAAATGAGTTCAAAAATATTTTTAATCGAAATATACAAGTGGAATAACAAATAAAGTGCAATCCATAGTAGTTAAAGGAGACCTTCACTTATGTTTAGCATCACAAAGTAAACATCCTGTGACTATCTGAAATATGTTATAATGATGGTGACTTACAAAGTGTTCAAAAATTTGGTACTGTTGGTTATATCATCTATAAAATTCTAATTATTGCATTGGATTTTAAAAAATTATAACTCCTGATATTTTATTCTCCCCTGGTTTGGTGCTTGAAAAAAAATTTAATGTAGATTTTTACTTTCAAAAGTAGTATGAGCAAATCTCCAGTGACAGTTCAAGAATGGATTGAATCTTTGCCATGCCCAGAAAAAACAAAACCACCTCCTCTGCTGCCCCCTGCATCAGTAAGTACCATAGAGATGCGAAGTCCTAAACGATACCTTCCGAGAGATTTATCTCTTCAGTCTGATGATGCCAGTAGTCATTGCTCTAGTGTTGAGTCAGTGTTGGAACTAAGAAAACCAGATCCGGAGGAAATTTTGATGTCTCTTGGTTTTGGACCTAGCAAACCATCAAATCTTCTTTCAAGGATACCACAAAGATTTTTGAAACCCTCAACGGTAAAGTAAAAATTATGAATTCATTACCACTCAAGTATATAAAGTTTATGGAATATTTTGATGTAAATAATTGTGCATATTCATTTCAGCTGATCAAAAACATGGATCTAAAATCATTTTTAGCACAATATGGTGAAACAGAGGCTGACTTGTCAGAAATTCAAAATCCGCAGTAAGTAAAAATTATTTTATTTTTTATTTTTAAGCAGTATGTATATCATTTTTAGATATTCTGGTTTGATTTCTAACATTTATTTTCCTGTATTCAGGACCCAATATAACCTTAACGATGTGGAGCTGAATAGAAGAAAGAGCTTATGTCCCTCTGAGCTAATGTAGTTTGTTGAATATTTTTAAACGGTTTATTCTAATTACGGAAATAAACTTTAAACAGAAATAGTAATTAGAGATTCACATACTAAATACAAATATAGCTTCCTTATAGTTTTCTTTCCTAATTGTAGCCATATCGGTGTCATGTGACTTGGTAGTACCACTTTAAAATGTTTTACATGATTAAAATGAAAACATAAATTGAAATATGTATCTAATGTAATTTTTTTTTCAGATCTCCATTTGCTCAAGCAGCTAAAAGACCAAGGTCCTTCTAATTTAATTATTGATTAGAATTTTTCTGAAGAAAAATATAGTAAAATTTTCACTTTCTTTTAAGCTATAATTTTGATGTTCATGAATTTTTACTGTTTAAATTTTCATTTATTTTTAAGAATTTTTGCGCATTCTAGAATTTTTAATGAATGTTTCTCTTCAATTTTCAGTCAATTATTAAAAAATTCAATCTAGGATATATTCCGGAACCAGTTCCCATAATATTCTAATTTTAAAACATACAACACTATAAAACAACAATATTGAGATAATCATATTTAATATTTTTTTCATAAGAGTTCACTAGTGAAAACTATTACTTCTTTAAATCAAAATTATCTAACTATTTTACTTTCTTTGATATCACTGCAGATGTTTTATTCCATGTCGATAACATTTTACATTTTTATACATGGTGGTCCAAGTATAAATCCTGAAAGATTGGAATGAAATTTCAAAGAATATTAGTATATGATGAATAACGAAACTTTATTGTAAAAAAAACTCTTCTAATATGAATAAAAGACAAAGCGATGTGATACTCTACAGCTAAATTATGTGATAAGTTTAGATGAAGATTTTATTTTTTAAGCTTGTTCCTACATGTAATTTGAAAGTCAATCAGCCTTATTAATGTATAGTATTTAAATATAAATTACCTACTTTCATTTGTTGAGTTGTATGAAAATTTCTTCAATTATCATAGTGGGTAGGTAATGAAATTCAATATAATATAAAAAAAATTAGCCAGTTGTTATCCACTTTATCTTCATATTTAATTTATGTATCTTCCTATTTTCGATAATGTTATGAAAAGGAGCCACTGTTAGACCCATAAAAAAGCAGAAAATATTAAATTGTTTCTTTTATTTAACCTGATAAACAGAATTTTCAACAAATATCTAAACTACAATTATTTTGCTATACTTTTTATAGGAGCATCGCAATAATTTGATATTAGCAATGAATGTGTAGTTGAAACCTAATGAAATTGAGGTGTTCTGCGTATTAAACAGATTGCACTATTAATCAATATAATATTTCTTCGTTATATTCATGAACTGATAGAAACATAAAATCTTCATAGTTGTAAAAAGTTTCATCATAAATTGTATTTTAAAAGGAGACCAATATAATAAATATATTATGGAAATTTATTATTACATTGACGAAAATAATCTTCTGTGTGATCATTCTTCAACAATTGATGTTATGAATGGGTTAATGCATTGGTTATTGTAGTATGATAAAGCTTTCGGTATATTTCGTATAGGACAGTAATGTGCGTTTATAAGCATTCAGGGGGGCCATTAGTCGACTGACACTGATCTTCCATGAGTTATTTTCATAGGTTTTATTATGGCTTGCAAACTTCCTCGGAACGAAATACCCCGGAATTAAAAAACATTGAGTTCCGATATTCTTATTTGTTGCTGAGATATCAAATACAGGCTTCTCCTTGTCTGTTGCTCTCCCCAACTACTCTCATGAGCTCGGTCGTTTCTAGTGATGTTCAGCTTCATTTCTAACAAATTTCTTATCGTTTTAATGCAGAACAAGGATGAAAGTTTTGAACTATGAAAATTTAACTTTCGAAGTTCTTTTTGAAAATTGAAATCGGACAATATCTGTCACATTCAGGCTTGCTGGAAAATTGCATAGTAAAAAATTCAAATGGCCACACATCGAAAACTATGCATCGGGCAGTGCCTTCTTCTTGCACAAATAAAGTTTAGATTAAAATCTAATACTGGCCGGAGAATCTACGCTACAACTCAAAAAATAACCGAATTATGAATTTTTGTAAAAATTGCCTAGTTTTCTTGATTTTCTAACGGTCCGATCGAGTCTTACGATCTTTCATTTTCTTCATGTTTTCATTCTCTACAATTTCTCTCTTGGCACCATCACAAAAGTTTTAGTTTTATAGGCAAAAAACAAACAAAATTTTTGCATAAAATTGTTGTTAACAAAGTTATGAATATTAAAATCGCGTGAAAAACATTTTACTTTATCATATGAAACTATACTCTCCAAACAATGGCGCAGCAGGATTAATTCTAACATTTTTTACATGAAAAAATCTCTAGCTTGGCTTAGTACTAATATATAGGATATTCAATCTTTTTCTGTAGTTTTCAATTTTCAGAAACCTTAATGCTTTGAAATCTCAAATATTCAATAAATTGAATTCAAATGATGATTAACTATCAAATTTCTTGAACTAAAAATTCATTCATTTGTTAGTTGCCTCCTTTTATTCAAAAAGCTTAATATAATAAGGTTTGATTTTAATTTCTAAGTGAAAATTTTCAGTTATTTAGCAAATGTTTTGTCATATTTTCTTCTAGTTGAACTTATTTCAAAATAAATTGAACTTTAATTTATTTTTCTGCATAATTTCTATTGAGTTAATTCAATTTTCAGAATCCTTAAAGGTTTTGTACACCCTCATATTTAGTTAGTTCTCATTTTCGTCTCCGTTTCAACCGAAATTACATATTATCCTTTGTATAAAAAGCAAAAACTTTCTCATTTCAGTTCGGTAAAATCACGTTGACATTTATTTGAGTGACAATTATATCAAATCATGTCACAATGGATTAGAACATGATTAGAACAGACAACTGAAAATTCACGTTGACAGTTATTTCATAGATAAAGGATGCGTTCGGTTCAAGATTTATTTGATATCATGTCAAAATAGACTAGAACAGACAATTGAAAATCACTTTGACATTTATTTGAGTGAGCTGACAATTATATCAAAATGTACTAGTACTGACAACTGGACGGATCGTGTGAAAAGAAATCAACAAAAACGAATGAACTGACAGGTTAACTGAAACGGAAATAAATGAGAAATGAAATAATAGTATAAAAAGCATAGAGATATTACAGATAGAGGCGACAAGCCATAGGCCGCTCTGTAAGTGGCAACGTCAGTCTCGAAACTCAGTGGGAGCGAAAGAGAGAGACGATCGCAGGGTTTTTCTGTCCTTATCAGACGTAAACATAGACAGACGTAACTGTCAGAGTCTACCCTAACCTTCAGATTCTCTCTCTCCCTCACCCGAGCTGACAAGTTTCAGGCTGGCTTGTCGCCTCTATCTGTAATATCTCTATGATAAAAAGTCTATTAATCTTCAAACTTAATCATTTCAAAATCTCAATATTTAATAAATCGAAATAGTTGATCATTGTATTCGAGATTAATCGACTTTCAAATTTTCTATACTATGCGGTAATATTTTTATTTTTCACTTGTATATTATTTGTTGATTTTACCTTAGATGATACGGTTGCTATAAATACACTCATTATGCCCTTGGGCGTTATGAGCGGGCATTATGGATCATAACGCCCGCTCATTGTACGAGGAGAAATGGAGCAATGGATTAAATACTTCCATACTTCCATGGATTAAATACTTCATAATCCTTGTCGTATACGACTCTGGATTTCTCCGACAATTAATTATTCGCAGCTTTGGCTGCATTTTCTATGATATTCTTGGGTAAATTCATTTTCATTTCCATTATTTCTATAAGACTTTTATTTTCAAAAACTCTAAAAACGAATAGCATACAGCACGCCGTCGACTGCAGAAAAGAATGTCATTTGTCAATTGTCAATGATTCAAGGCCGGGAATTTTGAAGACCAATAAGATTCATTCTTTTCCCACAAGTGACGCGCGCAATTTTCACCTGCACAGGTAATTCTGGAAAGGTCCATTATCCGCAGCTTTGGCTGCATTTTCTATGATATTCTTGGTTAAATTCATTTTCATTTCCATTATTTCTATAAGACTACACAAAGAAAGCAGCAATGACATTCATACTAACTATGATGTCAAAAATATTCACAAACGTCAAAATATCAACAAATGACATGCCTACTATGAGAAGGAAAATGAAAAGTATAGGAGCAATGAACCGATTTTAAAATCGATTTTTCATAATTTTTTCGTGAAAAATAAAATCTTGTATGCACCACTTGCGTTACTAGATCGGCGTTAGGATCTATATAACGCACTTGGTACATAAATAACTAATTTATCTTCAAGTTTCATTCGAAATCTTTTTTTCAGCTAGCTTTCGTTGACATTCATAATTTCTCATTATAAGTTAGCAAATTGAAACCATATTTTCTAGGAAGTTTATTTAATAAATTGTCCTGAACTATAAGCCTTAATACATCTTTATGTATCTACCTATGAGTGTAATTCAGTGTACCAATTATATAATTCAATTTGTGTGACTCATCATATTTTGCCACAAACTCATGTTCACTGAAGTGTGTTATATCTGCAAGCATTCGTTCAGTATTTTGGTTTCATGTAACGGTACACCTTGATGAACGAATAATAATACTTCCATTCCTTCTTCCTTCCTAGTCAGAAACTAAAAAACGATATCGAAAACTCGTTCACTTGCCTCGTATCGTAAGTTCGCATAGCTTGAGATTGAGGTCCACTTCACTCATCTGTGTTCTTTATTTCTTGATAAAAACGTTGCATGGCAATTGTTTGTAGTTTTTCAAGCAGTTTTTTGCGTGTCAATCGCGCATCGGTCCACGCGTAAATGGGATAAAAAGTGCCACATTCGATGAATTTTTCGAAATGATGAACCCTCAGTTTTCGTAAGTTTTTTCAGTCGATTATTATACTATCTATTATTTCGGTCATTTTGTCACTCACCAGTCAAACAATCACGAGCAATATACGGTATTTGTCTCATAATTCCAGATACATATTTTTACACAGGCCTATAAAAGAATGACGGCTTTCTCATCACACATATATATATATATATATATATATATATATATATATATATATATATATATATATATGTATATATATATATATATATATATATATATATATATATATATTTATATATATATATATTTATATATATATTTATATATATATATTTATATTTATATATATATATATATATATATATTATATATATATTTATTAATTTATTTATTTATTTATTTATATTATGTGTGTATTTGTGCATATGTAATGTATTCCAAATCAAATCGCTTAACAATCATTGGTAGAATATAATTTCTAAATCACTGGCATAACTTATAGTATGAAATAAAAATGCAATATAATGAACGGTTATTGAGTTCAACAAACTTTCTCATTTGGTTTTTCTATATGCTATTCGTTCAACTATTAATTGTGGTTATAAATAATATGCAGAATATTACTTGGGAAATATACTCCCCGCCATTTAAATAGAACAAAAATGTATGACTATTTTAAACTTATTCTATGGTAAATTTGAAATAGGCCGCTTGTTCTAGGAATTAGTGCAGTATTTCCAAATTTAGAGTCTCTCAGCATATTGTTACGTATGGATTTGTAAAATAGTTTTGTTTTTTAATCAGGTTTAAAATATATGATGTACAATTATTTTATATCCCAAGTTTTAGGTAGGTACCTTATAAATATCAGACAGTTATAAATATTAATTACTATCAAAAATTATGGAATTATTTTATATAATAAGTAGCGCATCTATACAAGAAATAAATAATTACAGTTAAATATTTTAAAGACTTTATCAATGTGAAATTAAGTATAGCAGAGAATTGCCTGATTTGTGGATCAAAAATAATTCCTTATAAGAAAGAAATTTTTCTTTGAATTTTAAGCAAAAAATTACTATTAATCAAATTTGTAATCTCTTATTTGCATAATAATAACATGATTAATGTTATCAAATAAATAGATTATTAATCTACAACAATGATAAGTACTTGTTAGAAATCCCTCTACTATCATTTGCTGAGATTTGATATTTTTCTAGATTGGAAATTACTATTGAAAGAAATTTATTTGAAGGAGTTTATTATTTCAACCTTATTCAGCTTATTAAAAAATAAAGAATGCATAATTCATTCCCTGCATGAAATCCGTATCACTACCTAAAGACCCCTACACACCGGCGTTAATGTCTTGATACATCAACGTGCATCCAAGAACGTTAATGTGGATGCAGAAAACGCACGTTTTTGTGCATGCACAACCCGGATGAATACGGCGTTGATGTTTTCTGAATCGCTTGAATTTTTGGACGCGCATTCAACGAACACGTGCAGGTGTGAACGTGTGGATGCGATTTAACGTTATATTGATTGTACATTCTTGGATGCACGTTGATGTATCAAGACAAAAGTGTAGTTTTGTATGTACGTGTGTATGCAATCAGATTGCGCGTGTGTAGCCGCGCTAATTCAAATGTCAGCAAGCGGCCAAAAGAAGAAGAAAAACGTCTTGGATATGCGCAGTAATAACATTTAATTTAGTCAGCCATTTTCCGTTACCGCTTAGTCAGTGTTTTGTAAATTGAAAGCCGCATGTGTGATTTGATTACATACCTTATTTCGTAAGATTAATGAAAGCTATATCCGTCAAATGAATCTCAACCTAAATTAGATTGCGTTGACAGTTTTTCCCGGTTACAAAGAAAAATGCATCACAATAAATCAATGTACATAACTAACGTCGAAAAAGAAGGCCCATTTTTAAAAATATGGGGGCAGATAGACAAAAAGTCTTCATTAGAAGTAGAGGAAGCGTTGCTTCGTGCATCCGAGCGTTTTGACGAAGGCAAATATAAGCTCAAACAAAATAGTGTGGAGGTTGGTATATTGTGTTGTGCTAAATATGTGGACGGGAAATATTATAGAGCGCGAATAACAAGCATTGCCCTTCAAACTGATGAAATGGTTGAAGTAAATTTCATAGACTACGGAAATAAAGATGTGATACCTATTGCCAACTTACGAACTCTTGAATGCTTCAATCCCTCGTTTATTACATTGCCTCCCTTATCTTCACCGTTTATTCTGGCAGAGGTTGTTTGTATTGGTGGTGAATGGAATGATCGTATAGTAGAACAAATATCTAAAGAAATAAGATATATGGAACATAATTATGTTATTATAGCTCAAGCAATAAGGTACTACTTCATAAAAGTGTTTGTCCTTGATATTGACCTAGGCTTGCACTTAGTGAGGCAAAATTTGATGCAGAGTACTTCAATTCAAACCCAAGAAGCTGTTTTGCTTGCAATGATTCCAAGAACGCCACAATCAATTCCGTCTCCAAACCAGTCCCTACTACAATATAAGTCATTTACTTTAGAACCTAATAGTCAACATGAAGTATATGTATCATATATAACAGATGGACCATGTCATTTTTCGGTTCAGTTGAAGAAATACGAATCGGCTTTAGCTCAATTAATGAGGGAAATCAATTCTATTCCTCTTAAACCTTTAGATGAGTTACCAATACCTGGAACAGTTTGTTTGGCAAAATGTGTTGAAGATAATCATATATGTAGAGCTGTTGTTACCAGTGAAGTTGATAGCCAGTATAAGGTAAACATTTATTTACTTTAACAGAATTATAAATTTCATGATTCCAGTAAAGTAAGTGTTAATTTATTGAAAAAATTTTTATTATTCCACAGCTCTTCTATGTGGATTTTGGGAATACTGAATTAGTTCCCCCAGAAAATTTATTCCAAATGGCCTTCAAATTTATCATACCTAAAATAATGGCAATTCGTCTCTCCTTAGCTGGAATTGAAAAAACATCCATGACATTGGATATGCAGTGTGCTTTCAAGCAGTTTGTAGATAATCGCTTGCTTATGATGGAAGTTTTACCTGCAGCAAAAAAAATGGCGTTACCTAAATGTAGAATGTGGGATCCAGATACTAATACAGATGTTATCGAGGTTTTGAATAGAGCAGCCAAATATGCATACCCTGAGCCTATAGCATTACTTAAAGGATTCACTCAAATTGTTAAAGTTAGTTTTGTATATAGTTGTAATAGATTTTATGTTCAACTGAAGAGTAAAGAAGCAGAGTTAAATCAGCTCATGAAGGACTTGCAAATTTACTGTAATTCTGAGAGAACTCCATATTTAGATAAGGCTAAGGTAAGTCTTGAATAACTTAACATCCATAAAAATTTATTTTACTGAGAATGTGTACCATTATGGAATAATCTTAAAGATTTGTACATATAAAATATATATAAATTTAGAAATGATCAAGTTCTATTAGAAGTAACATCAATCATTTATTTGTGGAAATTCTTCTAATAAAATGAATGCGGACAATTTTAAAAGATGCAATATAATAAAATTCAGTGGAGCTGTATGATTTAATAAAATCACATGAGGTTGTTATATTTTCATACAAAATAATGATGTTTATATTATAATATAATAATTTATGTGTTATTAAAAAAAAATTAATAGTAATTTATGTGTTGTAAATGTTTCTGTATATTATATTACTACATAAAGTTTCAATTGGATACAGTATGCATATAAAATTTATTTTTGTAGGTGGGTCAGCCTTGCTGCTCTATGTTTTTGTTTGACCAAATGTGGTACCGCAGTTTGATCACTGAAATTGATGGGGATCAAGCTAAAGTTAGATATGTGGATTTCGGTAACGAGGAATTTGTTCCTATAGATGGTCTAAAAATGGTTGAGGGGGAGTATCTCACTGTTCTACGACCACAGGCCATTGAGTGTTGTTTAAACGGTTATCAGGTAAGAAAAATTCAAAATTTCCATTTACTCATTTTATTGTGTAACACTTTTCATTGACAAAATACATTCTTAATCAATGGAAAAATTAATATTAGTTTTGAAATTATCATTCTAAAAAATAATGTAAACATTTGTCATTTGCTTCAATGCTTGAGGTTACTTTACTAAACAGATTTCTATGTATGTGATGATGCACTTAATATCAATTTTTCTGATATTGAAAAAAAAATTTAAATTTGTTTAACTTCCAAGGGCGCTTCGGTAGATCTACATAGGCACGTTCCGATTCTAGTAAATACGAGTAAGTATTCGATACTTTTGTTTCGATGCCAACAACTTTTAGTATCGAATAAATCTTGCAATACTTACTCGTTATCGAATCGAATCAGTGAGACTTGGACTGAATGGAACGAATGTTTCTTTTTTACAATTTCTGAACGCATTTTCTTTGTGATCAAAAGCTGTTCCGCTGGATCCTGTGCTGAAGTTATATTACAATCACTTACTTTCTCTCACTCGCACGTAGGGCCCCGCTCGAGAAAAAACAGGTTTTCTCTGTTTCCGTCGGAGTCGCGCACCAGCGCTGCTAGAGAAATATTGGAAAAAATTTCTATGTTCAGAATCGGGTCCGAACTATCGATACTTACTCATATCGATACATTTTAGACTTTTTTTAGTAATTATTTCTAAAAATGACAAAATAGAATTCATATGATACATACATTTTATATTAAAAAAAAAATTTTTTTCTAATTTAAAATTCATGAATTCGATACTTTCTTGCACTCGGAGGTTAGGTTAGTGAGGTTAGAATAAGAAAGGTTTGTTTAATTTTTTGAAAAAGAAAGTGAGAAAGCGGCAAAATCTCAATTCATATTCTGCTTCTTAAGGTCAAAATTAGTAAGTAACAAAAATTTTATGAATTTTTTCAATTTTTTTAATTTTTCGAAATAATTACCAAAAAATATCTAAAATGTATCGATATGAGTAAGTATCGATACTTTGGAGGTACTCATATGAGTAGTATCAAAAAATGATTCGAGTACTACTTATATGAGTAGGTATCGATACCTTGTATGTATCGGAACGTCCCTATCTACAGGTCTCTAGAAATACATGTCCATACTCGTATGTCCTATATGTTAATGTATATAAATGTCTTGATTAATAATTAAACCTCGGACCTGACAATGATCAATAATTTTTCGGTTTTTTTTATTGCTTCCATCTCTTAATTCATCTCTGCAAGTTCTCTTAAACTCAGTATGATTTTGAAGGACATTTTAAACATTACTACCCATTTGTGTAGAATATGGCAGAGGACCAGGAGAGAGACGCCAAGCTGGAAGAACTCATTCTTGAACAGGAGTTCACTATGAAGGTGATCGACTCAATCGGCAGCAAGACACTCGTCGATCTGATGGACGCCTGTAACACGACAGTGACTGCTCTGCTTCTGGAGTCGATAATGGCGCAGACGAAGGTTCAGAAAGCTGCCACGGTCCCTGAAACGAATAGATCCGAGGTTGCTGGAAAACGACAAATGACGGAGGAAGAGTGGCGCGGTGGCGACGACAGAAGTACCAAGCAATACTTCCAGCATGACGATAGAAGATCTCCCAGGTAATAATAATAATAATAATTTTAATTTTTTTTAACTCGAGGGACCTACAGTTTAACGCCGGTTCCGAACGGCCAATGGGCTTTTAAACTATGTACATTACCCAACATTTTGATTATATAAATAGAACCACTAAATTCCGGACATGCACAACACCCAAAAGCAAGGTGGGACTTGAACCCACAATCCTCGGTGTACAAGCGGTACACCTCTGGTCTACCGAGGCCTCTCGTAATAATATTTATTTCAAATAAAAGATACAATGATTCACTATAGTCTTTGAAATGAAATATAGTCAATGAAAAATAAATTAATTGATGACAAAGATTATGCTATTCAGATGTTTTCTTTCAGATTTCCAACCCCTACAAAAAATTCTTGAATATTGTATGGTTCTATATGAATATCTTATATATTTTCTTTTTATAGATATTCAATTTAGTTTCACTTTTTATCATTTCTGGCATTGTGTTGAAATACTTTATACATTTATATTTTTGGACCTTTTTCTGTAGATGTTTTTTTGTGAATGGGATATTTCAGGTTTGTTGTTCTTGTGTTATATAATATGTTAGATGAGTTCAATTTATTTTTGTTTTTGAAGACAAATATTAGACATTCCTGTATATGCATTGCTATAATAGTTAGTATGCCATGTTTCTTGAATTTTCCTCTACATGATTCTCTGTGTTGTAATTTGAGAATGAAGTGCCCTTTACTGGAGATTGCATATTTGAATTGCTTTAGAAGAATGTCCATAGAATATAACTCCATGTCTTGCTTTCGACTCCAACACACCATGATAAATGGTTTTCATGGAGGATCTGTCTAGATATCTTGCCCAAAGAATAGCAGACTGATGCCAAGCTGTTCCCTAGCAACTCAATATTTTTAAATCCTACAAACTCTATAGAAGTAATTGGCACCATTCATAGCTTGAAGACTGGTAAAAGTCCGGGCATAGATAACATTTCCTCTGAGACTTGAAGTTTATATCAAAGGAAATTGCAAAACCTTTGAGCCACATTATAAATAAAATACTGGAACAGGGAATATGTCCTGATGAGTTAAAAATGGCAGTCATACAACCAGTACACAAAAAAGGAGAGAGTGTGCTGTCCAATTATAGGCCAATCTCCCTTATCACTAATTTCACAAAAATTTTCGAAAAAATATAGAATCCCGATTAGACTCGTTTTTGGAAGCAAATCAAGTTATATCCAGTAGACAGTATGGTTTCAGGAAAAATAGATCAGCAAATGATGCGATAGTTGATTTAGTCTCCAGAATGTATGAGGCCTTGGACAAAAGTTGCCCTGCAATAGCAATTTTTCTTGATCTTGCTAAGGCGTTCGATACTGTAGATCATTCGCAGCTGTTGGAGACCTTGCAGGACATGGGTATCAGAGGTGTCCCGCATGCACTTTTTGCATCTTACCTAAGTAAAAGAACGCAATGTGTAAAAATTGATGAATATTTAAGCTCAACCAGGCAGGTAAACTGCGGAGTGCCTCAGGGTACCATACTTGGACCAGTGCTGTTTATTATGTATATCAATAACTTACTTAATCTCCATACAACAGGAGAGATAATAAGCTATGCGGATGACACTGTCATTTTTTATCAAGCAAAAAGCTGGATTGACTTGAAGAATAAAATTGAACTAGACTTACCTATTTTCTTTAATTGGTTTTATCACAAGCTATTGACAATAAATTTTGAAAAGACGTACTACCTACCTATGTCTAGCTATGTCAATCACCTTCCTAATTATGATACAATAAACATTAATAACCAAGGAAACAATATAAAACTCAAACAGACACACAAAGTCAAGTATTTGGGTATAACTGTGGATTGTCACCTTAGATGGGATCACCATATCACGTCCCTTGTAGGAACTCTGCGTTCTATTCTGGGAAGATGTAGATGTCTCAGTTCAGTTCTGGAATTACCCCAGTTGCGTATGTTTTACTTCGGTCTAATAGAATCGAGATTATCATACGGTATACTGGGATGGGGTGGAGCATCGGACTGTTATATAAAACAGTTATTAATAATACAAAAGACAGTTCTAAAAATATTACTGAAGAGAGAACGCACTTATCCTTCGGAGCTTTTGTTCAGGGAAGCTCACGTATTAGATCTGAGGAAATTATACTTCAAGAGAGCAGTTTCATATTATTATAGGGATAGGGAATTCATTAAAAATCAAGTGCTTTGCCACGGATATTACACGAGAGGCGTTGGGGCCTCTAAAATAAAGACTATTTCATCAAAAAAGAGTATCGGTCTCAAGTGCCTAGCATATTTAGGGCCGAGATTTTTGAATCTTCTGCCGGCAACAATATTGAATTCTCCTTCATTTTGTTGCTTTAAACGGAGAATTAATATATTCCTTTTGGGCGAAGGTGCTAGTCCAGTGGATGAGCTCTTTTCCTCTTAAAGTATTGTTGTGATATTGTGTTTTTGCTGTGATTTGCGCTAGTTCGCGGAAACCTTTATTTTTATGAATTATATAATATAGGCGGTTATATTAAGTATAGAGTAAATCTTTTCCCATAGACAGCCAATGGCTTTATGGGTGTACATTGTACATTTGAGGTTTTTATTTGGACTCGAAAGTGTAAAAATTAAATTTATTTGGAAATATGTTCCTCCCATATATATATTAGAAGATGGCTGCGACAGATACGGACGTGTCAGATCGAGATACCGATGAAATCTCAAATAAAGGCGAAAATAATACATCAAAAATTTTCAAGTGCTGCTCAAAACCAAGCAAAACATGTGTATGTAAAAATTGTTTAGCAATATTTCATGATAGCTGTGCGAAAAGAAATAAAAACATTAATTTCGTTAGCGCTACAATAGTGGAGTGTTGTGAAACCGAAAATCCTGAAAAGAACCCAAACCCAGAAAGTCAGTATGAAGAGATTATTCAGTTGAAGCTGGAGATGAAATATCTGAAAATGTTAGTGGAAGAAATGAAAGACAAAAATAGAATATTAAACCTCAACAATTCCCTATTATTGGACAGGTTAAAGGATCAAAGAGTCGAAAAAAATGTAAACATTTCAGATAACGATGAAACTTCGAAATCTGTTGTCAGAAAAAATTTAACATTGAAATCAAGAGCTGAACGCGAATCGCGTTTGAACTACGAGCATGCTGTTATAGGAACGTCAACAATGTCACCACATACCAATGAACTATTTGAGAATAATGTCATTAAGGACATTGACATTCGAAACAAAAGTAAACAAACATTTCCCAAACGGAAAGAAATAATTGAAAATGGTAATGAAATGAAAAACGATCAAATAAGCCATGAAAACAAAAGATTAGAAAACGCAAACGAAGAGAGAGCGAGAATAAATAGAAACAATGTTTCTGTAGAGCCGCGAAATGAAGAAAACAAATGGAAAACAGTAACACTGAAAAGGGACAAAAGGAAAAGCCAAGTAATATGCACAGGGACCAAGAAAACGACGAACACAATAATAAAAGGAGCATCTAGAAGAAGATGGGTCTATGTTGGCAAAATACAAGGCAAGGACATAACAGAACAAGCAATAAAAGATTACCTACAGGAGACCACTCAAGATGAACAAATGGAGGTTAGGAAACTAAACACCCAAGGTAAAAACTCAGCCTTCAGTGTTGGTGTTAGCTCAGAAGAATTATTTCACACTATTTGCAATCCAGAATTGTGGCCTGAAGGCGTACTAATTAGGGAATTCTCCTTTCGGAACTTTTTTCGCAAATCAGAACCTAAAAACTAATACTGTACACTGCCATCAACATATCTCATCTTCCAATGGCATGGAAGATTATGCAAATGAATTTAACATTAGAAAAAAAGTTGATATGAATAAGACAAGACAATTGAATATTTTAAACTTTAATATTCAAGGTGCAAGAAATAATAAGAAACTAGAAGTGCTAGAGCAGACAGTTTTTATTGAAAGAAATATTGATATAGTATGTATCAGTGAACACTGGTTGAGTGATGTAGAACTTGGCTTATTCCCTTTAGAAAATTATGTTCTTGTTAATGGGTTTTCTAGAAAGCATTTCCAAAGAGGTGGAGTCTGTATATATGCTAAAAAAGACTTAAAAATACAACCAGTCAGTTATAAATCAGTTGAAAAACACTTTGAGGTGTGTATTTCTAAAATTAGAGAAGTTATCAATGCTGTAAGAAATACTTATGTTATCAGTTTATATAGACCACCTAATAGCGATATTGATGTTTTTTTTCATCATATTACAGAACTTCTGGATAAACTATATAGGTTTGGGGATAATTTTATTATTTGTGCAGATACAAATATTGATCTTCTGAAGGAAGGTTCATATCGGGAAACACTGCTTGATACACTGAATGGGTATAATATTCAACCTCATATTGGTGAGCCGACAAGGCTGGATATAAGAGGATCAGCGACATGTATAGATAATATTTTTTCCAATATGAAAGCAGTATCAGTTTGTGTTGAACACACCTATCTTTCTGATCATTCGTTCCAGATATGTAGTTTTGAGCAACTCTTACCCTGTGAAGAGGATCATATTTATATTAAAAAGAGAAGTTTTTCTGAAAAAAATTTCAAAATTTTTGAAAATTATCTGGTTAATGAGAACTGGAATACTGTGAAAGAAATATCTGAGTCTAATTTCGAAGAACGTTTCAATAAGTTTTATGGACTTTTCATTGATTACTATAATGGGGCCTTTCCTGAACTTATAGTTAGAAGTCAACGTCGTTCGAAGACATGGTTTTCACCTAGAATTAGAGGACTTCATAATCAATTATGTGAAATGTCTAAAATAAATAAAGAACTTAATAGTCCATTTTACACTGAAAGATTTAGGGAGTTTGAGAAAAAGTACAAACAAGAAATAGATTGTGCTAAAAGACAACAAAATAATTTTCGAATTGAAAATTCAAGTAACATAAATAAGGAATGTTGGAAAATAATCAATCAACAAAAAGGACTAATAGACATAGTGAATTTGAAATTTGTTATGAAGCAACTACTACAAAAGTAACTGATAAACGTCATATCTGTAATATATTCAACACACATTTTGCTTCTTTAGCCGCTTCCCAGATAATTAACACTGAAAGTGGTGCTCTGCCTAAACCTATCAATGCAAGCATCTTCCTTGCGCCAACTATTCCCCAGGAGGTGAGAGAGTTTATACTTAAGACTACCGCAAAGCCAGCTCCGGGTATTGGATGGTATAAGTGGAAACGTTCTACGACGGGTGTGTAGTCTTTTGTCCCCTATATTGTCATACTTGATCAATGAATCATCAAAGAAGGTATCTACCCTGAGGCCCTGAAGAAATCGAAGTCCATCCCAATATTCCAAGAATAAAGGATCGAGATATGACATTACAAATTATAGGATACTATCCTTGCAAAATCAGCTAGCAAAAATATTGAAACTGCCTATTATATCCGGCTTGTTGACTTTTTGAACAAATTTGATATTTTAAAAGATTTTCAGAATGGTTTTAGAAGGGATAGATCCACGTCTACAGCACTTGAGGGTGCTTTCACATATATATATGGGGCATTGAACGATGGATTCAATTCTGCTGCTTTGTTTATGATTTAAGTAGGGCCTTCGATTCAATAAGACATGAACTTCTCTTTTGAAAAACTCATGATCCAGGGGATACGTGGAAAGGCATATTCATGGGCTGTGTCATAATCTGACAAATCGTAAGCAGACAATAGTGATTGATGATACAAAATCAAATGAGTTAGATATTTTATCATATGTACCACAGGGATCTATTTTGGGTCCTCTGCTCTTTATCATGTTTATGAAATGATCTATGTATTGCTGATGAAGCTAAACTGGTGATGTATGCGGATGACACGAATATACTGATTTCCAGGAAGACAGAGGGAGAACTGATGAATGCAGCGAATCAGGCATCTGACTCTTTTAGCGATTGGTGTTCTAAAAATGGACTAGTTATAGATGCACTCAAAACATCTGCTATTCGATTTTTACCAAAAAATGTACCTGATGACCATAGTCTACTATTTAAGGTACTTGGTGGGAGTAATGGTGGATCATAAGCTTACATGGGGGTTTCATGTTGATGGGGTGTGTTCGAAGTTGAGCTTAACATGTTTTATGATGAGAACTCTTAGAGATTCGGTTACTATACATGTTTTACGGCTGATGTACTTTGGATTGGTCCAGTCGGTGTGGTTGTATGGTTTGAAGTTCTGGGGTGCAGTTGGGTGCTCTGGCGCTGCTTTCTGCGCACAGAAGAAGGTGATAAGATGTATGACATTCTCTCACCATATGGAGCACTGCAGGCCTAAGTTTGTGAGCCTCCGAATCTTGACACTACCCTGTCTGTACATCTTTAACTTGCTCTGCTATATCAAAGCCAATGAGAACTCATACATAAAGAACAGGGATCTGCACAACTATCACACAAGAGATAATCATATGATGCACTTACCTTTTTCAAGGTTGAAGGTTGCGCAAAACTCACATGTATACCAAGGTATTAAATTATTTAATAAAATGAGCAACCTTATCGATGTTAATGTGAGAATGTTAATTTTCAAACATCGGGTGAAGGAGTTTTTGCTAAAACATGCATTCTACTCTGTGGAGGAATTCATGAATGTTAAATTGTGATGTGACTTTCCTTATAATTTATGAGATATTTATGTATGTTTATTATCTTGTATTTTATGGAGCAATAAATTATTATTATTATTATTATTTCAGCATATCGTCCACAAAGATTCCAAGGAATTTTGTAGAAGGAGTTAACTCCTGAGTTCTTGTTGATATCACAAATTCATTTGGGGTTTCAAAACCTGCATGTGTCGATTTGAAGAGTATTGCATGTGTTTTTTCTTTATTCATGTGAAGTTTATTTTTTAAGTACCATCCTTCAACACTTCGGATGTTCTTTTTATAAGTTCATTGTATTCTTTTGCTCTAATAAGGATATTTGTGTCATCTGCATAAGTTGTTATACATGCGAAATAATTATTTTTGATGAGACTTTCAACACCATTTATGTACACAATGAATAATAGTGGACCCATAATGCTTCCTTGTGGTACCTCCATCTTTAATTCTTCTGCATCTGATAAGGCTTGTCCCTCTTGTTTCTCTGTGTAAACATGCTGTTTTCTGTTATTTAAATACGATCTTATCAGATCAGCTGATTTGTTCCTTACACCCATTTGTTCCATTTTCTCCATTAAATGCTGATGAAATGATCTCTCAAAAGCTTTTGATAGGTCTAGGAAAATGCCCATTATCAGATCTGATTCTTCTAATGTCTCCACTATTTCTGTTATGAAGTCATAAATAGCAGTGGTGGTAGATTTTCCCTTGATATATCCATGTTGTGAGAGCGCCAATATGTTATGTTTCAAAAGGAATTCCATTAATACTAGTTATAAATTCATTATATGAATTGTCATTGATGCAGTACAAAAGTTGAAAGTTTTATAAAATAAGTAAATACTAAATGAATATAAGGTCATTACGTTTTCTGCTTTTTATTGTTCGAATTGACCAATTTCTTAGAAAAACTTACCGAAAATGAATATTGGAATATTGGCTTACATTTCTTTTTTCCAATAATAACTTTACCTTGGGGATATCGATACAAGATTCAAATTAATTTATTGTCATCTGATTTACATGCACTTTTAAATCGTTACAAGTGAAGTAGCTTTTAGCTTTTTAGATTTGTGCACCTAAATGGTTTGTTTGCCTTCTCTGGCATTTTGTAGGGAAGTAGAAAGTTTATTTAAAAACAACTTCTTTCAAAACAAATTATTGTATTGCCATCTTGAATACATACATTTGAAAAGATTCGAACAGATCAAACAATTAGAAGTAGGTTATAATCAACTTCCTACATTCGTTTACTAACCTAGTTTGTCAGATGCATACAAATCCTTTACAGTTGTCACTTGCTCCTTTACTTAACTGCTATGGATTTGATCCTTTTAAGAGGGGAGAAGTTTGAATTGATTCATACGAAACACTCTTATATTTGGGTAGAGAGGTTTTGATCTGTTAGTACAGGAGGGTAGTAAAGTTATTGTAGGCTGATAATTTTGAAGACTCAAATTCTGATCATTATCTTTAAACGTTGATTTGGTGTCTTATAACAAGCTTCTTGAAAGCAAACAGCTTTTCTTTATTGAATAGATATTATTTGTTCAATTTATGTAACTTCCATGTTTTTGTTCATCTAATTTAGGTTTATCATAACTTATCCACTGTCATCGGTATCATGATTGTAGATCCAAAAGAATCGTGTGAACCTTTAAGTCTTCCATCTGTTATACCTTATCGTTGTTTAGAATCTGTGGTAACATTTTTTTCAAATTCACTGGTGTTTTATTTCAATCAATCATACACACTTTTATCCATAACTTGAGAACAATGCTTTCTTTTAAATTATTTTTGAACTAATTAAATATTGTTAAAGGAAACCAATTCAACGAATGGATCATTTAAACCTTATAATTAAAAAGAGGACAAATATCCTAATGCACAGTCAACATAAACAAAAAAAGATCATTTTTCGATTAGCGAATTGAGCCAAAACATTGAAACAATATACAACTATATGAGGATTAAATCAATGTTGAAAATCTTCTCAGAGTGCAGATCAAGACCTTTCAATAAATTTTCAAGTTGAAAAACCAGAAAAATTACGTCATATAAAAAATTGAAATCAAGTTTAGTTTAATATTTTTTCTTTTTCAGAGGACAGAACTGGAAAGAAAATACTGAGTCCAACTCTACATGGAGACATTCTAGGTGAGAATATGTTTATAATTCTTGTTTACAATCGCACATAAAATTTGCATTTATTAGTTAAACACTTATCATTGAACCTAATTTCTTAATTTTTTTATCTACAGAAAACGAAGTGATTCAAATTCGAACGAAAGTACAGAATCTTGGAGACAAGACAACAGAGGATTCAAGTAAGTTCCGAGTTTTGTAGTGTTATTTTAATAAAAAAATTATTTTTCTCACAGAAATAGAAAAGAAAACGACTGGAATGACCGACCTTCTAGTAACAATAATTTTAAGGATAGAGGATCCAGGTTCGTTGATTTAACTTACCAAATTGTAAATTTTCAAAATATTGCTTTTTCAGAGGCAGGCCTGAGAATGCCGAAAACGAGAGACCTCCAAGAAACAGGTAAAAATCAAAGATAATTCAAGCGTGTTTATAATTTTTTAATTATTCAGTGATTGCTTTTAACGTAATTTTACCTATAATGCTTCATTTGTTGCCTTTTTTGATGCAGCAACAAATATTCCCACGGCAACTATGGGAATAACAGGAGAGGATTTAGGTAAGAAGAGAGCAAATTTGCCGCTTGCTGGTTATCTGTTTAATTCTCTCTCTGTTTTCGTTTGTCATCTATCATTTTCGATGTGCTTTCTTTTTTGTTCAATAGAAAACCTTCATTGTGAACGAAAGTTATTTCGGTGTAGGTGTTCAAGGCTTTGATGAATTGATTTATAGAAATGGCAACTTGTGCTTGTTATTTTATATATTTATTTGATTTATAAAAACAGAATCATTATTCCGTAAAGATCCTAAATATCTCACAATTTTTCTTGAGATTTTCCTTTTGATTTCAATTTATCTGCACTGTTTGCAACTACTTTCTTGACACACACAAACGATCATTTGCATTCACAATAGTTTATATAGAAAAGTGGAAATAGCAGCTGGAATAATTTAAATTGAATATTACTAATTTTTGTAGTTTTATGTTATTTACCTAGAATCATATCATTTCTCACTAATGTTAAATTTAAATTTACTTGAAAATGCTTCATATTAGATTACAGCACCTAAACTCCTTACCAGTACTACTTGACTCCGAAACGCAAGTAAAATTATGGAAATGGCTATGTGGATTATTCAAAATAGTTTGATATAATTAATTGTTCAAACGTTGATATTATTTCTTCCAATAAATTTCAAATTATTAATTTTAAAAAATTACTAATTTCGCGTGATAATTCACTAATAATAATATTAGCAACATTGGAATTGTCTGTAAATTTTTTCATTTCAATTTCTAAAGAATTCTCGTGTTTTGTATGACGTCCATCATTCTAATTATTATAATTTTTTTAACAATTCTTGTGAATAGTTTTCTTTTAAATTTTTATGTTATCAATTTCATCAGTTGATTTCAAAATGCTTTGTCCTGGAATTACGTGCTTTCATTGTTGACAACAGAAGATGACTGGTCTTTTAAAAAAAAGTTTTTTTTTTTCAGAAATCAAAACGCTGAATTTGGTAGTGCGAACGAAGCGTGGAATCAGAACAGAGCCCCTAGGTAAGTACTTGCCTGAAAATTCGGTGGAATCGTGCTTCTGTAAGTTACATATTTAATTGTAAAGGTGAAATGAATTAGATTGGAAAAATTTACTAACTCTGGAGTCGGACTAATAATTATGAAACAGACAACTTCTATTCAAGGTGTAATTATATTCTATGAAATTATTGAAAAGTAGAGCACTTTCGGATTATTTCATGTTATGATGTTGATTTTCATTATAAATACCTAGCCTTATCGAAAATTGTTACTTACAGTGATTTATTTATTTATTTTTATTTATTTACTTGCTTGTGTTACCTGCATTACAAGTTATTGCAAGGTAACAATACAAAACAATAAAATTTTTGTATCTGCAGAGATGTATAACATCTGTACGCAGCACAAACTATGGCTTAAAGCTAGCTTATTTTAAAAACTTAAAACTAAAATACATTATGTATATATAACATTTTATTTGCTTATTCCAGTTTTAATTTCATGCTGTCTATTATTTTTTGATCTTACTATTCATTTATGATAGTTGTTCCTGTTTACTTATTTTTATTCATTAACTTCCTTTTTTTCCTTTTCATTTATGAATATTTTGTACTTTTTTTTTATTTGTTTATTACTTAATATTTTGTGTTCATTTGGAAGTGAGTTAAAAGTTTTAGTTGCCACAAATTCTGATATTTTTTTACCTGCTCCCAATGTAGGTTTAGGTAGTTGTATAGATTTATTCCTTGTGCTAACATTATTGTCTATATATCTATTTTTTAGTTCTTCATAATGAATAATTAAAGCTTGCAAATTATATTTTTCATTAATGTTAAGTGGCAATACCTCATTTTCTTTATCATTGTATATAATTTTTACAATCTTTTCATGTACTTTGACTAGCGGTATCAGTACTGTTGCGCTGGCACCACCCCATGCATTATGTTCATTAATTTTTACCAAGAATCGGTTAGTTCCAAAAAGAACCGCCAGTTTACAAAATATGGAAATTTATAACGCTTTAATGGAATCTCTAGACGCTACAAGATTTTCATTTATAATTTTGTGAAATCTGTATATGTACCAATTTTCCTTCCTTTAGGAGAAATGTCGTGCAGTGGTCTAAAGAGTTGATTGAAAACAAAATGTTCATTGAATTATGGCAGCTGTGTGGGTCATATTTTGTGGTATAATTTTTAGTTGTGATGTTTAAGTTAGTAGTCTTTGTAGTACATACAAATATACAAACCATGTTTGCGAGAAATTCAGCACTGTTTAATAAACTTTTTTTTATTTTGTATATATTTACTAGGCTACTACACAAGCTTATGAGAATGATTACTCTTGTTTCAGAAACACAAATGGCGAATGGGATGACAGTAATTCGAGAGGGGATAGAACTTGGAAAGATAATCAAGGATTCAAGTGAGTTAATCTTAAACATTCTAAATTATAATTGTTTTTTTTTGTTGTGAATAAGCCAATACAGTCCTTGAATTTTGCATAGTTACCGCGTATTGATAAATGAATATACCCTTGACGACGTTGTATGATTGTTTTGGTGTTTCGCCTCGTGTTAAAATGTTTTCATATTGACGTTTTTTTGAGATTTTTTGACGTCTGTATAAAAAATTGATCAAGTTTTGTGAAGTTTCGTTTAATTTTTCAGTATGCAACGCTTTGGTTTTATTTATGGCGGTGTTGTTTATTCGTTATATAATCGTAACGAATACCAACTCGAGCAAACGAAAATAATCGTTAACGTTATACTCACCTCTTCACTCTTAGTCTAAGCAATAGGTATTTTTTTTTGACATCGATTCCATCTGAAAACCAACTATGCCATCGTGAGCAGGGTAATTCATATATTAATTGTGTTATGTTTTGGACACGCAAATACCATTATTTATTTTTTTATGAACAATTTTAATGAAAAAATCTTACTTTTATTACTTTTTCATTTATAACTAATAAACTAATGGAGGAATCTGGATAGTGTCAATAGCAAATTTGTAGATAATTAAATTACGAAGAGTATGAGACCTCGCCCGACTTAATCGGATGATTAGTAAGGAAGATAACAATTGATAGCCAAAGAATTTTTTATTTATTTATTAATTTAATAATTTCGTTAATTTACAACTTACAGGTCTCTGCTTTTGCAAAAAGGTTGCAATGTTTAATTACTTAAAGTTAGTAAAAAGAACGAACGCTGTACGATAATTATTGTTAACGTAATTGCAATTTTATGTATTTAACAGGACTAATTGTAAAATAGCTACTATCGACTGAGGTACTCGGATTTCAATTTTGAAAAAAGATTAATTAACTAGACGTAAAGTGCAATAAAACGTTCATCTCGGATTTTTAAATAAATTTTGCAAAGTTAGTTAAAAAAGTCGGATTTTTAAATAAATTTTGCAAAGTTAGTTAAAAAAAGGGCGCAAAAATGGCTCCGAATGGCCAACCGGACGAATATGGTGCAGTAGTGGGGGAAGAAGGAGAAGAGTAGAACGCTTAATAGTAATACAATCTCGCGGCGCGCCGACGTTACTACTGCACCATATTCGTAGGGTCGGCCGTTCGGAGCCATTTTTGTGCCCTTTTTTAACTAACTTTGCAAAATTTATTTGAAAATCCGAGATGACCGTTTTATTGCACTTTACGTCTAGTTAATTAATCTTTTTTCAAAATTGAAATCCGAGTACCTCAGTCGATAGTAGCTATTTTACAATTAGTCCTGTTAAATACATAAAATTGCAATTACGTTAACAACAATTATCGTACAGCGTTCGTTCTTTTTACTAACTTTAAGTAATTAAACATTGCAACCTTTTTGCAAAAGCAGAGACCTGTAAGTTGTAAATTAACGAAATTATTAAATTAATAAATAAATAGAAAATTCTTTGGCTATCAATTGTTATCTTCGTTACTAATCATCCGATTAAGTCGGGCGAGGTCTCATACTCTTCGTAATTTAATTATCTACAAATTTGCTATTGACACTATCCAGATTACTCCATTAGTTTATTAGTTATAAATGAAAAAGTAATAAAAGTACGATTTTTTTATTAAAATTGTTCATAAAAAAATAAATAATGGTATTTGCGTGTCCAAAACATAACACAATTAATCTATGAATTACCCTGCTCACGATGGCATAGTTGGTTTTCAGATGGAATCGATGTCAAAAAACGACTTATATTGTGCTCTGTTGCTTGGACTATCTATGTACTTTCTTGAAACATAGACGTTATACGTCTATTGGCGTCTGAAATTAATATCGTAGCGCCGGAACGGCTAATATCGATACTAGAGCATGGGAGATTAGCTGTTTGTTTACATTGATTGGTAATGGTATTTACGCTCATTTCATTTTGAGTTTTCGAACGTTTAGCTTCGTAATTTATGTTTTTTTGGACTTCGTATTTTCTAGTGGTTCATTGTGTTTCGATGGAGGACAATATTATCTCTGTTCAACAGTTGATAACCTACCTACATCAACTTGAAATTTACACTGAGTTTTCATCATTGAACATGAAAATCAATAATAAAATAAAGTAGAGGACGAATAAATTAATTGGTTGAAGGAACTATGTAGTATACCTCATGAAAAGGCTGTATGATAGAACACCTATTTATTTAAAAAATTAAAAAACTTTCAAAAGTTTCAAGAAAACATCTCTGACATGTCTAATTTCATCACGAACTGAAGAATTTTTGAGTACCTATAATGGACAAAACTAAGTACTTACCAGCAAAACTGAAAGAAACAACATGAAATAAAAGAAGAATTAATATGAATACTCTGCTTGAATGGTTTGAACGTAATGAGTTATTATATTTTTTGAATTTTCCTGACGTATAACAGCTATCCTAAAAGTACGGTGGACTTCTGAGAGTCTGGTTTCTTTGATAGAATCTCTGTTTTCCTGATTATATAATTGAATATTTTAGCTTTTACCTAGCTATAGAGTCATGATTTACGTCATATTCTTGATGTTATGATAAACTGTTATTTTGGTTGTGCAAATAAACATCATTTGTTATTATTATTTTAATAGTATCTCTGGTTGTTACATGAAAGAAAATACAATTATCTAGAATCTCTGGATGATGGCCCAGGCTCAGATTCCGATAAAAGTGGAACAGTTTTCGTTGGAATAGCATTGGACTTCAAAAACTCTACGTTTTCGGTTAGCTGAAAATTGCACATCATTAGTTGGTATAATTCTATATGGAAAAATCCACAAACTTACTGCAGGGAAAATAATTATTCTCAGTAAACTGTAAAGATCAACTCTCTTAAGTTCAGACATTTTTTTTCAATCTTCAAGTTATGAATCCACACCTTTCTTCTGTCCATCATTTCCTTGTTTCCCAACTTTGTTTGGAATGCAACTTTGAATTGTCCAGCTTTCGGAAAGGTATGTGAGCTATATTCGGTTCTTTTTTGCCCAATATGAACAATAGGATACACAACAATAGTGATTCATCTCTTCTGATTTCTGAACGTTTGTAAACGATCCAAAATACAATTAAAACTCAACAACTTCTCATATAAAATACACGTAAACAGATGTAAATAAATCAATCTATCTCCCATGCTCTAGTAATATTCGACACCGGTAGGCGGCGTATCGCTTATTATGTTTTCCCAGTATTATTTTCGATGCTCTTGTAACTGATAATATTCAGCCACAGAGCTAACTTTAGAAGTCTAATATATTTTATGATAAATTGACAAATATATATAATTACTTCCTTGAAATTTATGTAGTAACATTTATAGACAAATTTTAACATGTTCATTTAACACGTGAGTTAATACTTTTATCATAAAAAATGAGTGCTTATGCCATTTTCTTATCTGACTGATGTTCTCTTAAAACAAATTTACGTTGCTTGGAGAATTATTTACATTGTAGTTTTCTAGTATTTATGGATGAAATTATGAAGGTTTCACTCAATCGATACTCAACGTTTTAGTATTGACAAATAGTTGATTAAACTGAAAAAAACAAGAAAAGTATCTTTTTCTTCTCAGAATTAAAACTTTTTCTTTTAATTTTTTTTATCATTTATGAGTTGTTTTATAATCAATTGATTATCTGAGATGAATTTTTCCTTGGTGTTTTTTCTAATGAATCTCCTTGAATATAATAAAAGTTTTGTTACGTTTCAAATGTAGGTTTCGAATTAAAATATCAAATACAAAAATGAATAGTTATTGATTTCTAAGTTTTGTATTCTTATTTAGACAGAAAGTTCTTTTTTTTAAATGAACCATTTACACACTGTCTCCTTTCTAGTATTGAAAAATAATATTCAAAAAATTAAAAGACTTAAAGATTAGCAGTATTGGAAAATCAACATCATCACTTTGTTTGCTATCGAAGTAGAGCTTTTGTTGTTTAGGTCCTAAATCGCATAGGTGATTTAACAGTATGCATTTCAATGGACAGGTATAATTGGAATTTAACAGATCTCTACAATTTTTAATAAGGAACTATATTGGCGCATAATGAAACAAGGGTAAATAACAATTTTCACGATATATTAAAAAGATTAACTGCATACACAAACATTTTAATGAGCTTCACTTTCTTCAGATTCTAATGATTTTAGGTTGTTATTACCTGAATAAGATGAAGTTCGTCGAAACGTACGTCATTCAGTTATTCTTTTGAATATATACTGGAAATTGTTACCATATAGTTTTCAAATCTAGATTTCCTTTTAGTAATATTCAATACAAATTTGAAAGATCGATTTAACTTGGAAGTTCTGTTTTTATATACATTGAGAATTTTTTATAATGATATGAATAATCCAAAATGACTAATGTAGAAAACATGCCTAATGAATTTGTCTACAGGAAGAAATATGACAGGGATAACAAGGACTGGGGAAAAAATGATAATGGAGAATTTAAAGGACGAAACAAAACAGAAAACAATGATTGGAATAACAGAACTGAAAAGGGCGATTGGAATAATAAAACCGAAAAGGGAGATTGGAATAACAAAAACGAAAGGAGTAATTGGAATAACAAAAGTGAAACGAGTGATTGGAATAACAAAAATTCCGGAGGCGGTGGAGATTGGAGTGAAAAAAAAACATACAAGTAAGTATTTTCAATGACTATCGAATATCAATGATTCTAAATAAGTATTTTTTTTCCAAATAATATATTTGTAATAATATCTCTAAAAGTATTTTGAAGTCTAATTTCGAAATAAATTTATATTATTCAAACATTCATGTTTTGATTATAAGAATATATTCTGACTTTGGGGATGGTTAAAAGTTGGTGCCTGAGAATAACTAAACAGCCAAAACTCATTGGAATTTTCTCAACAAATGAATGATTGAACATTTCTGTATGAATTACCTATTGAGTTTCTGGTGGCATCGGTAAATAGGAATTTGAATATCCTTACATTCAAATCAGTCAGTTGTGATTTGTCCAAATAATTAAAAGTTGATTCAGATATAATCAAAATAAAATATTCAGCGAATTGGGAATTCCTCAGTTATATGGAATAATGTTTTACGGTAATAGCTCCTATATCAGTAAATTTTAGTTGCTTTATTTCATGTTTTTTATCTACAATTTTTTTTTCAGAGACAGAAATAGCGACTGGAATGCCAACAAGGGAGGTTCAGAGTGAGTTGAATTTGTTGATGTATTTTTTAATTGTATTATATCAATCTTTTTTCAGACGAAAATATGGCGAGAGAAGAGATAATGACAGAGGAGACTTCAAGAAAAAACCTTTCAGGAGGTAAAATATTTGGTTTTGTAATATAGTACAATAAAAAATTGAAAATTATGTCATGTAGTATAAGATGTATTTCAACTAGTTTGGATGAAGTTATTTTATTTTAACATGATTGCTTCAATATTTTTCAATTTCAAAGGTAATAAGCTAGTTTCAGAAGAATTCACAAATTTATATATCAAAGCATTCTAAGTTCATCGTTGTAAATTGAAGTTCATTTGATAATTGACAATAAATTACTTTCTTTCCATTTGCAAATGGTTTGAAAAAAATCAAATAAGCGAAATTGAATTTTAACCGCGTTGATAATTTTTAACAATTTCAAACCAGAAAAGAATCTTTTAAGACTTTAAACTCTTAAGCTCATTGTAGTTTGTTCAGAAGTGGTGGAAAATAATTTTTTTGTATTTGTTGGACTCAAATTTAGTGAATAGAATAGAAAAAAATGCAATGCTGATTTAAATTTTTAATTGGAATTGCTGACTTGACAATGTTCAGCTTTACTCAATGGAGTGAATATTTATTTACTTTTGAAATTCTGAATTTTGATATATCTGTTTAGAATATGAAAATATTTGGTCTTAATGGAAATTCAAATGTAACCATCTACCCATAAGGTTTCTTTTGATGTGTCCATAATTAAACTTCTAATGGCTGAAGCGTAGTAAATTCTTTGTAAAATCTCTCTTAAAGCTCTCTGAGCGTCCTGAAAGATTTTCAGTTGGTATTTTTCATGTTTCAGAGAAGGGAGCGAATTGAGTTCAAGCGAATCGGAAAAGAGTACGGGAAGAGGACTCCGTACCAGCACGAGAAACGATAACCGACCTCCGCGATCGGACAGAAAGTTCGACAACAAGGGCTCGGATAATTCCTGGAATGTCAGTTCCGTGCCAAGTGTCATCGACAGCGCCCCCAACGACGCAAAGTTCAGATCTATAGATGTTAGCGGAAGGCAGGAAAAGGTTACCATCAGTTGGTTCCACAATCCTTGCAGCTTCTTCTGTCAGCTTGTTGAATCGCAGGTAGGAATAAACATTTTTGGAACGAAGTTCCTTATGGCAGGCTTGGAGGAGATAGGGATCTCGCTGCGGGACCAAACTGAAAAATATGCGAGACTAAAAGTGTGACGGAAGTAGAGTGACTAAAAGTGTGACGGAAGTAGAGTGACGAAAGTCACGCTTTTAGTTAACACAAGCGAATATTGTATACCTTTCTCTTTCTCCCTCTTTCTTTCCGTTCTCTCATCCCTTCTCTTTCTGATCCCACTCCGCCACGTCAATCGCCAATTCGCCAATGCATTATATGTACTCATTAATTCATGTACAGAGTGGTCCAAATTGGACACTTTTGATAGGAAACACCAATTTCTAGAGGAGTTAGAGAAAAACTAGCCTACATGCTACGAGGTCGATTTTTGTGAGAAAATGAATGCCGAAAACCGCACATTGATATCTTGACTTGTTCGAAAGATACAAGGTGTTTTTCAATTTTGTGCATTTCTGACCCAACCCCGTAACTTGTTTATTTTTGTATATTTCTTATTTCTGTGAAAACATTCTTCAGGCACTTTTTTGAAAGGAATCCAATGGTGTTCCTAGTTTTTAAATACGCCGTTATGATGTGTGCGTTATGACACGGTGCCTTGTCTTGTTGGAAGTATTCTCCAATTTGTTGTGATGGCAAATCATCCATTATTGGTTCAACAAATTCCCGCAATATTTCCAAATATCCCGCTGCTGTAAGGTTACCCTCACAGATATAGGGACCAATAAACCTTCCTCTAAAACTACCGACCCAAACACTGAAACTGTATCGGCCTTGATTTTGTGTCTCCACTATAATATGTTGATTTTCCAAAGTCCTATTGTAGAACGAGCTGCTAACGCATGCTTCATCAGTCCATATGATGTTCTGTCCAAAGTTTTGATACGGTTTGAATTTATTTTTATTTAGAATTCGCATTGTTGTAGTCTTTGGAATACCTGTATTCCAACTACATTTTGCGAAGTGAAATATTGGGTTGGTTTTGTATTTCCCCAAAAACCGTTATTTCTTCTAACTCTCTATCTCTATTACTTACTGGCTTCGTGAACTTTTGTCCTTGATTTTGAAAAAGAACCATAATTAACTAGGTTTTGCTGCAATCTAGTGAACATAATATCCCGAAACGGTTGTCTCCTTTCAGGATATCGGTCAAGGTAAAGATTAATGGCAGCCTGAGCATCTTCATGTGATTACACTTTAACATATCATATTTTTTGTAATTTTCATACATTTTGAATTAACATGCAGATAAATATTCTAGTAAGTTCAAAACTCAGTTCAAAGAAGCACACTAAACTTGTGAAGCAAACTGCATTTAATAATAATTGTTTGACAGTACGCATAGACTGTAGTTGCTAAGGTAATTTGTTTCATATTCAGGCATGGCAACCCAGATTTTGAAAATATATCTAAAATAATTCGAAAACTGCCACAAAATGAATGTTTTCAAAGAAAAGTAGCAACTATTATATATATATATATATATATATATATATATATATATATATATATATATATATATATATATATATATTTGAAACGAGAATTTTATTTCAAACACGAATATGTGAAGAAATACAGAATGGTCCATAAGAAAAAATACAAGTTTATGTCATAGCTTTAATATACCTCGTTTGAACAGTAGAGGTTCACTTTGTTTCTATTTACCTACTCCAAGAACGAATATACTATCGAAATCTCCAATTTATTCGATGTGCAAAAAGTTCAATCAGATATGCGAAAAAATTGATCTATTTTCAACATCCATTGGAGTGTTTAAAAAAGAGATAAAAAATATTATCATAACTCTCAGAGATTAATGAAGCTTATGTGAAATAAAAGTATTCCTCTCTGTTCGTACATGTATTTCATTCTTGAATGTGTTATTGCGTTTCTTTACATTTGTTGTTTTTTTCTTTGATTACTGAATGACTCGTTAAAATATTAAAACATTGTATTTAGTTTTTTAGTTCTTAGATTTTAGTTCTTGTTCACAGTTACATGTATATATTATGAAACGCTGTCCTGTAAGTGGGTCTTGTACCTGTTTGGGCAATAAATGGTTTTTTTTTTTTTTTTTAAACCATATTTTTTGATGAAAAACTAGGAACACCATTGGATTCCTTTCAAAAAAGTGCCTGAAGAATGTTTTCACAGAAATAAGAAATATACAAAAATAAACAAGTTACGGGGTTGGGTCAGAAATGCACAAAATTGAAAAACACCTTGTATCTTTCGAACAAGTCAAGATATCAATGTGCGGTTTTCGGCATTCAATTTCTCACAAAAATCGACCTCGTAGCATGTAGGCTAGTTTTTCTCTAACTCCTCTAGAAATTGGTGTTTCCTATCAAAAGTGTCCAATTTGGACCACTCTGTACAAGCAACTCGAATACGTCAGATGTGAAAAATCGAAATAATTTTGTATAAGTTATATGCATAAGAGAACAGATGACGATAGGAATCAGATATGGCATAATGAAAAGATAAAGCTTTACAAATTTGTTCCATCAAATAATGACTACGTATTGTAGATTCTGACTTCTGGCTTTTTTAATATTTTCATTTACAATCTCGTAAGAACTTTTAGACCCACATTTCAATATTAATTATTTCAACATGGATTTTTATAAGTTATCACTTCTGTCGTGCCCCCCGACACGCACATGTTTCGTTTTCGCAAATTGTGGTCCTATATTATCCGAAGGAACTTCGTTCCTACCTGGTGTCCCATGACACCGTTTTCTTTTTCTTAAAAATTTCTGTCTAAAATTCTTGAATAGAGGCTAATCTTCACAAAATTAATGCACAGATTTATCGAATTAGTGGAAGTTTAGTTCGTGAGTTATTCAGATCCCGTGAATATCTTTTAGTGGAATGACGCGAACATACCATCAAAACATTAAATGAAAATATTGCGACAAAAGTAGTTTTCGAGGGGGAGAAACGTTTTTTTTATTAGTTCAACTGAAAAAGCTTTTTTTTTGGAGGTGAAAGAGAATTTTTCTTTCAGTTTGGTCGTAGATTTGCTTTCGGCTTTCGTGTAATAATTATAATAAAAATAAATTTATTTCCTTAAAAATGTAAAAAAAAGTACAACGGTAATGAAATAAAGTCAGTTAAAAGAGGTGTTGTGGGACACCCGGTTGTAACGAAGCTCGTTTCGATATTTATTATGTATTATAAATAGCAGGCATAAAGAAGGAAATTAACATTTCAGAGTAATTGAATGAAAAAAATCCAAATTATTTATACTTTGCTACTAGGCTTTATATATTACATCAAAACTTATTATGCATAATTACGAAAGATTTTAGTAATTCTGTAAATATATATATATATATATATATATATATATATATATATATATATATATATATATATATATATATATATATATATATATATATATATATATATATATATATATACAGAATTATTCGTTTTATCGATACACGTTCGTGACAATAAAATGAAGTAAACTAGGCCATTTATTTGAAACTAATCAAACAAACCTTCTAGCGGATATAATGAACTCGTATAACCAGGTTTGTTTGATTAGTTTCAAATAAATGTCCTAGTTTACTTCATTTTATTGCCATGAACTTGTATCGATAACTCGAAGAATTCTGTTTTATATATATTTGCTGCCTCCATAGAGGGATAAAATCGTAGCGATTATTACTGGCGATGTGTAAATGTTGCATTACATCGAATTGATGTGGCAACCTTACTCTAGCTTAGCGGATATAGTAACCACCTTCGGGTGTCAGGACGTACGAGTTCTCGTTGCCGAAATGTTTCATCTATCTGTAACATGTGGTTCATTTGTTTCCGACTGGTGGCGCTGTGTCATATTTATATGCCATTGTGCTACTAGAAAGAAAATATAAGAACGTTTGAAATATTTGGTTGGTTATCAGTTTCGATGGATGAATGATACTGATGAGCCCCAAATAAGGGCGAAACAGTATGACTATCATTTCCGTTGATTGTGATAACAACTTAATATTTTTAACATTTACCGTCTGATGGTATATGGGGATATTTCTATGCTTCGTGAACTCGTTTAACCAGCTCCGCTAGGAGGTTTGTTTGATTAGTTTCAAATAAATGTCCTAGTTTACTTCTATGTATATATATATATATATATATATATATATATACAATAATAATAAATTTTTTTTTTTTTAGTTATTCATTCCAATCCCCATAATTTTTCCTTGCTTCATATAATACGGCACCTTTCTCGGTTTTAGGAAGCTTTCCAGCGACTCATGGAAGAAATCCAGCTGGCGTACAAGGGCAGACCCCAGGGCAGATGCGTCAAGGGCGCGCCTGCCATAGCACTTTTCCCCGAGGATAAAGTGCTGTATAGGGCGATGATAATGGACGTCGTGGGCACACAGAGCAAGGTGCACTATGTCGATTTCGGCAACGTGTCGTTGGTGGACAAGGTGTGGCCCATCGAGAACAAGTTCATGGAGATGCCGATGCAGGCGATCCCGTGCGGTTTGACCGCCTTAGAACCGGTGGGAGATAATTGGCCGAATCCTGATAATTACAGCGAGTATTTTGAGAGGGAAGCTTTGGAATGCGTTTTTTCGAGCTGCGACGAAAACGGAAGGTAAGGGAAGCGAGTTCAGCATCTTAGAGATAAAATTTTTCTCTTCGTCCGTCGATCCATCTTATTCAAAAAGTCGAGACATAAATGTGAACACGCCCTTTGAAATAATAAGGTAAATGGCCATCCATTCATTTATTACTTCACACGAATTTCATGATTTACGGAGACAACCCTACTTCTTTGTCACATGGTGGTTACATTTGTGTGACATCATTAAATGTAGAAATTATAAATTCAAACAGCACTTCCAAAATTATTTACACATTTCTATTTGACATTTTTCATATAAAATCAACAATAGATCAAAGGTTCCAGAAAATTAACTACGAATATCAAATCAAATGAACAAAATATAATCTTATACTTTGAACCCATGTTAGCCTCATATAGTTTATTTTTATTTATTTATTTATTTTATTAATATTCAACGGGCAAAACCCTTTACATGTAATATGAGTTTACATAAAAAAAAATAGTAAATTCCTCATATGACAATGAAAACTTGCAATTTCAATCAAATAATCTTACAAATATCTATTAACAATAGTTTTAAGTTCTCGTTTAAACTTAGATAAAGAATCTATCTTAGAGAGACCCGCAGGTATAACAATTTTATTCCACTTTTTCCTCATTCTAGGGACAGAGGAATACTTAACATAATCACTTCTTGAAGTACTCTCTTGATAAATTCTAAATACCCTTAGATTATAGCGGTTTTCACGCTCATCAAATAATTTTACAATAGGATCACAGTTTACGAGACCAAGCTACACCTTTTTAAGAAAGTAGATATCATGATAGACATGTAATGACTTAACAGATTCTAAATTGAGAAATAAGGCTAAATCAAAATAGTCATGATCACCAACACTCATTCTCCGATTCATTTTATACGCAACATACCTAAATAACTTATGTTGAACTAACTCAAGCTCCTTAATCAAATACTTGTCATGTGGAGACCAAATGATGGAGGCATATAATAAGATAGGCCTTATAAGAGTCTTATATAGATAAATAATAGAAGAAATGGTTTTAAATTCTTTAGTAGTCCTTTTAAAGAATCCTAGCAATTTAAATGCCCTAGAGGTGACATATCTAACTTGTAAATGAAATTCAAAGTCACTCTGATAAAAAACTCCAAGATCCCTTATACTTTCAACTTTGTCAAGAAAAATTCCATTGATGCTATACTGGAATAGTAATCTATTAGATTTGCTACGAACGAAAGAAATGAATTTACACTTGTTACAATTAAGTTTGATTTTATTAAGACATGACCATACATAAATTTTATCTAAGTCTTTCTGTAAGCCAACCTGATCATAAAAATTTGAAATCCTTCTAAATACTTTAATGTCATCAGCAAAGACAAGAATAGAGGAAACAGAGAGATCATCAACAATATCATTTATAAAAAGTATAAATAAAAGTGGCCCAACGTGTGATCCCTGAGGAACACCAGAGGTAGCAGTGAATGGATCAGATAAATTTCCCTTAATCCTCACCCGCAGTTGACGATCAGACAAAAAGGACAAGAGCCATTTTAGAGTGGATCCACTAAGACCAAACTTAGATAATTTAAAGATTAATAAATTATATTATAGTTTTCGGTAAACAATACCTAAATTAATTTTTTCACTATTTAAAAGTGGTTGGATAAATTGGAAATATTAAAAATATTAGAACATGCCAATTACACAGCGAAAGTCAAGTGTTGAATGACTGATATAAACAATTGAACAAAGACTGCTTTTGTTGTGAATCGATAAAACGTCAAAGGCGGTATTCACCTTTCGGCATATCTTAAAGGCGTTCAACACACACAACACCAAAGCTACATCGAACGTGCCCTCCATATTCAAATAATAATAATAATAATTTTATTACATCCATTTTGACATTTTGTAATGTATTGGACATGTCAGGTTAAACTAATATTACAAAATAAATTTATCAGCCAGGTACTCTCTAACACTGTAATATCCTTTCTTGAGAAATACCGACTTTAACACTTTCTTAAACCTGGTAAGGTCAAGACTCTTAAGCCCTAGCGGTAAGTGATTATACAATGCTGGTGATTTTTCAAACCTAGCCGTACTATGCTTAGGTATGAACAACAATTCTGCATGTCTGGTATTATAATCATGAAAACTATTTAACTTTGTAAATTCTGATTCATGGAGTTTAACATGTATCAGACATTTATAAATATAAATACAAGGAGTAGTCAAAATTTTCTTCTCAATAAATAAAAGCCTACAAGAGTCGCGTGGTTTCAGTTTGAAAATTATTCGTAATATGCGCTTCTGTGAAATGAAAATTCTACGACTATCAGCTGAATTACCCCAAAGTAGAATATTATAGTTAATATGGCTGTAAACTAAAGCATAATAAACTTCCATCACATAACTAAGATGCAAACAATCCTTGATTCTGTTCATTGCATAGAACGCTGAATTCAATTTTTTAGTCAACGCATCTATATGTACAGACCATTTCATATCTTGATCAAGGAAAACTCCCAAGAATTTTACATAAGTATTGGATACAATTTTATCATTTTTAAATGGAATTAACAATTTTCGATCCAAAGTGTGTTGATTGAAATACAGACACTCGGTTTTACTGATGTCCAACATCAGAGCATTTGATTGGCACCAGGCATCAAATTCATTTATTAGAAGTGTACATTTACCAAGGTGAACAAAGTGAACAAACAAAATAGAACCTTGTAAAAATATTGATAGAGTTGGTAATATGTTTAACTTTTTCGTGAATATTATTTGATATTAATTTGAATAATTTCCAGGTATTGGGTCAACTTGACCTCCGACAACGAAGACGTAACCCAGAAACTAGTGAACAAAGCACTAGCCAAGTATGCGGAGTCAACTGCTGACAACGTCGAGATCGCTCTTCTAGTGGGTCAACAGTTTCGAGCCATGCTGCAACTAGTCACCGCATGTTCAGACTTTACTATGGTTCTACAATCGGGATTGGCCGTCTATTGCTCGATGCACAACCTTGCAGCTGCCACCGAGATTAATGAGGATTTGCTCAAGCAACACCTTGAGCAAATTCTTATTGTCTATGTTGATGACCTCGTTGAAGATAGGTAATTATCTAAATTTATTTATTTATTTATTTACGGGTAAACCCTTTAGTAACAAAAATTAACAAAAACTTGAGAAGGTTACAAAATTTATCCTTATCCTATTATAATCAAAGCAAGTATCCTAATATAACAAAAGAAAATAAAAAGGTCACAAAGTTAGTCCTTATTCTATAATCACAACATCAAATTCTCTCCTTATACAACTAAGTGAGTCATGAAAGAGATCCACACCAGCAGCCGAAGCCACATTTGCGTTTCTAAGCAATCTATGTATGGGCGAACTTCTAGTGTAATTGTATCTGGTGAATGAGATATGAAAAAGATTCGATTGTCTCGTGAATCTCGCAGGAACGTGTATGTCGATTTTACTCGATAAATCCGGGCAGTTGATATAACCCTGAATGATTTTAGACAAAAACAATACATCAACACGATTCCTGCGAGCCATCAGAGTGGGCAAGGCAAGCTTGGAACGCATCAGAGTCGCCGGGAAACTTTCACGCTTACATCCCAGTCTGTAGGAGATGAATAAAAAAAACTTGTTCTGCACTGATTCTACCTTTTTGCAATCTTCAAATATATATGGTGAGCAAACAACTGAGGCAAACTCTAGTACAGGTCTAACAAGAGTAGTATAAAGATACTTCAGTGTTGAAATATCACAAAAATCAAATGAGTGCCTGTATATGAAGCCCAGAACTCTAAAAGCCCCGCCAGTGATCATGTCTAAGTGCGGCTTAAAACTGAGATGGTTGTCATACATGACGCCAAGGTCCTTGATTAACAGAATATTGGCAAGAGGAATGTTATTTAGCAGGAAAACAGAATCAAAATCAGCATGGTTTCTTAACATAATCATATGCTTACATTTGGAGATATTCAGACTGAGTTCATTCTCCCGGCACCAATCTTGAAGGCGATTTAAATCCGATTGGAATTGAATGATGTCGTGAAAGCAACTAATCGAATGAAAGATTTTAAGGTCATCAGCAAAGAGGAGGAAATCACAAAATTTGAAGCATGAGGCAATATCGTTGACATATATTAAAAATAGAAGTGGTCCCAAGTGACTACCCTGAGGAACCCCAGATGAAACAAGAATACTCCTTGATTCAACCTCGCGAATTTAAAATTTCTGTTCAAAATGTTCGCGAAACGTCGATTTCAATTACAAAGTTAATTTTAAAAAAATGTATAATTGCTGTGAAGAATATATTTGAGGGGAATGTTTTTAAGAATAGAAAAATACTGAACCTTCAAGGTCTTATCAGTACTGTGAATCCTAAGTTCCCTACAACCCTCAGATAATTGAAATAATAGTAATATTTATTATGCAACAAGTTACAAAGTTACAAAAAAAGTGACATTCACATAAGTGTTGTTTTTCCACAACACCACTAATGACAACAAGGACAGTCAAAATTTTACTTCAAATAATAGTAATTTTTTGCGGGATAAAATTTCTTTGAAACCTTCAACAAAATACTGAAAATAAAATATGTATTTCTCTGCAAAATGGAGCTATAAGCATTAAAACCGATATAGTATTAAGTTCCAAAAGTATGACTATTAACATACCATATAGAAATAGAAATTTATTTGGTGCCAGTAAAATACATCGGAATTTAGTACACACGTCAAGTATTCATAAAATAATTGTAAATATATTATATAAAACAAAATACTAGCTAAAACATTCAGAACATGATGTCAGCAATATACGTACTTAAAACATTACATTACAACAAAAGTTACATTATTAAGGCAAATTTCATTACATTAAAATCATTAAAATTGAACCCAAAGAAATCATCAGTGTCGTATAAGGCTTTACCTATCAAAAAAGATCTAGCAGTTGATTTAAACTTCAACAAGGGCAAATCCTTCAGTGCCTGTGGAAGTCTAATATATAATTTTACAGCCAGGAATTCCGGTCTGCTCTGACACTTTCCCAGTCTGCAATGTACCGGGACATAGTCCACCCTGTTTCTAGTGTCATGTTCGTGTACATCCTGGTGTGTTACGAGGTTATTTTTTTGTTTTACATATAGCAGACACTCTAGCACATACAGTGAAGGAAAAGTAAGAATCCCCATCCCAACGAAAGCACCTCTGCAGTCCTCCCTGTATCCCAATCCACCCATCAGTCTGACCACTCTTTGCTGCAGCTTGAAGACTCTACTGGCATGAGAGGAGCGGCCCCATGCGATGATGACATATGACATAACACTGTGGAAAATTGCAAAATAGGCAGTTCTAATGGTCGACTCCGACACACATCCATGTAGGCCCCGCAAAATGAACACGCTTCTCCTAAGCCTCTTACATACATCCTCCACATGCACGTCCCACTTCAACTTTGGATCCAAATAGACCCCAAAAAACTTAACAGATGACAGATCAGAATTTGTGCACTTCAGAGTAAACACGATTTCTTGTGTTTTCTCCCTATTCAGCAAGAGCCTACTAGACAAAAACCAGTCCTCCACCGTCACTCGCGCCCCTCTCATCTCCTCAATTGCAGCTTGCTCCGATTTATTGGTGACAAAGACTGTGGTATCATCTGCAAACAGTACACAGTTACCTAACTGTTGACCAAGGGGTAAATCATTGATAAATATTAGAAATATAATTGGCCCCATGATTGATCCTTGTGGGACTCCAATATCTACTATAGTTGGTGTGGACAACACTCCATTTACATTCACAAGCAGGAATCGTTTCTGCAAATATGAGTGGACTAGCCGGATACTTCCATACATTTCATACGCAAGTAAAGTTATGTACTTTTTCACTCCTTCAGTTTCAAGTTTAAATAGATGATCTTTTAATGATTTTCTAAACTAAAGAAGTCCAAGGTCTTTAAAAAAGTTGGTTATAAACAGAGCGAGCATATGTTATACAAAAATGCCTGAGTACACGTGAATCTCAATATATAGATTCTCGTTTATGACAAAACTAATGAACTCCATCATGTTTATTCATTTGGTTTCCTCAACAAGTGTCACATATTTGTTTTACCTTTTCTGGGTAAAGTCCAAACCCAAACGCGCGCTTAGAATCTTCGCTTCAAAAAATGACATATAATGTGTGTTTTTTTATCAAGGGAATCAAAATTTTTGTCTATTTCAATATCAAGGTTCATGCCCAAATATTTAAATCCCGTTATAATCACAGGTTGGAAGTGACTCTTTACGACTCGACTGGCACCAAACTGAACATAATCGAACCCGACGAGGGAGCCTTCGACACCGTGGATCCCCTCTGTCCGTACCTCGTGATCTCGTCCACTTTACGCGGATTCGTTTCTCACGTCGAGGATGCCAGTGTCGTCATCCAACCCTCCGAATGCAGCCAAAATATAGAGTACCTCCTGGAGCAGCTGTTCGAGTACTATGACAACATGCCGCCAGCGGACGCTCCGCTCATCCCAGAAGAGGGTTCCGTATACGCGGTAAAGAGCGACGACGGCAACTGGTACAGGGGCAGAGTGACTACCTTCGACGACGCCAAGGCGAAAGTGACGTACTTGGACTACGGAAACTGTGAAGACGTCGAGTTCTCGAGGTTGAGGGATCTCACTCCGGATTTCTTGCAGTGGGATGCGATGGCAGTATTGGTAAGTACAGAGTGTATTTCGAAATTTGTCTAATGGCCGTTTATTCTCATTACGAATTGACGACATACCAAAAGGGTTTCACAAGGTTCTGTGTGAGGGCCCTTATTGTAGAATTATTTTCACCTAAACTAGAGAAAGTGTGGTTATCATGGATATCTGATAGACTCTTTGAAATTAAAATGCTTTGACAACAAAGTCAAGGACTTGAGATTTTTGACATGAATGTTTTTACAAATTGATGCTTCAGTTATGGAAATAAGTACACTACAGAAAAAAAAACTACGTTGAGTGAAGCTTAATATAGTTTATATGTTATTCTCAATATTAATAATGATTTTCTTCTCCTCAGGTTAACGTGAAAGTACCTACAGCCGATTTATTAGAGCAAGACGTTATCGGTTCAATATATTACGGTGACGCCGGCTGGGAGGCAGAAATAGAACTAGCCGAGGCACCCGAACAGTCCACTCCAACGCAGAGTCAACCTGAATTGGAAAACCTTATCGAATCTGAGCATGTGCCGGAATCATCATCGGTGCAAGTCGACGAAACGTCGACCGCCGATTTTACCCAAGAAACCCCCGAAACCATGCCTCAATCGGGCGAGAAGATCGAGCAATCCACCTCGGTCGAGACAACCGAGCTATCCCCCGCCGGCGAAGAGTCCGCCTCTTCTGGCGTAGAGAATGACAACGTTTGCCCTGCCAGCGGCACGCCCGTGGTATTAAGTCACGTCGACAGTCCTAGCGATTTTTATATACAGCTGGTAGACTCGCTGGGAGCGATCGACGAGTTGCAACTTCGCTTGCAGTCAGCAGTGGGGGAAATGACGCAACTAGATAGCGCTTCGGTGGGCGGGCTCTGCGCCGCTCCGTACTCCGTCGATCAACAGTGGTACAGATCGCAGATCTTGGACGCGGACGACGATATCACTACGGTGAGTAGACGTATAACTGGTCGAAATACATTGTTCGCTCATAGTAATAGAATCGATTTAGAACTTTGCTTGTTAATGATATGTTGATCATAGCTGAGACTTGACTAACAAAAAGGTAAACTTATCAACGATCGAATTTCTTGGTTTACAACATTCCAGAACACACAATTTCAATCTATAAAAATCTGGAATATTTCAGAGAAGTCCTCATCATTGTCACACACATATACACTTAACGTCTTGCAACACAACTTCGAGTTTTGATAAGTCATACAATGTGTTGGAAAAAGAAAGAAATTTGCCTACAGAATTTTTTTCCCCCACATCCCCCTCTTCCACTTACCAAGACCAAACTTCCTTACTTACAAATGTAGACCAAGGGCTATCTATCACTACAACTAGGGTGGCAGTAGGTGATTATAGAGAAAAGGCGGGACAAACCCACAAACACTGTCCTTATTTATATATATATATATATATATATATATATATATATATATATATATATTTAATATATAATATATATATATATTATATATATATATATATATATATGTATATATATATATAGATATATAGATAAATATAGATATATATATATATATATATATATATATATATACAGGGTGTCCCACCGGGAAAGAACGCGATCTGTATATGGAAAACTACACATAGGAAACTTTTGCAAATTTGACAGTTTACTAATGTTGATAGGGGCAACTCGACTAAAATATTTTCAAGATGGTGGCACTTCCGGTTATACCGGAAGTAGATACCAACTTGCTTATTTTAAATTGGATACCCTATATATTAATACATTTTTAGATTCTACGCAAGATTCTAGGCAGATTTCATGTATTATGTCCTATACCTAAGTCTAAGCGTTTTTGACATATTTAGGTTTTTATGTCAAAAATGACGATTGCAAGCCCTAATATAATTATCAATTGTTCCCATAAGGATTCCCGTATTACTTACTTTGGGGTGGATTCCTTATTGAAAAATACTTGATTTAATAGATTTTGTATAGTATTTGGATAACTAATCATACAGGGTGTTCGAAAAAAAAGATCTAAAATGAGATTGAGAGAACTGAAAAAAATCAATTTTTTCAAATGGAAACCCCCCATTTTTCTTATTTTGTAGTGTTTAGCATTTAAAAAGAAGGTAACTTTGTATGAAGTTATCTATACCTAAAATTTGAAGTTTTCGAAATATTGCCAATTTAATATTTTTATATGGCGATTTTGCATTAATCGTTAAACAATTAGATCTAGTATAGCCACGATCGTATTTGACATTTCAAATCATCGTAATGGCACCCCGGTTAAATTATACAAACGAAGATTATTTAAACTTATTTATTATTTATGGACAATGTGATAAATTATTTCAAGAACATGTGATACATGTGCGACCCGATATCCTCATAAATAAAAACCATCACCTAATACTGTTAAACGAATTATAGAAAACTTCAAGAATTTTGGATCCGTAAAGGTATAAGTGTACAAAAAGAAACCAGTTGTTAACAATGAAAATATTGAAATAGCAATTTTGGGATATTTTGAAGCATATCCAACAAAACCTTCAAGGCAGATAGCATTAGAATCAGGCTTATCTAAATCGTCAGTTGTAAGAATTTTACGGAAACACAAATATCATCCCTATGATATCCATATTTTCATTAGTGCGGCATTTAAATGAAAATGATTTAGATAAACCTTAAAAGTTTAAATAATTTTTGTTTGTATAATTTAACCGGGATGTCATTACGATGATTTGAAATGTCAAATACGATCGTGGCTATACTAGATCTAATTGTTTAACGATTAAATGCAAAATCGACATATAAAAATATTAAATTGGCAATATTTCGAAAACTTCAAATTTTAGGTAAAGATAACTTTATACAAAGTTACCTTCTTTTTAAATGCTAAATACTACAAAATAAGAAAAATGGGGGGTTTCCATTTGAAAAAATTGATTTTTTTCAGTTCTCTCAATTTCATATTGATAATTATATTAGGGCTTGCAATCGTCATTTTTGACATAAAAACCTAAATATGTCAAAAACGCTTAGACTTAGGTATAGGACATAATACATGAAATCTGCCTAGAATCTTACGTAGAATCTGAAAATGTATTAATATATAGGGTATCCAATTTAAGATAAGCAAGTTGGTATCTACTTCCGGTATAACCGGAAGTGCCACCATCTTGAAAATATTTTAGTCCAGTTGCCCCTATCAACATTAGTATACTGTCAAATCTACAAAATTTTCCAGTGTGTAGTTTTCCATATACAGATCGCGTTCTTTCCCTGTGGGACACCCTGTATATATATTATATTATATATATATATATATATATATATATATATATATATATATATATATATATATATATATGAAACAAGCAGAATTATCGGTCTAGCCCGCATATGTCGAAGCAGCCGTTGACACGTGTTTCGGACTCTTTGGTCCTCATCAGAACGGCGTAGCCAAGTATGCGATGGAAAACCTGGAATTGAAACAGCAACAACAAGCAGAATCCCCTGCTTCGGAAGACAATCACACATTTGTGGTACATTGTTCGAACTCTCCGGTTTGGGAGATTTGGTCAAACTCTGACCACGGAGGCGATTAATGCCATCCGCGAGATCCTGGACCGTGGAAATAAACTACAAAGAGGAAATTTATCGCGGGGAAATAGTATAAGAAAACAAGCAGAATTATCGGTCTAGCCCGCATATGTCGAAGCAGCCGTTGACACGTGTTTCGGACTCTTTGGTCCTCATCAGAACGGCGTAGCCAAGTATGCGATGGAAAACCTGGAATTGAAACAGCAACAACAAGCAGAATCCCCTGCTTCGGAAGACAATCACACATTTGTGGTACATTGTTCGAACTCTCCGGTTTGGTTGTTTTGGTCAAACTCTGACCACGGAGGCGATTAATGCCATCCGCGAGATCCTGGACCGTGGAAATAAACTACAAAGAGGAAATTTATCGCGGGGAAATAGTATATGAAACAAGCAGAATTATCGGTCTAGCCCGCATATGTCGAAGCAGCCGTTGACACGTGTTTCGGACTCTTTGGTCCTCATCAGAACGGCGTAGCCAAGTATGCGATGGAAAACCTGGAATTGAAACAGCAACAACAAGCAGAATCCCCTGCTTCGGAAGACAATCACACATTTGTGGTACATTGTTCGAACTCTCCGGTTTGGGAGATTTGGTCAAACTCTGACCACGGAGGCGATTAATGCCATCCGCGAGATCCTGGACCGTGGAAATAAACTACAAAGAGGAAATTTATCGCGGGGAAATAGTATATGAAACGAGCAGAATTATCGGTCTAGCCCGCATATGTCGAAGCAGCCGTTGACACGTGTTTCGGACTCTTTGGTCCTCATCAGAACGGCGTAGCCAAGTATGCGATGGAAAACCTGGAATTGAAACAGCAACAACAAGCAGAATCCCCTGCTTCGGAAGACAATCACACATTTCAATTCCAGGTTTTCCATCGCATACTTGGCTACGCCGTTCTGATGAGGACCAAAGAGTCCGAAACACGTGTCAACGGCTGCTTCGACATATGCGGGCTAGACCGATAATTCTGCTTGTTTCATATACTATTTCCCCGCGATAAATTTCCTCTTTGTAGTTTATTTCCACGGTCCAGGATCTCGCGGATGGCATTAATCGCCTCCGTGGTCAGAGTTTGACCAAATCTCCCAAACCGGAGAGTTCGAACAATGTACCACAAATGTGTGATTGTCTTCCGAAGCAGGGGATTCTGCTTGTTGTTGCTGTTTCAATTCCAGGTTTTCCATCGCATACTTGGCTACGCCGTTCTGATGAGGACCAAAGAGTCCGAAACACGTGTCAACGGCTGCTTCGAGATATGCGGGCTAGACCGATAATTCTGCTTGTTTCATATACTATTTCCCCGCGATAAATTTCCTCTTTATATATATATATATATATATATATATATATATATATATATATATATATATATATATATATATATATATATATATATATATATATAGATATATATATATATATATATATATATATATATATATATATATATATATATATATATATATATATATATATATATATATATATATATATATATATATATATATATATATATATATATATATATATATATATATATATATATATATATATATATATATATATATATATATATATATATATATATATATATATATATATATCGCTGGTCGAGTATTATAATGTTCTATGAGCAATTTTTACTTTTCGCCGAAAACGACGATTGGAAAAATTGGTTCTTGTATTTTTACCGTAAAATGAAAAAAGTATAATATATTGTATTTTTTATATTTGTTAGGAGCAAATAAAAGCAAATAGGTTGTAAGTTTAAATTTTTAAAGTGTATCTTACCTTGAAAAGCCATTTTGAAAAAAATAAAACTTGCTGTTAGAACAATAAAACTTTAATGAAAAGTCATAAATTTCGCAAAATTATTATAAACTATTCAACAAAAACCGCCAAATATATTATAGTTTTACATACATTTTCTTATATTTTCTGGCGGAGATACACTATTTTTTGTTTAAATAGTTCTATGTGACGTAGAAGGCTGAGGATTACTCATATCTTCGACTTTTATGTCCCTTTTCTTTTGTTTAGATAGTGAAGAAGCAAAAACTTTCCCATCATTGTATTGTTTAAAGAACGTGGAAATAAACTGCGTATCAACAAGAGGCATAAATTTAAAGAGTTTTTTAAGATGCACAACCTTGTCGAATGGCAATAAGCATTCTTTAGAATCACTGCATGCCTTTACATGTAGTCGAGAAGCTGTGACTTTTCATACAGATAGCTGTTTACTCAAGACAGAAATTTCGTTGAAAGTACCAGTGTGCTGAAGTTTATATTGAAGGTGATATATAAGAGTAGAATCGTATCTTAACTGTTTTACTGAAGAAAAAGGCACGCCTTTAAAATGTAGAGTTTCAGCTGCTTTCTAATAATCTTTAAAATCAGATACTTTCATATAAAATACTTTAAATGGATTTTTCCTGTTCACCGTTGGTAACAATCTTAAAAGGCCTAAAGGGCTAAATATTTCCAGATTTCCAAGTTTTCGTTCAATTTGGCTGTGAACATCATCTATCTCCTGAATAGAACTATGGCCGGGTTCACACAATTTTTGAGTTATAAATTCAATATTCGGATGCTCCTGGAAAAACTCTAGTAATGCCATGGACATTATTTTGAATTCCGGTTTCGTTGGAACACATGAGTCAGGCCACAATACAATTTCTTCAATTGAAGGAAGATCTATTAGTACCTTTTCTAGAATACATGCCAATGCAGATGCAATATCATTCCCTTTACGTCCATGAGTACCCTCACACCATATCGCATAGTAAGCACGCTTATTAATGTTGCAGTGAGCAGTTAGGTTATAAGTGTTTAGTTTTTTTGAATAGAAGAAGCATGAGATGTTACCTTTTGGTAAAGCAAACACATTTTCCATGTCAAAGCAAATAATAGCAGTCTCCCTGTCATTATTTTCCCGATCGTGGTTCCGTTCTGACATGGTTTCTTCTTTAGAAATGCGGTGTTTTTCAAAAGGCGCTTTTTCATCTTCAGTGAGATCTGAGATTTTCATTCGATATTACAAATCACAAAACTAATGCCCGAAACGAGAATATAAGCAATACAACATACCTCGAATATATCTATTTCAAACAATAGTTTAAACCACTGAATGAACAAATAACAACGAAAGTTTCACCAAATTTTAAGATTGGTAAACACACGTGATGAAATTTATCAACATGTAAGTTATAATGTTCTAACAGCAGAAAATTTGCGCTCCTATTGGTTAACGCTGATAGAACATCATAACTCTAGGCAATTTTTAAATTTTACAGTTAGAACAATATAATATTGCGTTTAAATCCTTAAACGTGCATAGAAGTCAGCAGGAGTCTTATTTGATAGAACAATATGCCACCAGAAAATCACTAAAAATAGAATTCATAAACTTTACAACACATTAGAAACATCAAAAAAAGAAAATATTAACAAAAAATATATTGCTCTTCCATATATTCCTCATTTAAGTAATAAAATTTCACAAATTTTAAATCCACACGATATTAAAGTAGCCCACACCGCACAAAATCAAATTAAACAAATATATTCTAAATTAAAAAGTAAAACACCTCTTCTGCAAAAATCTCATGTTGTTTATAGTATACCCCGTAATAATTGTAATAAATCATATATGGGACAAACTTTTCAAAATTTAGAAGAAAGATTAAAAGCACACAAATATACCAGAACACAAACCACAGCACTAATAAAACATAAAAACAATGAGAATAATACTTTCAATTTTAATAGCACAAAAATTTTAGAAATAGAAAAAGATCAAAAACGCAGAGAAATTTTAGAAATGTTACATATTCAAAAAAATTGAAATGAAGTCGTTAATGATTGAACAGATATCAAACATTTGAGTTCAATATACGCAGATTTAATTCTTTAATTTTTCTAAGAAACAACATTAATCAAAACAAAATAATTCAACAAACAAACTCTAACCATAACAACTCATCTTCTTAGACAAAATCTAAACATCTAGAATTTTCAATTTTTCTAAAAAGAAAGTATAGTTTAGAACATGTGATCTCCAAAATTACAAGTAATGTCTTTTCAAAGACAACAATCAAATATTTTAAACCTATTTTGTACATTACGTGGGTGAAGGTTTCTGTGGTTCCCTTCCCATCTAATATCAACAGACCTGTCTGTTGATATTGGACTAAATAGCACGTAATTAATAACTGAAGACGGCCACAGCCGCAATGAGAAATTTTTGAAAAAAAGATAAATAGTACCCTATTCTTTGACTCTTCAAAATCAAAATAATTTGAACCTATTTCGAACATTACGTGGGTAAAGGTTTCTGTGGTTTCCCTTACCATCTAATAATAACAGATTTGAATGTTAATATTGGAATGAATAGCATGTAATAACAAAGAACGGTCACAGCCGAAAAATTTTAGTGAAACATAGTAGTCTTTTTCTATTCAAATTTTTTCAAATCAATAAATGTCAAAGAAATTTCAATTTTTTCAAAAGTTTTGATAAAGCCACGAATGTCGTGGCGAAACGTCAACTTTTTAATAAAATCGAGTTTTTCAAGATTCAACAAGCCTGTATTGCTAATAATTATCAAGAGATTATATATATATATATATATATATATATATATATATATATATATATATATATATATATATATATATATATATATATATATATTTAATTATTAATATTTTTATAAATCGAGCTCACAAACTCCGCAATCCAAAACGCATTAGCGCGAACTATACCGTTCGGTTACATAGCTCGTTAAAATGGGTTATATCTATATCAGTCGGTACTGTAATTTCGTAGACACGGGATACATTTAATTATTTCTTGATTATGTGTTTCTTGAAAGAGTTATTGTAAACAGTTGGCGTTTACTTACATTCCGATTTTTGATTTCAGGTCCGATTCATCGACTACGGCAACACTGACGTGATCGACAACAACGCTACGCAGATCAAGACCTTGCCGGCTGAGCTTCTGTCGCTCGAAGAATACGCCACCAGATGTCGCCTCAAGATTAAATCGTCTGAAGAGGAGTGGCCCAAGGCGGCCGTCGAAAGATTCGAACAATTGACGGCGGTCGAGAACATGACCGTAGAATTCATCGATCAGGACGAGAAGACCAACTACGTGGAACTATATAGCGACGGCATGAACGTGAAAGACGTTCTCATCGCGGAAAATTTGGCCTTGTTGGACGACGTCGTGCTCGAGGGAAAATTGACGGGTTTCGTGAGTCACGTGAATTCCCCGTCCGAGTTTTGGATGCAGTTGGAGAGCTGTTGCGCTGAATTAGAATGGATTGCCGAGCAACTATCGAACGCCGAATCCTTCCAGGATATGGAAGACTTAACTCCCGGTTCTTTATGCGCGGCCATGTTCCAGGACGACGAGATGTGGTACAGAGCTAGAATCCTTTCGAACACCGTGGCCGGTCTGGAAGTCCTGTTCTTGGATTACGGAAACTCCTGCGTGTGCAGCAACTTGAAGCAGCTGCCCGAACACCTGGTCATGGCGCCGCCGCTGGCCCAGAAATGTTGCCTGCAACGGCCCGAGGGCGTCGTCAGTTGGAGTCCGGAGGCGTGCCAGAGATTTTCAGAGTTATCTGCGGACGGACAGACCATTTTCACGGTGAAGAAATTAACAACTGGGGAAACGTCGATCGTGGACCTTTTCATGAATGGCGAAGAAGTTTCGTCCAAACTTTTGACCGATAACGGGTACGTTACAGGTACGGATTCCGCGGAAACTACCTCGAAAGAAGTGGCTGATTCGGAACAGGAGGAAAAGTTGGAAGATGAATTATCTAAAGAAAAGGACAAGGAATGTCAGATAGCCGATTCGGAACAGGAGGAAATGTTGGAAGATGAATTATCTAAAGAAAAGGACAAGGAATGTCAGATAGCTGAGTCGGAACAGGAGAAAAAATTGGTAGGTGAACTATCTAAAGAAAACGACAAGGAATGTCAGGTAGAACCTAATGAAGAGAATGAAATAGTTCCTGAAATGTCGGTAGAAGAAAATGTAATTGAATTAACATCCGACAATAAAGAAGACAAATTTGAGTCGAAACAAATCCAACATAATGAACTCAATGAAATTGTAGAAGAAAACCAAAATAAATTAGGTGTTAATTTGGAAAATATTCCAACAGTGGATTGTAAAGATGCACCTCAAGAAGAGAAATCTGAAGAGGCGGACAATAAAGGTAAAGAATAATAGTTATCATATTTGAATGCCGCAGTCTTTCTATAGAACATTTTTCAAATTTAATATTTTCCAGAATTATTCATTTTCTATTTGCAAGTTTTCTATGATGTGTTAATTTCTTGTTCCTTTTTATTTTTGAATTTTTCCGAGTAATGCAGAATGGAACATTGAAAAGTTGATTCGTATTCTGTCCTTTTGAATTAAATATTTATATTACAATAATCAATTTCTGCAGTAATAAATAATGTACTTTTGAAATTCCTATATACAGAAAATTACAATTGAAAAAAAAATTTGGTCAAAAGTATCAGCTATATTTGTTATAGTTCAAAGATGTATTAGACACGAAACAGCTTGAAAATTAATGTTACGAGTAATTTTGTTGATTATCGTCTAAAAATATATTTTTTCCTAAATATATTAAATGCCTTGCGTAAAATCATCTTTTCAATTGTTCCAATCTAAATTTAGCGGAATCTGAATGGCTAAGTTTGATGTTTACTTTTTGTTTATGTAATGAAATGTTTATTCTTATTTGATTATATACAGTTTATTTGGTTATGAGAACGAAAATACAACTTTTGAGTATCACGTTAAGTAACGTTTCATTTGATTTGAATCAATTTCAAGTTACTGGACCCAGAGAATTCTATTTATATTTTTTAAAGAATTATGTCATTGTGTATTTTGCTATTTTATTATTACTATTAACTAGAACTGGAAGTTGGTCTTCAGAAGAATTGGAAACATATTCACTTATTTATTGTTGGAAAAATACGCTTATTTATTTCAATAATTGCTAATAATTTATTATCGATTAGTATAGAATTAACTTTATGAAATTTTATTATCAATGATTGCAAGAAATAAAAACGTTTTTGTAATTTGTGTGAGATTGTTTAACGTTTTACAATGATATACAGGGTGTTCTACAAGCTCTATGACAAACTTTGACAGAAGGTAGGTTGCTTGATTTAGAACATATTTTTTTTAATAAACATGTGTCCGATTCGTTTTTGTTTAGAAGTTACAAGCATTTAAACTTTATTAACAATTAATAATAAAATTTCAAATTAAATGATAATCACAAAACTAAAGACTATAAAAAATGTCTACCCTCAGCTTGAATGCAAGCCTCACGTCGACGAACTGAAGATTCGGTCATTCGAAGAATGAGATTTGGATCATTTCTTATTTGGCTGCATACCCATATACAAACACAATATCTGCATATTCCTCAGTGGAGAATAAATGCCTACGTTTTTTATTGAAGCAGGTATATATTTTATAAGTGTGCATTGTTTAACATGCTAAGTGACTTTCTGTCACTTCCTGGTTGACTGAAAAAATTACGATTCTTGAAATGCTTGTAACTTCTAAACAAAAACGAATCGGACCCATGTTCATTAAAAAAAAAATGTTTAAAATCAAGTGACCTACCATCTGTCAAAGTTTGTCATAGAGCTTGTAGAACACCCTGTATTTTCATGAGTAGTGGAATTTAATAGGCAAAAGTTTAAAATGGATGCTTTTGCTAATGAAAATTTCCTTTAGCTTCTAAAAGGGAATTGTTTCATGATTTCTGAAAAAAAAATTATAAAAAATTAACCAGTGAGCCTTACAGTAGTTGCCACTGATGTGTAACATCTAACCTCAATGAAAATCTTAGCGTCGGTTGTTGATAAACATTTTCATTTCAAATAAGAATTTCCAACTCTAAAAACATTCTTCAGGGAGAAAAAATGAAGCTTATTGCACACAATTTGGACTTGATTTCTGTGATCAGATGAGTGCAAGCATTTTTAGCGTGCTATGGACGTAATAAGTATGACATTTTGTCAATTTCGACAGATATATTAAACTAGACCTGTGTCGATCGTGATTGATCGAATCCTTTTGATTCGATCGCAACCTATACACGAGTGATCGAATCACGAATTTCTAAAAGACCCGATCTTATTCAACCCGATCCCGATTTACTTGACAAGACTAACAAATTGCACTTTATTTTCATATGTTTTTACACAACAGTAGATAACTAATTGCTTGCTGATACAATCGTTTACATGCTTTCATTCATCCCATTCTTTCTCGTGTTGTTTTGAATTTTGACACGTAATCCAAAAGGAACCGATATTTTCAGGAACGCTCGCGTAGAAGAGTCGTGACCTGTCGATCTCTGTCTTTTGGGTCGCGAACTCGATCGATCGCGTCTTGATCGAGATCGAATTCAGTTTGAGATCGAATCAGTGACATGCTGATATATGTACTGTCGATCTCTCTGTCTTTTGGGTCGCGAACTCGATCGCGTCGTGATCGAATTCATTTTGAGATCGAATCAGTGACATATATAGGTATGACCCGCGACACGTGATTTTATATTCAGGTTTTGCTTGCGTGTTTTAGTGAACTTAGTTGATATTATCGTCGTCTCTTCTATCCACATTTATATAGATTAATGAAGCGTCTATCTATAATAAAAGAAGCTCTTTAAAACTGAAAAGAGCCTCTCAAATTTTATTTCTTAATCACAATTTGGAGTAAATTATCATTTTTGATATTAAAAACTATTAGTTATTTCCTTTTTTAACATTTTTATGTTGTTTTTCACTAATGTAGGTTATCTTATTAATATATATTCTACCCGGTTCAGCATTCGTCATTCGTTACAAAGGAACTGCGACCTGTGACCCAAATGATCGAATCTTTTTAACCCGATCACCATACGAATGGGTCATGATCGACCCGGGTCTCGACAAATGATCGATCGACATAGGTCTATATTAAACAGCTCATTCAGTTTTTATAACTATTTTTTATTGAATGTCTTCTTAATAATATCACTATATCAAATGGTTTAAACGTAAAAATATATCCTTCGCATACACAAAACTATTCCCAATAAAGTTCCAATAACTGAGAGCTGAAATGTTATAAGTTAATTAATTTTATTCGAACAAAAACTCTTATAAGAAAAATCGGACTTGGGTCGATATCTCAAAAACCTGGAAGATGTTTGTAACATGGGATTACTCAAGTCAGAAAAATATGAAATTTGGTTGTTGTTCACAAAACGTAATAATTATTTGAATTTTTAATTTATGAGGCTAAATGAAAATTATAATTTTGGAATAAGTACTAGGAAGAAAAAAAATTTCCTCAATTTTTGTTTCTGTTAATTGTTGAGTTGAACTTTAGTAGTAATTCATAAGATGTTGCACTAAGTTCATGGAAAAGGAACAATCTGAAATGATGATTGCAAATTTCAAGATTATTTTGGAGAAAAAAATTATATAGTTATTTGGAAATTATTTAGAACTTATGAAATCGCAAATTTTTCAGATATTTAATTTTTTACTGTATAGTTACTTTCTTGGTAAGCTGAATTATATTCTTTATTTCAAGAAATAGTTTTCCAGCTAAGCGAGGCACATATCCAAGGGCCGGTGTGATTTGTTAAAGTAATAATTAATTTAAGCTCGTCCACTCTTTACATTCCTTCATCCCAAATTGATATAAAATATCTGCCTTACTATACTACCTAAAATGTTAAAATCATTTAATGTTGATATTAATAAATGTTATGGAAATGCAAAGTAAAATGTCTTTTTAATTTCCATTGTGTCGTCTCTTTTATGTTTTTGAATACTGTTCATCAGTTCTGTACTTGTGATTATGAAGGTAGGTAATTTATTATGGCCTGGGATATCTAACAAGGAATCAATATGGATACTAACCTACTTACCCATCTAATTAACTCCATCTTATCTTAATTGTTCTTCATTTCCATGGTTATAAACAGTTTGTTTAAAATGTTCAATTTGAAAGGTATGTGTAAATAATGGTGTTGTTTTTCTCATACATAATATTTTTCTATTCATCATCCATTTTGCTTATTGTGTGATACCGTCATGCTTCAAAGTGAGATATTTTTCAGCATTTTAGCATGATTTTCAGAGATTTATATTCATGGAAAACTTCTTCAAACATCTTATTAGTTTTCATTTCTACTGTATGAGGATGAATCTAGTCTTATTGAAAATGAAGAAGGTTTGGTTACATATTTCAGAATTTTATTTTGAATATGTCAAATCCACGGAAATATTATCTGATAACTTCGAGATGGCATGTTTGATTGTTCAAAGTCTTAGTTTAAACCAGTTCTGCTAAGCAAATGTTTGTTTTCACCCTGCTTAATGTCCATACATGTTGTTTCGTGAAGTATTTTCATGTTTTTATATTTTGCAGTTTGATAATGTAAACTGACTAGAGAGTTATCCACAATCTCATCAAAACTGTATGGCCTTACGCTAACTTGCCGGAAAAACAAAAGCGTCTGTTTTCATTTATTTTGTGAAAAATCTTTACACTCCATTTGGAGTTCCCCGAAGTCGTGTAAAAGGACCTCGACAATTTTTGCTATAGAGACCATCTGGGGTAAGCTACACCACTGTGTTTTATATCCATCAAGCTCGGTTTCATTTACTTGCAAAACTGCCTTGAAGCTTCATCATCTTCATGGGTTTCGTTTTAAACGCTAATGTAAGTGTGAAATTATGTTATGAAGATTGGAAACCTGAGAAATTCTGGAACAATAAAGTGAGCATCCATAGGAACAATATTGAAATTGATGAAGAACTTGTCATCATTGCTTGTTTTTGGGGGAAGAAAATTAAAGAAAAAACATGGAGAATATCATACACTGATTTGCTGAACGATGACGTAAAATTCTTCAAGTATTTTCGTATGTCTCGTATTGCACCGCAGCAGTCCCTAGCGACGTCGTTTGTGTTTTGGTTTTCGCTGATTGTCGAGAGGATTGTTCTTCTTAACATTCTGAGACCACCAAAACACAAGTGCTGTCGCTGGAGCCTGCTGTAGTGTCCCTACCTGATCGGCAAACCGCATGACATCATCGGCACGTATAGGAGAAGTTGCTCTTTGAAAAATCGCATCGACTATATCGATGGTCTGACACGTACGATTTATCCCGTGCTGATAAGTGACGCACTTCCATTACTTTCCATAAAAATAAATAGAAAATCCAATTAATGCGATCCGCAATGCGGACATGTGGAAACTTACCTTGAATCAACGAATTCTTCTTAAATGTGGCTGTGTTATACCTTTGGGCTGAGAATCCATTCTTATAGAAAACATTTAATTCCAAACAATACATGTTAATTGTCAACTATGTGAGCTTGGTTCCTGTTGCGTTAATGAAAATTCATTTTTGTAGATTTATTGGTCTCCTCTTTTTTGTTAATTGATTGAAATGTGCATTTCTTCCGGTGCCATACCAGGTTTCGGGCGTAGGCGACCTCTCTACAGCTATTCGTGCTGTACGTGATACAGTGATACACGAATAGAAGGGACCTACAGTTTTACGACAGTTCCGAACGTCTTTATAGAAAGGCTTTACTAGGCAGAATACTTCTCGGTGGTTTGCCATTGCCTTCCGAGAGGTGGCTCCGCATTAATTCGTTGGTTCGGCCGGGATTCGATCCAGCGACCTTCTGTTCAGTAGCCCAACGCACTGGCCACTGAACTACGGAGCCACTTGCATTTATATAGGAAGAAAAAACGCGTAAGCAGCAGAGATATGTCAGTGAGGTCGTATTTTCCAATGATTTTTGTTCTTTTTCACATACAAATTCTTAACGCCCTAAGTCGATTTGAAGGAGCTGTGAGGCAGATCCTTGAAACCCACGGGAAAACATGAAATCTCTACATTATAATGGCGGCGGTTTAGGAAACAAGCTGAAACCTCAATATGCAGCTCCTCAAAACTAGAAATCTACATAAATTTAACTCTGGTTACAGAAAAATGTATATAACGCCAAGAGACACTTTCCTAACATCAAACTTAACAATGAACAAACTTCCGCTCATGTTCCTTCCCGTCTCTCCCTCTCCAAAGTAAAAAGATGCAAACATATTGACTGAATTTACCTGAATTTGTGTAATTCTGCGTCAAAAACTATTGCAAATACGTCATTTCTGATCATATGGTCTGATGGGATCCCCTGGAGATGCCAAAATGTACCGGAAAAAACTCAAAAATTGTGGCCCAGGAGTTATAAAACGTTTTTTAAAAATCACTCGCGTACCTCTTAGTTGACTTTCAATATTGTGCAATTGTCAATTATTCTCAGAGGAAACACAACTAAAAAGTTATTGCTCTGTGGAATTAGTTGAACGAATGATCATATTTTATTAGCATTATTATGAACTATCTATGTTTATAATAGCTACTTGAGATTCTTCCATTCCATTGATTGAATTCGCCTTTAATTAGTGATAAAATTACTTCAAAAGACGTCATTACTGGGTTCATTTAAAATGTTCATTTCACGTTAACTTCTTTTTTATACTAATAAAATTGCCTCCTTTCTTCCATCTGTAGTATTAACTTCGAATAACAGAAAATATTTTCTTCTCCTTCACACTCATAATAGAGTTGTATTTTTGTTTTTTTTTTCAAGTGATATAAGCTCTATTGTATGTTTTAATTGGTAAATTTCAGGAAATCCGCGTCAAGATGTAGAATATTTGTCAGACAACACTGTTCGACTTTACTTGGACGAGAGTAAAATAAACAACAATTTGAAAGAACTGCTATCTCCCATACTGAAAGAAAAAACTCCTCATCCTGTTTCTGTCATTGCTACTATCGAAATAATTTCAGAGGGTGCCAAACAGGACCAGGACTTTATTGAAAATTCCGTGGAAGCTGTACCATGCGAATGTCAAAATGAAGGTTTAAGGTCTTCATGTCTCGAAAGTAATAATGATAATACCATTCAAATGATAAAATTATTGGTGAATGATATTGTGAATGATGCTCACTCAAATACTTCCCTGAATTTGGAGAATGAAGAAATTTCGATATTAACGGATGATCACTCATATCAAGACGAATTCGTCAAACTTACAACTGTGACTAGTGAAAAAACTGAAGTCGTTGATTTAGATATTTCGGAACAAACGATTTGTAACGATGAACTAGCCAAATCAACGAGTGACTTAAGTACACAAGCGGAAGATCCTCTCGAATCCTTTGGCCAAGAAATTTGTGAAGACAAAATTAGCACATTCGCAACTGTACAAACTGAAGAGGTTCTTGATGTAGGAGAACAGGCAGCTGAAGTTGTAGAAGGCGAATCTGAAATGATTGATAGAGAAGTTTCAAATACAACCGAAACTGATACAACTACGTTGAACAATATGCAACAAACTATGAAAACTGAAACAGATAGTCACGATGCTACAGTGCAACTAGAAAATGACGATCAAATTAGTAATATATCAAAAGAACAAATGAATGATTGTGATGTAGAACAACCAATAGCTGAAGTTGTAGGAGGAGAATCAGAAATTATTGATAGGGAAGTTTCAAATACGAACGAAACTGATGGAACTACGTTGAACAAAATTCAACAGGAACAATATATGGAAAATGAAACAGATAATCGCGACGCTACAGTGCAACTACAAACTGATGATGAAATTTGTAACGTAATTTCAAAAGAACAAATAAACGATTGTGATGTAGAAACACAAACAGTTGAAGTTGCAGAAGTTGAATCAGAAATGATCGATAGGGAAGTTTCAAATGCGAACGAATCTGATACAACTGCATTGAACAAAGTTAAACAGGAACAAACTATGGAATATGAAACAGATAATCACGATGCTACAGTGCAAGTACAAACTGACGATGAAATTTATAACGTAATTTCGAAAAACCAAATAGATGATTGTGATGTAGAACAACAAACAGTTGAAGTTGTAGAAGTAGAATCAGAAATGATTGATGGAGAACTTTCAAATACAACCGAAATTGATACAACTACGTTGAACGAAATTCAACTGGAACAATCTATGGAAAATGAAACAGATTATCACGATGCTACAGTGCAACTACAAACTGACGATGAAATTTGTAACGTAATTTCAAAAGAACAAATAAACGATTGTGATGTAGAACAACAAACAGTTGAAGTTGTAGAAGTAGAATCAGAAATGATCGATAGGGAAGTTTCAAATGCAACCGAAACTGATACAACTACATTGAACAAAATCAAACAGGAACAAACTATGGAAAATGAAACAGATAATCACGATACTACAGTGCAGCTACAAACTGACGATGAAATTTATAACGTAATTTCGAAAAACCAAACAGATGATTGTGATATAGAACATCAAACACTTGAAGTTGTAGAAGTAGAATCAGAAATGATTGATAAGGAAGTTTCAAATACAACCGAAATTGATACAACTGCGTTGAACAAAATTCAACTGGAACAAACTATGGAAAATGAAACAGATTATCACGATGCTACAGTGCAACTACAAACTGACGATGAAATTTGTAACGTAATTTCAAAAGAACAAATAAACGATTGTGATGTAGAACAACAAACAGTTGAAGTTGTAGAAGTAGAATCAGAAATGATTGATGGGGAAGTTTCAAATACAACCGAAATTGATACAACTACGTTGAACAAAATTCAACAGGAACAAACTATGAAAAATCAAACAGATAATGAAGATGCTACAGTGCAACTACAAACTGACGATGAAATTAGTAACGTAATTTCGAAAAACCAAATAGATGATTGTGATGTAGAACAACAAACAGTTGAAGTTGTAGAAGTAGAATCAGAAATGATTGATAGGGAAGTTTCAAATACAACCGAAATTGATACAACTACGTTGAACAAAATTCAACAGGAACAAACTATTAATAATGAAACAGATAATCACGATGCTACAGTAGTGCAACTACAAACTAACGATGAAATTTGTAACGTAATGTCAAAAAAACAAATAAGTGATTGTGATGTAGAACAACAAACAGCTGAAGTTGTAGGAGAAGAATCAGAAATGATTGATACAGAAGTTTCAAATACTACCGAAATTGAAACAACTACGTTAAACAGGGATAATTATACCGATAATGATGATAGTGAATTTCCTAATGTGGAATACTCAACAATAATGGTATCAAATGAACAGGAAGTTACTGAAACTTCATCAAATATAGAGCTATCAGAAATTTCAGGAAGCGGCCCAACAGATGTAATTTCTGAACATTATGTAGGTCAATCTGGAGAACAAAGTGTAAATGAAAATGTACAAAGAGCCAATTTGGAAGTTGCTTGTGAATACCTTGAACAACATGAAAAGGAGAATAACGCAAATGTTATGAATGAACAAAGTTTGGGACATTCAAAAGAAGATGGTGATATTTGCAGGACTGCATGTAATGAACAAGAATCGAATACGGTTACAGAAGGTGATGTTACATCTGAAGTCTGTGATACTCTATCTCTAGAAAGTGATTTAGATCTAGCAGTTTGTTTGGATTCCAAAGATTGTGATGTATCGCTAAAAAACTCATGTGTTAATCTGAAGTCGAGAGAAGATAAAAGTTGTACTACATTAGAATTTCAAGAGACAATTTTGACGTCATTCTCAGCACCTACTACCTCTGAATGTAGAGATGGTGCCACGATTAAGCTATCGCCTACTAAAATTGTTCCAACATCACATACTGACTCAATAGAAAATTTCAATAAGAATGCATGTGAGCAAAATGTGAAAGAACGGAAGATTGATTAATCTGAATTTTGCTGGCTGTGTAAGAAATAAGTTAAACTAGTTTCCTACTTTTTACGGATCTGAATATTTGTTTTTATTGTTTTTACTCTACTCAATGTAAGTTTATTTGTTTCATGTTTTGAGAAAATTTTACTTTTAAAACTTGTTTAAATGTTATAAACCATAAAAGTTTTTTTACTGATTGAACTGTATTTAAATATTTAGCCCAACTTTCATTTACTTGATATTCAAATAGGAATTTAAAATCAACTAATTTGATTAAAAAAGTAGCAATGTTAGAAAGAGGTTCAAAATGTTCCCATTTGATTAGTAACACAGATTCGAAATATTACCTTACGCCCTTAAATTCAATTGAAATATTTGATTGAGAAGTTATGAATAATGGTAAATGCATACGAAATTGTAGTAAGGAACAGACAAAAATAAGTTCACAATAATCAGCACTATAAATTCTTAATATTATGCAAAGCAAATAAGGGCCATCACTAAACTGTCTTTATGAAGTAAACGTATACTTTATTACCCCGAGGCGAAGCTAAGGGGTTATAGTATAGTATCACGACAAAAAGTTAGTAACTTGTCCGATTTTAAAAATTCCAAGGGATATTGATAAAACATGATTTCATAAGAAAAATGTTTTCAAAAATTCTTTTGAATTTTCATGGAACCTAATTAAGGTCGAATTGATAATGTCATACCAGTAAAGAAAATAATTTTCCATAATCATAGAGCTAACCAACAAGTAATGTAAGTTATTTCTCATGGTTAATTTGAAGTTAATGGAAACATGGTGTTATACTTCAATCATTCAAACCAACCATAATGAACCATTTGTCACATACTTGCTTCCAGAGGTAAAAACATTAATTGCGTTAAGGCCTCGCATATATCTAATTCATATAGGTACCTACTGTAAATTCTTGAATGATAAATTGCTCAGTTTAGCACAGCAATAATATTTATCGGATGAAATAGTGTTCTTATGTACTTTCAGTGTATGGATACCTGCTACCTTGTGCCGACGGCCAATTTCCAGGTATCCGGTGCTAAAGATGGAAAAAACTCAACTCACTTTTCTTATTTTCTCATCCTTGATTTTTATACATGATACTCAGGGAACTATTTCAATTCCTTATAGGCCAAGCTACAGAGATTTTTTCATGTAAAAAGTGTTAGAAGAAAACCAGCTCCGCCATTGTGTGTAAAATAGTTCCACATGATATAGTGATATGTTTTTCACTCGACTTTATTATTTATGTCTTTGTTATTAACAATTTTATGCAAAAAATCTCGTTTATTTTAGTTTTTTGCTTATAAAATTGAAACTATCAGAGTAATCGTGATGATGTCAATAGACTTATTATAGAAAATGAAAAAACGAAAAAAATGAGAGGTCGGACGACTCGATCAGACCCTTAGTCTAAGGGAAAATTGGAAAAAACCGTCCAAAATGCAGTTTTTTCAAAAGTTCATAACTCGGTTATTTTTTGATTTGTAGCGTAGATCCTCCGGCCAGTATTAGCTATTGATATAAACTTTATTTGTGCGAAGAGCAGGAACTGTCCGATGCATAGTTTTTGATCTGTGGCCATTTGATTATGTTACTATGCAATTTTCCAGCAGACCTGAATGCGACAGGTATGGTCCGATTTCAATTTACTAAAAAGATTTTGAAAGTAGAATTCTCATAGTTCAAAACGTTCATCTTGGTTTTTCATAAAAACGCTGAGAAATATGTTAAAAATAAAGCTGAACATGACAAAAAACGGCCGAGCGCGTGAGAGTATATGAAGAGTGGGGGTTTACAATTATTATCTGACAACGTTTAGAAATTACTCAATTACTGTCACGTTCAAAATGCCGACGCTTTCGAATGTCATACTTCTCCTTGCCTGGTGCTCTACCCCCACTCTTCAACTACTCTTACGCGCTCGGCCGTTTTTCGTCATGTTCAGCTTTATTTTTAACATATTTCTCAGCGTTTTTATGGAAAACCAAGATGAACGTTTTGAACTATGAGAATTCTACTTTCAAAATCTTTTTAGTAAATTGAAATCGGACGATACCTGTCGCATTCAGGTCTGCTGGAAAATTGCATAGTAACGTAATCAAATGGCCACAGATCAAAAACTATGCATCGGACAGTTCCTGCTCTTCGCACAAATAAAGTTTATATCAATAGCTAATACTGGCCGGAGGATCTACGCTACAAATCGAAAAATAACCGAGTTATGAACTTTTGAAAAAACTGCATTTTGGACGGTTTTTTCCAATTTTCCCTCCGACCTCTCATTTCTCTCGTCTTTTCATTTTCTACAATAAGTCTATTGACATCATCACGATTACTCTGATAGTTTCAATTTTATAAGCAAAAAACTAAAAAAATTGCGATTTTTTGCATAAAATTGTTAATAACAAAGACATAAATAATAAAGTCGAGTGAAAAACATATCACTATATCATGTGGAACTATTTTACACACAATGGCGGAGCTGGTTTTCTTCTAACACTTTTTGCACAAAATGCTCACTCTAAATCTCTGTAGCTTGGCCTATTATGTAAGCAGCCAGACTGATCGTATGGGCCAAACATCTTGCCTGACACAAATAATGTGGCCCTATGAGTATGACAGTCGTATTAGGGAAATGTCATGATTTGCTCATCTAAGCGCGATAGTGATTATGCACGTCGATCTCCCTTTTATACTTACTGTTATAACATTATTTCGCTCATATTGTCATACTCATAGGGACTTTATTTATGTTTGGCTAATACGATCGGTCTGGCTGCTTGCATACGGTATTGAAATAGTTGCCTGAGTATCATATATAAAAATCAAGACTGAGAAAATAAGAAAAGTGAGTTGAGTTTTTTCCATCTTGAGTACCTTATGATATACCTGGAAATTGACCGTCGGCACAAGGTAGCAGGTACCCATACACTGAAAGTACAGTACGAGCACTACTTCATCCCACAAATATTATTGCTGAGAAAATAAGTAACGTCTGGCGGCCTTGAGATCTTGCTCTAGTATGCTAGCACGTATTATTTAATTTAAAAATGTGCAATAGTCGCACTCGACCAACTACCAGATCGGAAACAGTAATTGACGCCGTGTTCCAAAGGTATATAAATCATATTTGAAAAATGCGTGCGTGCTATACACACACGACAGAAGTGAAACTTCAGAAAAGTAGCCTACCTGACATGGACCGAAGCAAGTATTGGATGAAAGCTCGTAGTTAGATTCAGATGATTTGCACCTACTGTATGACTCTGAGCGGCGGGTAGGTGTGATCATAATGAAAGCTGGTTGACGACATAGCTATCACCAAAACAGATCAGTGTAACATGGAACTTACAAGAGAACACGCTACAGCGCTAATACTACTTATTAGTGACAATCTAACAATTCAATTAAAACCAACGAGAAACCATCCAATTAATAAATTACAATCAATGTACAGGGAGTACCTACAAGCACCTTTTTGTTACTTGCGACAAAAACCGATTTTTTAATTCGAGATGAAAACTTCAAAGGCGATACCGGTTGCTAACCCGGCCTGTGTGGGATTCAACTGTTGCTATGCAACCAACATAAAACACCTCCGTTTTTTCGGTTTCCGGGCGTTTGCCTACTAAGCCAGTCTCGCACTTAGATAAGGACTCACGTGCTGCGGTCAGCACTAGAACCTGCTCTATTCCTTGTGTCTATATTTCAAAATCCAAGTGTATGAATTCTTGATTCGTGGCGCATTTAAAAAAGAAATTGTATATGGAATATGTGAGTTGGGAAGGATGAAAAAGATTCCATTTCTAGCCCGAGAGATTTCCGAGGAAATATGCTTGGGTACAGCTTATGGAAGGACGAGGATTCAGAGGCCCACACAACACACATAAAGCAGACGAAGATTATAGGATTAGGAAACACTGTATACTTGTATTCTATCTCATTCTCTCGCAGACTCAATCCTTATTTATGTTGTTCTTTTTTTAGTGTCGCTTTTTCGTTTCATCGTATTTTCAAATCACAAAGGTGCTAAGAGAAGTTTCACTTCAACTAAAGCATTTGTTACCTATTTTAGTTATCATAAGCCTCTCGTGTCATTTGTAAATTTGTTCAAAGCGAAAACATGGAATCTGAATAAAATGTGTTATAATATATTTTAAATATGTGATATATGAAATGTCATATTTTGCATTAAAATACTACTATAATAGTATATTATTCAACGAGCACAAAATGATTGCTATTTTTCACGAGGGTGAATTTTGCGACACGAGCTGCAAGCGAGTGTCGCAATTTACCCGAGTGAAAAATTGTAATTTTGTGCGAGTAGAATACTATACTTTGTCCACGACTTCCTCGAAAAAATTAGTAATAATCTGCATTTTCAACAATAAAAATAGTTATCAAAAGCGTTGACACAGCATTTTCTGTGTTCATTGAAAACTGCATACTCACGTAAACGTCAACTATTTCACTTGACATCGATTCCATTCCTTTCTTTCACTCTGATAAAAATGAAATAGATAATTTATTAGAGTAAATATTCAATAAGTTGGGCATTATATTAAATATTAGTTTAATAATTTGCCTAAAAGTTATCTTAGTTACATAAAACCTAAAAATCTAATAACAATACTATCCTAACAATGTCTCAAGTTTGGATGTACGTTTCGAGTGTGACGTCATGCAGTGTATAATAAACCATTATACACACCAGTGAATAATAGGTATAATTGTACTTCAGGAAGCACACGTATATTGAATGATTTATAGTACAGTCGTGGACAAAATGATTTATGAGCTTGGTAAAAATAATGAACCTGCCCTGTGTAATTGCACACAAACACTTTCAAGCCGGAAACACATTGAAACGCGACGCGACATAACGTGTCGATACCCGATATTTAACGTGCACTTATCAACACGCGGTGCCACATAACATACAAGCAATTAATTGTTCTTCGTTAATTTTTTCAAATTTCTGACAAAATTCAGTAAATTATAGGGTATCAACGTACGCGTTATTTGCATAGAGATATTACAGATAGAGGCGACAAGCCATAGGCCGCTCTGTAAGTGGCAACGTCAGTCTCGAAACTCAGTGGGAGCGAAAGAGAGACGATCGCAGAGTTTTTCTGTCCTTGTCAAACGTATCAGACGTAAACATAGACAGACGTAACTGCAGGGCCGGCCTAAGGCGAAAATTGCAAGTGTGCTAGACTCAAATTTTATGCCCCTGCCGGAGGGTCTGGGGATATGGAATTCTTTGAAATTTGAGGTCCAAAAACAAAGTTTTTGTGCACTTTTGCGCCTTGTAAAACATTAAATTTATGTATGACAATTTGATTCATTATTGACTGACTTGATATGTTCAGTACTCTTCCTTGTACTATAACCACTATTATGTCAAATAAACTAATGAAAGCTTAACTCTTCATTGTTTTTGTAAACATAAGAGAGTTGTTCTTTACAGTTCACTGAGAATAATTATTTTCCCCGCAGTAAGTTTGTGGATTTTTTCATATTGAATTATACCAACTGATAATGTGCAATTTTCAGCTAACCGAAAACTTGGGGTTTTTGAAGTCCAATGCTATTCCAACGAAAAATCTTCCACTTTTATCGGAATCTGAACCTGGGCCATCATCCAAAGATTCTAGATAATTGTATTTTCGTTCATGTAACAACCAGAGATACTATTAAAATAATAATAATAAATAATGTTTATTTGCACAACCAAAATAACAGTTTATCATAACATCAAGAATATGAAATAAAACTTGACTCTATAGCTAGGTAAAAACTAAAATATTCAATTATACAACCAGGAAAAACGGAGATTCTATAAAAAAACCAGACTCTCTGAAGTCCACAGTACCTTTAGGAGAGCTGTTATACGTCAGGAAAATTCAAAAAATATAATAACTCATTACGTTCAAATCATTCAAGCAGAGTATTCATGTTAATTCTTATTTTATTTCATGTTGTTTCTTTCAGTTTTGCAGGTAAGTACTTAGTTTTGTCCATTATACTCAAAACAAACTCAAAATAGGTGTTCTATCATACTTGTATACATAGTTCCTCTAACCAATTAATTTATTCGCCCTCTCCTTTATTTTATTATTGACTTTCATGTTCAATGATAAAAAGTCAGTGTAAATTTCAACTTGATGTAGGTAGGTTATCTACTGTTGAACAGAGATAATATTGTCCTCAATTGAAACACAATGAACCAATGGAAAATAAGTCCAAAAAACACAAATTGCGAAGCTAAACGTTCGAAAACTCAAAATGAAATGAACGCAAATACCATTACAAACAATGTAAACAATCCGTTAATGGCCCATGCTCTAGTATCGATATTAGCCGTTCCGGCGCTACTATCTTAATTTCGCCAATTGGCTAGAAAAGCAAATCCGTGGGAGGGGGAGGGAGGCAGGAAGATGAGTCACAACAACTTCCGCGTCCCGCCACGAGACGACTGTTCTACTGACCTTGGACAAGGCATCAGACTTATTATATTATTTCAGAACTCATTGGGGTAGCCGGGTAGATCTTCGGTTTTACATTGAATTTATCATTGGAAGCTTGGTATTTTTAGCTAAGTGAATTAATTTTTCAATTCACAAACTGGCAACGACCCTGGGCGAGGGGTGTAGAGGGGAGTGTACAGCTGTTTAGTGTCCAAGCTTTCAATGATATGCCGGCGAGTATAGTTCAAATATTTGAGGTTATACTCGATCTGCCTCCCTTACATATACATGTGAGGAAATGCAGCCTGCTGGAAGCAATGAGAATATCCCTCAACGGGAAGCTCCTACCTGGAAACTGGGTTGGACATATGAGGATACTGAGTCAACTGGATTCAAAACTCCTGGCAAAACCATCGGATGTTATGCCAACTATCTTCGATTTCGAAACGCCCTTTGAAACGGTCATAGCTGACCGTCCTAGTGCAATAAGTTTCGTTAATCGTTTGGACAAAAAGTCTTCCATATGGTTTACCGATGGATCAAAAACAGAGAGAGGCACTGGCATTGGGGTATATGGACCTAAACTGAGGATCTCTAAATCCCTGGGAAGTGAACCCTCTATTCTACAGACCGAAATAATGGCTGTTTACGTATGCGCTCAGGAGTGCCTCAAGATGAACCTCAAAGGGGCGCATATCTACATTACCACGGACAGCCAGGCCACGCTGAGGTCCCTGGAATCACAAAGCCAGGGATCTCTACTGACATGGGAGTGCCGCAATACCATAAAGCAACTGGCCAAAGGCAATAAAGTGACTCTACTGTGGGCGCCAGGGCACTGTGGTGTTGAAGGAAATGAAAAAGCCGATGAACTTGCAAAAAGTGCATCAAGGTTAACACCTGCTGGACCTGAGCCTTTTTGTGGTCTTGGAAAAGACCAATATAAGGCAGCGGTTCAACAATGGGAGTTGGATAATAGGGTAACCCTCTGGAGAAACACTCCTGGACTCACGCAGTCAAAGAAGTTCGTAAAGATTTCACAGACCTACGCCAGAAAGCTCCTGAGGCTGTCACGAGCTGAGCTTCGGGCGATGGTTGGACTGCTGACAGGGCACTGTCGGTACAAGTACCATTTGTACCGTATGGGAAAGTCGGCAGATGATATTTGTAGGCTCTGTGGATCAGAAGCAGAAACAGCTGAACACATGGTATGCAAGTGTCCAGAGTTGGCGGGACTAAGAACCACTCATATGGGGAAACCTGTTCTGGATACCCATGAGGTAATGGCCAAGGCCCCCAAGGATGTTGTCGGATTTATCAACACCATTGACGACCTCCTTGGGTTTCAATGAATGGGTAGGGTAGAGAACAAAAGATCTACATGGTCGCAGTTCCCGGAAGGTTAACCGAGCCATAACGACCCCGGTCCAAATAATAATAATAATAGTTCAAATATTTCTGCCCAATATTTAAATCAGTTTCTAAAAATTTTCCAAATTTATTATTTTTTTTACAAAAATTGGCCTATTTAATGCCCCTCCAAAAGGCTTGAGTGTGCGGCTGCATACTTCGCACACCCCTTAGGCCGGCCCTGCGTAACTGTCAGAGTCCAACCTAACCTTCAGATTCTCTCTCTCCCTCACCCAAGCTGACAAGTTTCAGGCTGGCTTGTCGCCTCTATCTGTAATATCTCTATGGTTATTTGACAATTCACGAACGAACGCGTGACATCTTGTGTTACCTAGAAAGATAAAGCGCTCAACACGTCGACTGGATCAGGTAGCGTGTGCCTGTATTGGCATGACGTTGGGAGTTCATAGTGTGATTCTGGTCATAGAAATTACTACGATTTGATTTTATTCAACACGCGTCGCGTTTTGTCGGGTTGTATCACGTTTCAATAATGTGATTCTGCCTAAGGCGACTTTTCTCCATAATTTAATTTATCGAGATGATGCAGTTTATTAAGAGAAATAAAACGAATACATAGAAATTACAAATTTTATTATCTTATGGCAGTCCTCATTAACATAAATTTGTCTACATTAGTGTTACTAAACATTCAAATATAAAAATTATACATTGCACAAAAATTAAAATAAATATTAACCTATGGAAATTCATTCCTTTGTTATTTACAAAATAAAAAGTGAACTAATATATATAATTTATTTACATTTTTTAATACAATTTATTCAAAATAAACTGGTAGAATTTTCATCATTCACCTTAAAAGAAATAATTATTGGTCAATAACAGCAGTCTTCAAAATGAGATTATTCACATCTATTTACAATTGTTCATCAAAATTCTGAAATTGAAACAAGTTAAAGCTATTTTCATTTGCAAAAAATAAATCTTGGTAATTTGAAATGAATGTTTTGTACATTGTATTTGTTATGAACAAGGCTGTGAGGATTCAGAAGAAAATGAATGATTATAATTATGTAATTATACGTGAGAAAAACAATCTGATACATTCGACACTACAAATATCCTTGTTTTTCAAATATGCATTGCAATTTCGTTTTTTAAAATTGAGAAAGCGATGCATGTTAAATAAGGTATCTATATTCTAAACGAAGTTATTTAATTTCATGAAAAAAAGTCCAATATTTTAAGTTTGAAATGAAAAATATTCTTTATGAATTGTGACTATTCAAAATTTACTTCGTGGATTTTTTAAAGTAAAATTAATATATTAAAAGCAAACACCTTGACTCTAATTAGAAAGAGTAATTAATATCTACTCGACATCTTTCGGTATCCCCAACATATAACAATTTCTAGTGAAAATCAAAGTGTTTCATTTTAATGCATTAATTACATATTATAGAAAAGTATTCTGAAACATAAGATAATTTTCTGAACACTTATTTGGCTATTTTATTAACAAAACCAATTTTGCTTCTGATGTGATGAAGGAAAAACCTTCCAATCTGCCAAGGCTGCGGAGAATCATATTGGCCTAAGCAAACTGTTGCATAATGGTATCACTCATACTGAATATGCAAATTTTAATGACTTTTCATCTTTCTCCCCAAATGATAATGAAGAGATAAACGATTAATAAGATTTTTCAACCTTGAATATATCACCAGATATATTCGCATTTAATTTTCACATCATAAAATTAATTTTTTCTCTTTCCTGAAAAAAATTTTAAATTCATTTCTTCTTTATGTACTTTTCAAGCAAATACGATATGATCATATTCACATTATTGAAAATGAAAATTGAAACGAAAAAAATCAGTCTTCGCAAAGTGAAGTCGCTTTCATCAAATGTATGCAATCTAATTTTCAATCAACAAGAACATTTTCGTGTCCACAAGACGATGACAACGGAAATCGAAACATTATCACAATTTTCCTTAAATAAATTTCTATTCCAATCTCTTTGTTGTCCACCGAACACTACAAAACAGTTCCAAGGCGGAAGTAAAGGATTCGCGAGCACTTCGTTCTTTTAATCACTCTCACGATTCTTAGTTCTGTTTGGGCGCCTCTTTATCGACCCGCATGTCGTCTATTTTTGCTACGATCTTCAATGCCGGACCGAGTTTCATCGACATTGCCGTCATCAGGTGATCCTCCTTGAGCAGCATCAGCGCCTGACCGTCGATCTCCTGTATCAGAAAATCTTCGGCGTAGTCCGAGCAGCCGGGCAGATTTTTTATGAAATCGCTCACTTCTTGAACCTGAAAAAAACACCGATCGTTTAGAGAATAAATAAATAAACCAAATGAGTAATTCGTGAATATTCACCATTACACATTTTTTTTAAAGGTGACGGAATAACATTTTCTGCATTTTAAACTGAAGGAAGTGGAATTGGCTTTACCATAAGTGGACTTCCCTCTCAAAACCTTCAACTTTTTATTCGAAACATTTTTCCTTATATATATTATATATATATATATATATATATATATATATTTATATATATATATATATATATACATATATACATATATATATATATATATATATATATATATATATATATATATATATATATATATATATATATAAATATATATATATATATATATAAACATATATATATAAATATATATATATATATATATATATATATATATATATATATAATATATATATATACATATATATATATATATATATATATATATATATATATATATATATATATATATATATATATATATATATATATATATATATATATATAAATATTATTATATATAAAACAATATATATATACATATATATATATATATATATATATATATATATATATATATATATATATATATATATATATATATATATATATATGTTCAGAAAGATTTCCGCGGTCGGAAGTATTTGAAAAACTTGGTTCTCGGGATGAACCGCGTAAAAGATTTGAAAAATCTCGACGTTTCGGCTCCTTTTGCGAAGCCATCTTCAGGAGAATTAGAAGGAAAAATTATTCAGATACGTGGCCTCAATCTGCCTACTCCACGAATCGAATTAGGAGGAATCGGAAATAATACGATTGCGTGGTCTCAACCTGCCTACTCCACCAACCGTACTACTTCCTGTCAACTCTGAAGTCTCAACCTGCCTACTCTTCTAATTCTCCTGAAGATGGCTTCGCAAAAGGAGCCGAAACGTCGAGATTTTTCAAATCTTTTACGCGGTTCATCCCGAGAACCAAGTTTTTCATATATATATATATATATATATATATATATATATATATATATATATATATATATATATATATATATATATATATATATATATATATATATATATATATATATATATATATATATATATATATATATATATATATATATATATATATATATATATATATATATATATATATATATATATACATATATATACAGTGTGCGAATTAATGTGAACACAAACAATTCGAAAAAATAAATAAAAATAAATATTTATTGGTTACATTTAAATGCAATCGAAAAATCAATACAATTCAAATTGTTTTGATATGAAATATGTCCTCCATTAGCTTCATTAACTTCTTGGACACGTTTTGGCATGGAATCAATAAGTTTTTCACAATTTTCAGTTATTTGCTAGTCCCGAAACCATATCTGGATGACAGCCTCAATGAGTTTGATTTTTGTTGTACGATCTATTTTACGTAGTATAGCTTTCAAGATTGTCCACAAATTTTCAATCGGATTAAGATCCAGTGAGTTTCCTGGCCATTCAAGGCATGATATCTTTTTATCCTTGAAATATTTCAGTATCATCTTGGACACGTGACAAGGAGCAGAGTCTTGTTGAAAAACTGCTTGACCATTAGCATCAACTTTTCTCAGTTCAACTTCCAATCTGTGATCTAATAAGCTTTTGTATTTTTGCGAGTTCATCATACCTTCGATTGGCACAAGGGATCCAGTACCTTTATATGAAAAGCAACCCCAGAACATCTTCTTTAAATGGTGTTCAACTGTTTGGTCAATATGAGCTGCAGTAAGATTTTCGTTGTCACTCTTTCTTACGTAACGAGATCGCTGCCCTTGTACTGAGAAATGGCTCTCATCTGAAAACAACACAATCCTCCAATCTTGGACAGTCCTGCTCTTGAAAATTTTTGCCCAATCATATCGTTTTTCAATCATAGGAGCTGTCAAAAACTGTTTCTTTTGAGATCTAATTGTTTTTTTCCACCTTTATTAGTCGTTTTCGAACAGTGGAGTCATGAATGATAACTCCAGCGTGTGCTAAGTCTTTCTGAAGTTGTTGGCTTGTTTTCTAGGATTTAATTTACTTTCTCTTATTGAAAAACCTTCATCCCTTGCTGTTGTCTTTCTTTTTCTTCCACATTTTCCTCTTCTGTTCACCTCAATAGTCCCAGTGTCTTTTTTTGTTTCAAAATCTTATTTAAGGTTCCTAAACGCACACTACACTCATTGGAAATATCTCTTTGAGTCATTGATGTGTGTTAATTCAAGTTAACAATCTTTGTACGCTTTCTGGGACTAATATCTATCCTCAAAAATTTCAATCTAGTACGGTCCTAGTTCAGCTTACTCCACCATACAACGCGTCCGTAGCGTGACACGTCTAAATACTCACTGACTGTCAGAACTGTGAAACCAAATGACCGCTAAAATAACATAAACGTGTTGCCGACTGCGAAAAACAATAAAATTTCGAAAATTATGATGTGATCACATTAATTCGCGCACTACTGTATATATATATATATATATATATATATATATATATATATATATATATATATATATATATATATATATATATATATATATAGATATATATATATATATATATATATATATATATATATATATATATATATATATATATATACATACTACATACATACATACACGGTAGGGCAAAATGTGCGGATTCTTGGCTTTATTACTTGTATGAAAAATTGACCTTATTAAAAGCTTTATGTACTATTAATTGTCATTTATAGATTTTCCGTTTGTCATATTTCTCAAGATATGCAGTCATCAATTAATATTTTAAATTATCAAGCTGTGTTTATATTTGTTTTCAAGCGGATATTTTAAATTTCTCAAATTTAATAAAACTAGGTTTAGTGGGTCATGGTTTCATGAGAAAAATATAATAATCAAGGGAAATCATTGATTTTAATATCCTTAGTAATTATAACTGTATACCAGTTATGTTATGACATTAATGTCAAATCACATTAATTTCCAATTTCTATCATTAATGTTTACCCTTAAATATAATGTTTTTTCATGAAACCGTAAGCCACAGATCCACTTAACCTGTGTTATTGGATCTTAAAACTGATATACGTAGTTGAAAAATGGTTCCATAGTTAATTACTATTGAATAGTAAAATACCTTTAAAAAATTCAAAATCGCAATATATAAACACATAGGGCGGCCGAACGTTTACTACAATCGGATCCGATTGTCTGAAATGATTTCAAATCGGACCACTAGCGCACACTGCCGACAAAATACGTCCGATTTTATTTGAATGTCACAAGCAGGGATATTTTTCGACCGTGGTAATCAAATTTTCAGTATCGCACACATAGATAATTATATACTATCAGATATATATTAAGATTTCTATGATCGCACATGGTTTGACAATTCCTTTTTCTATACTCCCTGTCAAAAACTGACAGAAATAATCGGTCCGATTGGTAGGACGCACTGCTCGTGCATCCGAGTCGGACGTCCGATCCGATATCGGATCGTAGGTGTGCGATATGATCGTATAAAAGTATAGAAATTTGAGCGTCAGATGCCCTGATCCAACAATCGTTTCAGAAAATCGGAACCGATTGTAGGAAATGTGCGGCCGGCCATATATTTACTCTCAAGTTTAAAATAAAAAGAGAAAAACGGTAAATACTTTTAGTATAAAATTATAAATGACTCGCTAAAAACTCAGATCCTTTAAATAAAAAAAAGAAATTAATAATTGAAGAATTTTCATAGTTGATTCAGTAATCTGCAGCAAAATGCAAAATTAAAATAGTGTTCCGATTACAAATGTTTAGGTTAAAGTTCTCTCCTCGCACTGCAAAATAATTCACAGGAATACTCACGCTCCACTTTAGAGGATCGACCTTGGGCGTATCATCTTCGCCGCCCGGACTGAGGCTGCTCTCCGCCCCCGAAGGGCAGCTCTCCACGTCCACCTCCATGCCCGCGTCCTTGTCCAACCATTTCTTCCGCTTGACAGATTTTGAGCAAGCGATCGTACAGAAGCGCTTGTTTTTCTTGAACTTTGCCTTGAGGTCGATGGTGCCGCACGCCTCGCACTTGGCCATCTCGCCGTCGATGGCGCCCTTCGGCGAGGACATGCCGTTCGACGAGGGCGAGGGAGCATGTTTCTTATCTGAGGAAAAGCAAGGAAAAAACGTTGAGTGAAGTCAAGGACTACAACTGTAACTACGACAATATTTGAGAATTTTAGGTAGTTTTAAGGTAATTGTAGTATAAGTCAGTTCCCTACATATTATGAAGTTTTTGTTATAGTCTGTCCAGCGAGATTTGGCGTGCACGTCACAGTCATGCGCAAATAACGACCCAATGCTGCCTACCCAAATAAATAAAATTCGAAATTGTCGAAATACATATTTGTCATAAGTAATTTTCTGAAGAAGTAGTTATATGGTGATAGTGACCGGATCATCCATTTCGACAAATATATGTCCTTAACATATCAAATCGTATGTATCTCTCAAGAAAAATTAACATTCCGAGTAATGAAAATAAGTTGAATGGTTGTTAAGTCATTTTATTTCAAAATTTGCAATGTTGTCGGACCCTCTCGACCAACGCGCATTTCACGTTCGACAGTCACCGAGATAACCTAGTTCTTCGAAGATTTTGTAAGTAAAAGTTCGATTTATCGATCGATTAATATGGATGCCAGTTTAAACAAACAATCAAAATGCTTGGTCACATCTTTGATACTGTCTAATTTAGGACCGAGAGAGACGAATCTAAATTCAGATAATACCGGAAATGAACCATTTCCATAATTTCAACAAAACGCCGCCATAATAGACAGCTTGCAGTATTGAGGAATACCAACCTAAAATTAGATTGGATGATAATTTTGTTACTTCTTAGTATTGTTTTTTTTTCAAAATCAAATTCATCTATTTCATGAATTCGATAGGTAGTTTCCTAAATTCAGTATATATTAGTTTAGCGAGGTTGCACAAAAAAATTGATCTAATTGACATTCCCATGTAGATTCTCATTTTAGGTTGGCATTACTCAATACTGCAAGCCATCCGTTATGGCGGCATTTTGTTGACATTTTCTTATGAATTTGCGACATTGAATGCATGGAAATTGTTGATTTCGGGAACAAATTTATATTTTCAGCCCTTAATAGTAAACAAAAGTTCTATCACATTAAGACAAACTGGCGTTATACTTTCAGGTAGCGCCCAAAAAATAACATCATTCAAACCAGCACACACATATTTCCGTGCAAAAAAATTCAGAAACAGAGAACTTTTAACAAGAATGAAATCAAATAGTAGACGCAGTCCTTTGAAATATTTGAGATGAAAAAGAGATAGAATAAATGAATCAAGCAAAAACGCCAAAATTTTCTAATTTTCGGGAAGATCTGCTTTCGATTTTCTGGATTTATAGGTTAATTTTGTAGGTTGCGCACGCGATACTTTTTTTGTAATCCTTTTAAAGTATATCGCGCGCACGTTAGGTGTGCGAAATTTTGTATAGCTTGCTTATATAGAGTAGAGCACAGCAAACTAAAATGACATAAAATTTAATTAATAAAAAAATTAGTTTCGTAGGAATACAGACTAATCCGCCTTCGTCACGTAATCTTCATCCTGCGCGCTATTTTTAGATACTAAAATCTGATAAAAGTCAATTTGAAGAGGTAAATGAAAAATACTTACTGGGTGGCTCGTCGAAGTCCCTGTCGAGTCCGTGCTGCGCCTTCAGGTCGCATATTAGACTCCTGGACACCGGAAACGGCTCCGAGGATTCGTGGATGACGAAATCTTCGATCACGTGGGTAAGCACCTGCGGCTTGACCATCGCCTTCGGGGGGCACCTTTCCTTCACCTCTTCGGAGACGTGGTTTGCGGACGGCAAGCCATTTTCGGACGTAGGATGGTGATGGGGTTGGCCGACGGCGGCGCCCACTGGGATGCCCGGCACTGGCGACGGCTGAATCGACGATTCCACGACGGCGAGCGTCGGTTTTTCGTGTAGGTTGCTCGGTATCGGCTCCCTGTTATCCGACTGCGTAGAAGTTGCTGAAATGAAGAAAACAATATAGGTAATTGAAAGATGGATACTGCTTCATTCTCAACCGTTGCGATTATTGGTGAATTTAAAAAACAATTTTTTCATTATACAGTATCTAAGTTATAGCATCTTTATACAACAACTAGAATAGAGGTTGTCTCCAATATTCTCTAACTCTGTATCAATTCTACATCCGAAAAATTCAGATTAATTCGGCCTACTAATACTTGAATTCAGAAATCGACTTTTTGATTATAGAAAAAAAAGTTAATAACTGAGAAAATAACACTTTCTTCTAGAATAGCATATGGAACAAGTGTTTCCTTCATGGAAGAATCACACAAACATATATATAACAAAATCAAAGAATAAAAAGTATATTTCAAATAGTTATTGTCTTTTAAAATACAAAATTGTAAACCAAAAGCATTAAAAAACTTTCTTACTTGCGTATAAAAACGAAGATAATTTCCTGATCATCCACATTCAAAATCAATTTTTGTACGCAACTGTTGTATGAATTTTTTGGAATGTAATTCAGCTTTCATCATTAATGGAGAAATATCATTAAATTATTAATAAAACTATTTCATAACTCCCGCATTCGTATCAACCCACCAAATATATCATAATACGTGGGAGATAGGTTTAGTCAAGTGTAAATGAAAAATAACAACAACTTTCATTTCGCTCATTTTCAGTTTTGCCTCCGGTGGAGATAATATATTTATATTCTTAAAATTTGTTACTTCTTGAATCAGGTCAATATTAAACGATCTTAGAACCACTCTTCACGTTTTAAATCAAACCCCCACTGTTCACTTCATCTCAAATTTTCACGTAATAAAAAAAATCAAGCAGCAGCAACTAACATTTGTTCAAGAAAAATTTACCAATTACTGTGCCATCTGGTAATTTAATCCTGCGAACCCGACTAGAGCGACGTTTTTTAAACATTGAGTCAATAAACAAAAAATTATTTCTTGACACTTTTCAAACAATTCATTTGTTTTCAACAATATACTCTAAGCTCACACATATCAGTAATTATTCAGCTGTAAAATACAACTCACCAATTAGTTGTAGTGAAAAATTATCATTCGGAAAACACCCGACCATTATTTTATTTATCAAATAACTGCAAATACCTCGAAAGAGCATTCCGTTTAATATCAATTTCAAACAGCACTGGAAATTACCGCATAAATCCTGGAACTGAATCACACAATTTTCCAAGAAATCTGTGACGCATTTGATAAATGGTTATTTTTCTCTGTGTTACTGACACAGAACGTACGTTTTTTGTCGTTCTCTACGTAATGGTGGCACAGCCAGTCCAGAGAAAATTAGAACTTAATACACTGAACGTGGTAGATAAACAAACGATTTCATTTCTATTTAGCTTCGCCAGACAATCACAGTAAGAATAGAATATTCAGAAATGGTGTAATAGTCTCGCAATTAATAAACCGGATATGTATTTTTGTAGTATCGCAATTTCTATTCACGGTATAAAAAACTGATAACCTTGAGACGTTGTGAAGAGAAACACGTGCGTAAAATTAATGAGTTTATGTGCACACAACCCAAAATAAATATTGAAATTCTATACTGTATTGATTCGTTAGAACTAATAAAGGTTCAATATTTTACAACTTTGAGAAAACACAATAGTTGAATTTTATTTCAACGATTTTCTATAAATCATCGTTGAATGGAAGTTTATATATAATCTATATAACAATAATTCTGTAAACTGAATAAATTGAGATAAATAACAATATTTAACTAGGATCTTAATAGCAGAAGTTGTAAGACACAGGAAGCCACATATCTTTACTCCAACAAGTATCAAGTGGAAAAAGAGAAAATTCTTTAGAAGCGTGATCTTGTTTTAACACGTTCCCCCCGACTATATATAAAAAAAATCGGTCACTCGGCCGGCAAGTTTTTTTGTTATTATTTGCTTCAATTTTTATCACATATGACGTATATAAGACTTTTAGTTGAAATTTTCAAGTTTTTTTTGGTTTTTAAATATATTCAATTTGCGGCATCACATTAGTGCCACGCCGTCACAAGGAGTTACTTTGGCCATACAGCCGGCATGACATCAACGTGATACCGCGGACTGTCGCGTGGTATCTAGATGTCGTTGCATCCACCGGTTGGCGGAAAAGACTTGTATCGGTGTGAAATAATAAGATCTAGACATAGGTAGCTCACTTGTTACTTCACGATCGTACAAATTGTTTTTCTTTACTAATATAATGGGGGATAACGAAAAAAAACAAAAGTATCTGAAAAAGTTATGGAATGATCTTCTATCTGATGAGAATAATGCAAAATGAGCTAATTTTAAGTTGTGCACTAGTGAATTCATTTCTATTGTATAAAGAAGTGACACAGAGCACAATGAAAATAACACCATATAGGAAACAGCTAGCTACATCATTACTAGTAGGTCAAGGAAATAATGATCCTCTAACTGACGATGCTAAACGAGACCACTCCTTAGAACTTCCTCATAAGAAAAAGCGTTGCGTTGTTTGTTGCGCTGAAATACGAAAACGCAATGAAGAATTATTGCAACCAATAAAAGTCCACGCATAAAGTGGCACTGCCCTAGATGTGAAAAAATTATTGTTTTACATGTTTTTTCATAACGTAATCAAGTTAGAATAAGTTAGTTTTAGATTTTTATATTCGTTTGATTTACTTAACAAAATATTAGAGTTCATTTCTAATTTTCATTTCCGTTTCTATCTAAATGAAAAAATTTCAGTTTTTTAATTTTTTTGATACCCCGTAGTTTTTTTCCTAATCCCTATATCTCGGTCCGGCGCATGTGAGCCGATCACTTGCACGGCGCCAATAAACACTTCGTTCACTCAGCATTGTGCCATGGTTTCTAACGAGGTACACGCCGTCTAAATCATATTTTGTTGTGTGGCAGTACACTGATGCCGCGCCGGCACAGTAACCAAAAGAGCGCCGCATACGTGTGATGCCACGCCGGGCATAAGTTATGAAAGTTCAGTTTAATTCAAATTATAGCCTATAATATACAAAGTAATGTAAATATTCAGTTTCAAATGAAAAAATCGGGATATTCATGACTATAATTGTTTTTTAATTCATATTGATAAGGCTTAAAAATTCTTCTCAATATTCGTTATTGTCGCCGTTTTTCACTTCAAACAAAGTATTTGGTACTGAACTGTTTCCCCAGCAAGCAATATAATATTTACGGTAGGAATTTTAAGAACTGTTCGTTTGTTTTTTATAAGAAATTTTCGAGAAAAGCGAAAGACAGACTGTGCCGATTCCCAATAGATGCAGTTCATTGGTTGGCTCAATAATTTGGTTTCCATTACTAATTGAGGATTGATGGGAGAAGTTTTTCTTCAAAACCTGGTTGCTGGTGATATTAAAAACAACCAAATGATCAGATCCCTAGTGAGAAATGATTTTATCATTGTTATTTATGGATTCACCTTGAACAACAAGTTGAAGGCCAGCTGTACAAGCACTGAGAGGCTACTTGTTGGTGGTGGATGCTATAACGATACTAGCGCCAGCGAAGCTCACAATTTTGTTTTTTTCTCAAATTCTTATAGAAATCACATTAAAGCATAAGTTGGATATCGAATGATTGTGGGTCAAAATCCATTAGGTTTTTTGAAGTTTTCGTGTTTATAAGATCGCTGACGCACTATCAATTACCAATAATAACAAGTTCTCACTTACCGTCTGACAAGGAATCCTTGTTATCGTTCGACGCCACCTGCGAGGCGCTGTCGGCCGACGACACTTCATTCATTGAGTCGCTCTTCACCATTGGCACTGAACTTGGTAGCGGTACCTGTTGCGCGGGCGATGGCGGGGGCATCGACACCGTCTGCTGTCCATTTTGCTGCTGCTGCTGTTGTTGTTGTTGTTGTTGTTGCAGCTGATGTATCTGATGCGACTGATTGGGTGCCACCTGCGATATCTGAGTGGGCTGAGCCTGAATCTGACCGATTATGGCGCCCGACTGAGTCATCTGGTTCAGTTGCTGTAGAGATAGAGAAACCGCTATTACACCTCATGAAACATAGATTCATATATGTTTTGGAGATAACACACAATCAACTAGATGCCATTCTGGTTGATATATGTTCACATGGTATCTCCTTAAGTAGTTGAACAAAAAAAGTCGTAAGATGATCCCACTACTTTTAGATCTCAGAGATCCAAAGAATCAAACGTTATAATATAAACGTCTTGAAAATGGCTGATATAATTTTTATAATCTTAATGAACCAAGTAAACTTGTGAACAATTTTTAATCTATTGAAAAAAGTATGTCTGAGAAAGCCATAGTTGCCTTTCTACTCAACAATTTAATGAAAACAATTATTATTTATATGTTGAGAGGAGAACGAAGTTACAACTTGATACTTCACGTTGCAACTCAGAGATCTTTCATTTGCTCTAGGAAATTAGCAATGAATCATTCTGATGGAGAACAAAATGAGGTCATGTCATTTCCAGTTTCTACTTCTACAATAATTTCATAAAGATATAGATTTCGAAACGAAATGTATAGTCTCACGACAAAAAGGAGCTACAAACCTGCTGGATTTGTTGCATCTGCAAGGGCATCGTCTGCTGAGTGACAGTCAGATTCGACTGGATCGGCATGCACTGTTGGATAGTACCCTGTTGCATCGACTGCTGCAGCGTCTGCTGGACCTGCTGCGCGTTCGCCTGAGACATTGACACGACGGGCACGATGGGCCTGTCACCGGACATCTGCAGCTGTTGCTGGGAAATTCCCTGGATAGTCTGAACGGCTAAAATTGAAATTGAAGATAGAAACATAACGGAAGTTAGCGAAATGTGATGTTTCATTAGTTTTTTAGTTTTTTGATGGGCACCATCTTTGCTCTTTTCATATATTTTGAAATTAATATTATCATTTCTATTTATCCAAACTATCAATCGATCAGTTAAATCAATTAAAAAAGGCTGCTTCGGAATGATTATTCAAACATCAGTCGAAATAATTACGAAATACTCACTAATCGGCTTCGGCTGTATATGTTGCTGTTGTTGTTGTTGTTGCTGCTGTTGCTGCTGCTGCTGCTGCTGTTGTTGTTGTTGCTGCTGCTGTTGTTGCTGTTGTTGTTGTTGCTGCTGCATCATTATTTGTTGCTGTACTTGTTGATGAATTGCTTGCTGTTGCATCAGTACGGCTTGTTGCGGTTGCTGGATCTGTTGATTCTTGTTTTGGTTGACCATCTGTTGGTTCTTATCCACAGTCATCGTTCCTCCATGAGTCATTGTCGCCGTCATTCCAGTAGACGTATTCATGACAACCATCCTTAAAAACCAAAACATCGATATATCCTTACAAATTGTACAGTTTCACTTGAACGAACAAAGCGAATTTTTTTGATATATCAAGGTTAATGCGAGTGAATGAAATTGAAGTTCCGCCAACGAGCCACGTGGCGCCCCCTTTCTAGCAATCACCTATACTTACTGGTGCTGTTGCATGTTGTTGTACGGCTTAATCTGCGTCTGGTTTGCAGCGTCCGCCTTGAGCGCCGGAGACGTCCTCACCTGTGGCGCCTTAGTCCTGATCTTGGCGCCCGGCTTTCCGCCCATCGACGTCTGCAAATAAACGAAACTCTGGGATTTACATCGATTTAGTTTGGTGGTCCGGCGACTTAGTCGCGCGTTTTCGGCCGGTCACGCGGCCAATACTTACGGGAGTTTGGGCGCCGATCGTCTGAGTCGAGACGGCTGAGCTGGCAGGGCGAATGTTGTTGGCGTTAGACGGCAATATCAGCGGTCTGGAGGTCGGTTGTTTGGGCTGGATATTCTCGTTGGCCGTCCTGGGTTTCGTTATCTGCTGCACGTTGCCTTGAGCGGAGATGGTTTCTGGGAAACACGGTATAATTCAGTATGTAGATGGAAATCCCTAATAGAGTAATGTTTGAGACAACACAAAATAGTAGGTAATGAAATTATCAGGGTGTCGAAGAAAATGAAATTATCACTATTTAATTCATTTTGAGTACCGCCAATGGTAATGTTTTTTAATTTGATTGCGAACTGGCTTCCATATCTAACTAATTTCATAATTTGGATTGAAAACATCTCAGAATATATGTTCGATTTTGAAAATGTTATTTGACAGAAAAAAATGGTCATTACCCTTAACAACATTTTTCGAAAATTAGAGCATTACAAGCATCATAATCTTCGTAGTACACCTATTGCTATTGAAAATATGAGATGAATCGGAAGCATCATTTCACGTTCATTTGGTTGTTCGGAAACAAAGTCGTTTGTTACACTATATAACATAGTGTCATCTTGAAAAATAAAAAGATGTCAATTCAAACAGAACCACTATTCTTACTATAAAAAGTGAGGCAATATAATTACTTCTTATAGATAGACACTATATTCATCAACTTCAACGTTTTATTATATATCATATAGGTAACTAAATTTCACAATTTATATGAAAAATCACTCTGTAATTGTTAATCTAAAATTTTAAGTGACTAAGTACAGTTTAATGCCTTTTGAATAAACTTTCATTGCTTGTAGGAAGTTATAAAAATTTGAAACACACTTAGGTATGTTGAAACACTTCTGAATCTGAAACTGAAATATATATACTCACGATTCTGTTGTGTCTGAATTGTAGCCTGCGGGCTCTGCTGAATGAATATTCCAGGTCCGGGAGAACCATCCGGCTGAGTACCTCTAATGAAAATGGGGTTCTGTGCCAGCAAAGTCTGCGGTTGTATTCCGTTTGTGGCCCATACCTGAGGGATACCGTTGAACTGCCACGGAGTGGCGAACTGCATCGGCTGACCACCAGGCTGTGGACAAAAATTGTGTTCACCAACGTATATCAAAATACAAGGTCACAGTGATATTAAAATTTACGAATAATGGAATACACTTGACATTTCTGAAGAAGTGGACTTTACTTTGGGCTCTACAAACATAGCAGTCATAGATAACATAGAGTTATTAATCTGTGATCTAAGAATATAGATTATCAATGGTTTCACGTGCTCATGAATTCTAGAGGGTACCTTGAGTACTTAAAAATTGTATTTAGTGAGAATATTCCTCGACTAGAAATACAAATTATGAACTTCTTGACTTTGGCATTTCTGCTGGAATAATGTCATGACAACGTGTAATGCAGTAGTTACTACATCGTAACAACCATACATGGGTGAAATATCCCCTAAAATTCAATATCGAAGCAGTTAAGAGATATTTTCTTCCCCCAAAAAATTGAAAACAGGCGTTAGATAATCTTACGACTTTTAGATATTGAAGATCTAAAGAATCAAACGATATATTATAAATGTCCTTGTGAACTTTTTGAAATCTATTGAAAAACGTACCTATATCTGCGAAAGCCACAGTTGCCTTCCTATTTAACAATTTAATGAAAATAAGTATTATTTATATGTTGAGAGGAGAACGAAGTTACAACTTTATACTTCACATTGCAACTCAGAGATCTTTCAGTTGCTCTAGGAAATTATCAATGAAAACATCATTTTGATGGGGAGCAAAATGAGGTCATTTCATTTCCATTTTATACTCCTACAATAACGTGGAATTTCCACCGCACTGTAGTAGGCACTACATTGTGACAACAATGTATGAGTGAAATATTCCCTAAAAACCAATATCGAACCATTTGAGAGATATTTTCTTCCACTAAAAAATTGAAAACAGTGTGAAATATAGTTTTCGATGTTTCTCATAAATAATCTAGCGGACAAAATCAATTTTTCATGTTTTGAATTCAAAAGATGAAACATTTCATCATGCACTGAAGTTACACCAGTTCTTCAATGTATTCTTATGACCAATGAAAAATGGAAGAAATATTTGTTCATTTTTACGTGCTCCAAAACACTACATCCTCTTTAGTCTATATCTATCTATACAAAACTAGTTGAAAGTAGCCTGTCATCTATGAATGGAGACCATTCACTACGTTTATCGATTATAACACTACTTAGCAGAGATAGTACGTCTATTGCGCACTTGTAATAGGGAATTAAGATTCAACTGCGTCTGACGAACGCGAGTGCATCTTTGTGCGCATATGCGTGTACGCGTATGTGTGTACGCACGTACGTGTATGTCTGTGTGTCCGCGAGCGTGAAAGTGTACGCGAGCGTGAAAGTGTACGCGTGCGTGCATGTGTGATCGAGCGTGCTGTGTGAACGTGCATTTGTGTAAGCGCCCATATTTTTGCAGGAAAGTGTTGTGTAATATGAGAAAAACAGTATGGTCATTTTTACCTGAATGGGGCTTATAATTTGAGCAGTCGGCTGAGAACCTATCATGGCCTGTGAAACTTGAACGCACTGCCCTTGTTGTTGTTGCGTCTGTCCCACCCCGCCGGTGCTTGTAGCAACTTTTTGCATCACTTTCTGACCGCCCATTACCTACGGAAATGTACTTTTTAGCCAACGTACGATAAATAATTTTATTGGCAGATTACCGTTTTTCTTATGAAAACTAAACTTTTACATGAGTTCTAGTGGAAGAAAGTTTAACTTTTTTGATTTAAACCCGAATTTAACTCTACAGAACAGCCTTTTTTCCTAAACTTAGTCTTAGTGAAGGCTCAATCTTGATTGAAAATTTAAATGCTAGATGCAATGTTTGAACAAACGAAATACTACGGTTTCTGTTCTCAATTGAAGTGTGGCTTACGCGAAAAAAATTCAGTGATAGCTGTGAACGAACTGATAAGAGTAAACGTGAAAAATCATGGTACTCGTAACACCATTCGGTGGCGAAAATCATCTAAAGACGTAGGTTCCGTTTTATAAATAACACTTTTCGCATGATCCCATTTGAAAAAGTCCAACCGTGTTAAATCTTGTCGATCTTGGAGGCCATTCGTGAAATATAATTTTTTGTAATTCAATTCACATGTTAGTTGATTATAATAATAATGGATTGGTAGCATGTTTGTCAAATAACATATGAACTATTAAACTATGTTCGGGAAATTGTTGGGCATTATTGTCTGAAAGTAAATAACTTCTAATTTGAACATCTAATTATTTAAAATTTGTTTGAAACTTTTCTTTTCTATTCATTTTCTAACAACATTTATTTCGAACGTAGAACAATGTTGTTTTTTGAGAATTGAAAAAACTTCAAAATAATATATCACTTGACGCAGCGTGCCATTTAAGATTTTTGAAGGGGTTGGCCCACCCTGTTCGAAGGATGACCCCTACATTCATAAATTTAAGATCAAAAGTTGTACCGCTCGAAAGCAAAACCGACCTGTCTCGGCATTCTTCAGAAAACTTCCCATTAAAAATATTTCCATGCGTCACCCGGTATAATTCTTTCCGAGACAAAAACTAAAACCTACGAGGTTTCTTTCATGTAGATACCATTAAAATTAATTAATCGAAACCTAATAACACAGTTGTCGATATACAGCGTAAATATTTCTTTCATTATCCACCCTGTATAAGTTAACGAAAACGAAGGTTTTCTCAAAAATATAGTTGAAATATAAGGGTATGGACATATTTGTACTTTCGCAAGAAAGTTGACCCTTGACATAAATCCATATTTTGAAATAGAAACAAATTGAAGACTTTCTTAGTGTTATCCTCAATAGAATCGCCGATTTTCTATTGTAATACCATCAGGGTGGGATTTGACCAAAAATATAAATACTCAACCATGTTGAGTTGCATAAAAAATTCTCTATGTAATACAACGCCTTAAAAATAACTGATTCAACTATCAATCTAAAAGATGGCTTATAAAAAAGGGACATTTCATAGTTTGACACACATAAACATTAGGTACACAATACATTGTAATAAATGAACACAGTAATATTCTTCTTCAAGAAGTTTTTTCCTAATGAGCTTATCGATGATACTTTCATTGTAACTGTTATTGGTGGCTAATAATTTAATTGTATTAACTTCGGTGGGAATAAAGAATCTGTTGTATTCAATATACCCCACGCAAACTATTGATGAAGAACAAAAATACTTCCCAATAAATTATATGCCGAATTTGAGTAGCAAAACAGGCTATCGAAAAATAACGTCAAAACAATTTGTACAAATAAAAGAAACTTGAAGTCATTCTTGGCCAATAATAAAGAAAACACAGACATCGAAGAAAACAGTGGTATTTACAAATATGTCCTGCTTTCTATATTGGACAAACAGGAAGAAATATAAACATTCGTGTTGAAGAATATAAAAAGTCAATTTTACAAAATAAAAATACCAATGGCTTTTCTGAACATTGTATAATATTCAATCATTTCCTGGATTTCAACAAAACTCAATTGTTGCATTCAGGTAACAAAGGAAAGCGCATTGACCTTCTTGAAATAAGTTCCGCCCATAATAGTAAATTACCCCTTGTAAACGAACAAATTGATTTTCAGGTATCGCCTTTGCTTTTGTCTGTTTTATAAAATAAGATGTAATAATCTCCTGTAGTCAGTCTTGATAATTAGTTCATAACTCGAAACATGTCGACTATCCTTCCTAATCCTCCTATCTAAATATTTTTATATAGTGAAACTTAAGCAAAGTGTGTTTTATTTTAAAGTTTAAACTTCATTCTTTATGATGTTTCACCAAGTGATGTACGAGAATTCAATATCAGTTAATAATAATTTATATTATTTTTCAATACACCTAATTAATTCTAAAAACCTTAACATAGGTAATCAAATTATTGATTAATCTAGAATATTATATGAACGCATGAATAAGTGAGTAAAAAATTATGCTAATATTAAAAGTATAGTTGATATCAACCACCTTTTGGGTTTTTTTCTATATTTTGATATTGTATAATTTCGATACTCATCATCTTATTAAGATTTCTTGACTAAAAAATTTTTAATTGAATTTTACACAGTTTGAAAATCTTTATCTATTTTAATTATTTTTTCGTCACCAATTATTTATTTCCATTTTTTATCTCCTAATCTCCGATAAATATTCAAAGTATCAGAGAAAAATTTAAAAGCGAATGTGTTTCTTTACTCACCAGCGTTTGCTGATTCTGAGTCGTATATCCAGGAAAGGTAGCTGCAAAAGAAAATTTACGATCAGTTTTTCCGTTCCATAGATACAAGAGTGGTCAATTTATTACCTGATTGACTTCCTTGTATGACTTGTTTTCCTTGAGCAGTTGTAATCATGTGGGGAGTCATCTGGTTCCCATTGAACGGTTTTGCAATTACCTGTCAAAGAAACATGAGATATTGATTTAAGTATTATGCATTAATATTCTTTTTTTTTTTATCTCAAGTGAGTTAATATTTTATCTGGAATAAATGATCGATGTTATATATTACGGAATGGCGTATCTGCAAATTGTTTTTGTAAACGGTAGTCATAAAAAACAATGAGATTATCTTACTTTACTGTTGATGTTTTTTTATTCGATAAAGTAGAAATAGTTCTTAATGGTAGTATGAATATGTTAAAAAGGAATGGTAGTTCTTGTTACTTCATCGTTATATCTCTTTATCGTTAGATAAAGTTAAAATAATTTTAAACGGTTGTACCTATGAATATTCTAAAAACGGAAACCTAAATGTTTATAACCTAACCTAAATATTAATATCCTAAAATGGAATATTTACACTTATTCAATTCAATTTACATAAACAATCACTGAAATCTGAATAATCAATGTTCGAAAACTGTAATCACTAATAGATAATAGCACTCAATTTTGTTTGATGATCTTTTATTTAAGTTCTTTCATTACCTAATAGATAGGCCGAAAGAAATAAATTGCCATTTGCACTCAATTTTCTTCAATTCGTTAATTTTTCTTTGGATGTTGCAAGTTATATCTGAACATATTCAACTGAAACATGTGTTGGTTCATTATTTCTTTCTTTATGGTGAAGTTAAGCTATATTAAATTGTTGCTGAATATCCAAAATTTATCAAAACTCTCCTCCAAACACAATTATTCTTTATTCAATGACATTAGCTTTCAATATCAGTGGTCGTAAACTACAAAACATGGAAACAATTGCTCTTTGTTCTCTATGGTCGAAAATTTGTAATTTAGGTTCATATCCAATGATTTAAAGAAATATGCTCAGTATATTTATTAAAAAATAAAACTCACAACATCAGATTCTAGAAATGAACGTGATATGTCTCTATACCACTCATACTGATGAGATATTTATATAAATGTACTACACACAAAGTTACACTTCACAAAGAAATCCAGCTCCACACGAAGGAACTTATAAGAGCTATAAAAATTCTACATAATCGGTGAGGTATTTTCATCTCTTGGACATTGAGACAGTCGTAAGGGCTCTACAGAAGCTGTAGAACACTCGCATGGTTCTCTAGATTTTACTCAATTAAACTTTGTCTAATACTAAGATATCAAAATCGCATAAAGTCTAAGAAAACCTACCTGTATCTGCTGCGGATTGATACCAGTATGCAAGGCGAGATTGCTGGGCATAAGGAGTTGCCCCTGCGCATTGTACAGCTGCGAAAGGTACGTCTGATTCTGTAAAGGCTGCTGTATGACCTGAACTCTGCCGTGGGTCCAATCGGCGCTAATCTGCTGCGGGTGACTCTGAGTATGCTGAAGCGGGGACATGGTCGTAATGGTGGTGCTGCCCGACTGTGCGGTCGTCAGTACCTGACCGCCCTGCGTCTGGATCATCTGACCCTGTGGCGTCACCTGCTGATGAATGGACACGGTATGTTGCTGAGGTGGGCCCATGGAGGTGGTGGCTTGGAGTTGGCCGTCTGAGAAGAGATGAATAAATGAAACATCAATATGTAATTCGGGTTGAGCGTGCACAATGTGTCACACATCTCATTTCACAAACTAATAATTGTATCCGTTTTATCATAGCGGTAAAAAAATGTTGAAGATAAAAAAACTAAATGTATTGAGGTGAAAACAATTTGGGTTACTTACTGGACGCGTTCACTGTAACTTGCTGAAGCTGGTGAGGGCTTTGGGAAGTCACCATCTGTTGCTGTTGTTCTTGCTGCTGTTGTTGTTGCTGCTGCTGCTGCTGCTGTTGTTGCTGCTGCTGTAGAGCCACTTGTTGCATTTGTTGCTGTTGGACAGCTTGAGCCTGAGCTTGAGCCTGCGCCTGTGCTTGTGCTTGAGCCTGTGCTTGAGCGTTTGCGTCAACCATTTGCTGAAACGTTTATTGTGTTTTATTATATTTCGATTAGTTTGAAATGATAGTCTAATCTAAGGTTCTAATTTCCGTTTATCGATGGAGCATACGGCATGAACTGAAATTAAATATTTCATCTGAATCTACTACAGCATCAAAACTAAGCAAGTTTTCTCACAAATTAAATTGGCAACAAAGTTAGTTCGTATTAAACCAAGTAGTGTATGCGAAGTCGTAGACATCCTATATTGCCTACTATTTTGAAAAATTATCACGCTAATCATGAGAAGGTACATGTCTGACATCAGCCTCCATCATCCTATTCCAGCATAATGACCCTAAATGATTAAAGTGTCAATGTTAAGGAAAGGTAATAGAGAAATTTTTGAATCCTTGATGCAAGAACTAAAACAACTCCACATTGAGAATATACATACTCTACGAGTCATATAGCCATTGGGGAATATTAATGAAGATTTTTGAAGTTTTAACTTGCCTCTATAGTTTATTTCAAAGATCTAAAGATATTGGACTCAAAAAAAATAACAACCGGACCGATCCAGATTTATAGTTTTCATTTTTTTGGGGGTGATTCATATTTCATGGACTTCCCTCCTGGGTTAATTACCTGCTGTTGACTTTTGATATCGCCCATGCTTGAGTGGTTGATCGTATCTTGTTTCACGATCTGCTGCTGCTGTTGTTGCTGTGCTGTCCTGTCCAGATTCAGCAACGTATGCGCAACGTCATATTTACAATCATCCGCTGTTATGTCGTGGATGCCCGCCTTCTGCGCTAACGTTTCTAGGCACTGCAAGGACCTGCTACCCTGGTGACCGCCTCTGTCGTCGCTCTGCTGGCTGGACGTCTCTGGCAGTTGCCCGCGGGCGATGCCGCTTCCGCGTTGTTGTTGCTGCTGTTGTTCTTCGCTCTCGTTGTTGTTGTTGTTATTGTTATTGAGCTTCTCCTGCTTTATATTTGTGGCGTCCTTCAGTGGTTGCTTCTGCTGACGCAGGTGATGGTTGTCGTTTGCTTGCTGGAGATTATCGTAGTGCTCGGATCTGAAACAAGAGGAAAATACGGGTTAGTGAATGTGTAGTGGTTGTCTACAATTTTTTATTGAATTAGGGTGTTCTGGTGGTTCCTATATAGACATTATAATTACTTTGCAGTGGCGCTTAATTCTTTGGAACGAAGTTTGTTATCGCTCGTTACAGTCCAGACACTTGGCGAATAAAGGCTGCGCCAAAAACTGTGTCCACCAGGACACAGTTTTTGGCACGACATAGTTAAGAAGGCCAGTACGAGTGATAAACTGTTTTTTTACCCCGAGGCGAAGCTAAGGGGTTATAATCTCACGACAAAAAGTTAGGATCTGGTCCGATTTTAAAAATTCCAACGGATATCGATAAAACACATATGATTTCATGAGAAAAGTGTTTTCAAAAATTTTTCCCCACGAAGAATGAAAACATTATAGCGTTTTTTAGATAGGCATTAATTACGACATGCACATGCGCCGAGGGGTTTTATCATTCCTAGTGCTACGCAGTAGGGTGTCCGGATTTTTTTCATTTAATTACTCTCAAACGTTGTTATTGTTATTTTATTAAAAAAGGAGTGAATTGTGAAACTGATTGATGTAGAAGTAGAGGATAGCAAGGAACTCAGGTAAGTACCAGTGAATTTCAGTAAGATACTCTATATAAATACCTACAATGAGTATAATATCAGGGTATGTTATAGATTACGTATGATTCTGAAGTGGAGAAATAATTTCTATAAATAATCAATATATTCGTATTATGGTATTTTTTTCATTTAATTACTCTCAAACGTTGTTATTGTTATTCTATTAAAAAAGGAGTGAATTGTGAAACTGATTGATGTAGAAGTAGAGAATAGCAAGGAACTCAGGTAAGTACCAGTGAATTTCAGTAAGATACTCTATATAAATACCTACAATGAGTATAATATCAGGGTATGTTATAGATTACGTATGATTCTGAAGTGGAGAAATAATTTCTATAAATAATCAATATATTCGTATTATGGTAATCAGAGATAGAAAACAACAATTGAAGCAATCTAATTTTTAAAAATTTTGAAATTTTGTTCATGAAAAACTAGCAATTTCAAAATAAACTTTTCTGATAGAAACTCAGAGCCATTATTACAATTTCTTTTGGATGAATTTTATTTTAGAATTAACAATGATCCGTCAAAAACTCTACAACATGATACAACACCACTATCGATGCAGTTTTTGAGACACACTACATAAAATCGAATCGCAAGCATATATATCTTACTTGAGTTAAAAAGCAATCATTACTACGATACTAAGTTTATAATAAATTCATATTTTTATAATAATTAATAATAAAATGTAGTAGTATATGTCAGGTGCAGGAGTTTTTTAACCGTTTCAGACCTTCTAGATCAGGACTTCCCAACCAGGGGGGCACGCCCCCCTAGGGAGGCGTAGAGAAATGTTAGGGGGGGCTTCGTAAGTACGTAATATGTAAGATTACATTTCCAAAAAAATAGTCATTACAGTTTTTAATATTTAGTTTAAAATAAATGTTGACTTTTCTGTGTACAATATATTTTTTACCGTATTATATTAACATAAGTAATCGATAGAAACAATTTAAAAAAATGCATATTTCCTATTGTTCCTAATGGCCATTCAATCGCTGCTGTACAAGTTTTCATATCAAAACTTTAACTTTGGAAAAAAAAGATATCTGATAAAAATGTATTTCCTTTTTCACGGCTGTCCGAAGTAATTCATAATCAAAAACTGAGTAAAAATTTGAAATCCGAAATAGAAACTCATTTGGAAGCATTGGAAAATGAATTTAATCGATACTATCGAGATATCAATTCCGAGTCACCAATATGGCACAGAAACCCATTTGTTGTCGATGTCTTACAACTACCTGAAGAAGTTTAAGAAGAATTTCTAGAAATGAAGGCTGATTCGACCATGAAAGATGACTTTCATCTCTTGACATTAGAAAAATTTTGGATCGAACGATTCGTTGTTAATCCGAAAGTTGCTTCTCTTGCTTTAAAAATACTTATTTGATTTTCGTCCACTTATTCATGCGAGGCAGCTTTTTCAGCTCTAGTTTTAATCAAAACTAAGCCGTCGATAGCGATTTAACCATAGCTTTAGCAACGACTGAACCCAGAATCGACCAACTGGTATAGAGCATGCAAGCTCAAGTATCTCATTAGCTAGTACTTTAAAAGATTTTATTTATTTGTTTTAAAATTACTTTAAATTAAAAGTTGTTCAAAAATCATCTAATTATAAAAATATAATTTAAAATATAAAAGAAAGTGAATGAAAAAAAAACTATTCTAGCAAGTAATGATGCATGGTAGGCCAGTACAGATAATTTAAAAAAAAGTTACAGGATGAAACCCATCTAAAAAAGAAGAAAATATAATAAAAATAACAGGAAAAATAAATTACGGGTGATTTGAGGTCGGGAAGTGGGAGGATGTGGAATTTGTAGGTTTAAAACGGGTTTATCACGATTCTGCAAAAAATCCAATGTGTCAATTACAGTGCAATTGTGACATGAAAACGAACATTTTCACCAAGATTCATGAAAACCCGATTTGTTTTGTGTGAGAGAAAAATAAAAAACCCAAAATGTCGGTTATTTAGATTTTTGTAAAAGTACTTAATGATTCAAATGTATTCTTTCGTCCATTATCCTTAATTAATATATTGTATCTGTATTTAACCTATTTAAAATACCTAAAAATAAATAATTTAATTAATAAATAAAATGTGCGTTCCTTATTTTTGTTGAAACTTACCTAAGGGGGGCATGACAATATTATTTTTAGCTCGGGGAGGCTTGGCGAAATGAAGGTTGGGAAAGCCTGTTCTAGATCACGATTTTCGAAAAAATGTTCATGTCATTTGAAATTTGTTACCTGGGATTGTTTACGTTGCAGAACAAAACTATCAAAATTTGGTCAAATTTTTCAATTTGCCGTTATTTTTACGTAGATTTTTTTTTCGTGGTTCTTGAAAAATTGCCGAGGTCCACAGCTTCTGCAGATTAGTTAGAGGGTTGAAATTTGTTACGAACATTGAGTTGATGTTGACTGAAGCTCCTTTTTTGGATTCAACTCTTTTTCTCAACCGCCCTGCATTTCGTGATGGTGTCTATTCCGTTCGAATTACATCTCGACCTGCCATCAGTACGCGATGCACTTCACGAATTTTTTCCATAATAGAGGGTTTGATATTCAAGCTGGATTTTTCAAAATATAATTCAATCCCTTAGAATCGCATTTCGCGCAAAAAATACAACCTTAGAGATGGGACTTTGCTGATCGCGCCTTTTTGATTTAGAAATAGATGATTAATTGAAATGTATTTATCTGATAAATTCCGAGATGAATATCAACAACCATAATATTTTACTTAATAGAAATCTTTCTTTCCTAACTCTCTCTGTTCATAAGTCGTATAAGAATAGTTATTTATGTACCAAGTGCGTTATATAACTCCAGGAGGGAAACATTCGGCCCGAGGGATGAATGTTGCCCGATGGGCGTTAGGATATAGTAACGCACGTGGTGCATACAAGATTCCATTTTTCACGAAAAAATTATTTTATTATAATGAAAAATTGATTTAATCGGTTCATTGCTCCTATACTTTCCATTTTCCTTCTCATAGTAGGCATGTCATTTGTCGATATTTTGACGTTTGTGAATATTTTTGTCATCATTTTTAGTGAATGTCATTGCTGCTTTCTTTGTGTAGTCTTATAGAAATAATGGAAATGAAAATGAATTTACCCAAGAATACCATAGATTATTTTTTAACGTTTCTTAAAACCAATGAAATGCTTCTTTATTTGTCACAAAAGTAAGTTTTAACCAATGATGTCATTATTATAGTGGGAATAAATCTTTTGTGATTATTCTCGGGAATAATCACTGTTTATTATTATTATATTTGCTTAGCAAGTGTCAGATAGTTGTCAAAATAATTACCTAATTGTGTCAACGCGATATATAAAATGGATGAAAATCATCGGTTTAGTACCTTTTCTGATGCAGAAATAACAAAAAATATTTTGAATCAAAAAATAATCTAGTCAAATATAACTCGCGAGTTCGATAAATTATGGAAAATAATTTGACAGATTTTGTTCAAACTTGTTGCCATTTGGAAATAGCCACTCGAGCCCTCCGGGCTCTCGTGACTTGCCTGGCAACAAGTTTTGAAAAAATCTGTCAAATTATTTTCAATTTATTCTCACTCTCTTGTTATATTATTCCTGAAAATGCAGCCAAAGCTGCGAATAATTCATTGCCGGAGAAATCCAGAGTCGTATACGACAAGGATTATGAAGTATTTAATCAATGGAAGTTGCTTCATTTCTCCTCGTACAATTAGCGGACGTTATGATCCATAATGCCCGCTCATAACACCCTAGGGCATAATGAGTGTATTAATAGCAACCGTATCTAAGGTAAACTCAACAAATAATATACAAGTGACTATTTAACTCATTCCATTTTTAGTGAGGAAGTTTCCATAGCTACTCTCGTTTCACAGCGATAAAACATGCAAGCCGGCAAAACTTACTATGTTAGTATTTCAGCGATAATATTTTGACATTTCTCACATGAATCGTTATTTCCTTGACTTTCTGAAATGTGACCATACTACTGTTAGACATATTTTCTCGTGAAATAGTCATGTCGAATACCACTCTAGATAAAATTTAAGCAGGTAAAATTTCTCTCTTGTAACATTCAACTTTGTTGCTTAGACAATTTCGCTCATGACATTTTTTCCAAAATCACTCGCCTGACGGCTCGTGATTTTGATACAAATGTCATTCGCGAAATCGCCTAAGCAACAAACTTTCATATTACAATCGAGAAATTTTGCCGGCAAAATTTCATCTCTAGTGGTATTATATATGAAAAATAAATGTATTTAACTGATAAATTCAGAGATGAATATCAACAACCATAATATTTTACTTAATAGAAGTCTTTCTTTCCAAACTTTCTCTGTTCATAAGTCGTATAAGAAAATTCTTTAATCTAAACATACGACAACTCTTTCATCATTTAGAATATAGGTCCGCCAAGTCCGCCTTTTATTTCAACTAATGCTTCCTTTCAAAACTCATCACCAATCCATAATAAAAAGAATTCTGTTTTTCGAATCCTCCGAATTTCTAATTTCGTCCAGCGGCTTTCTCTCGTATCGCGGCGACGGAAACGACCGCGATTTCCTCTTTTTTCAGGTTCTCGCGAGCCCGCATCGTAATTCAAGAACATCCGGACGTGGGCCCATCAACGCTCCCGGATCAAAGAGCGACAACGACGAGAGAGGCCACTTCACTCGTAACGAAAATCCGGCGGGTCTTCGCCCAGCTCGGGGCGCGGGTTTGCGAATTATCGCACCGAAGGGGGTTGCGTGGTTTCCGGTTTCACGTGTCACTTGATCCGAGCGAATGTAGGACTAATTAAAATACGATTCGTTCGGAATTGTCATACGCGTTAGTCTATTTACGGAGCCAACGAGTTTTTGTCGAATTAATTTCACACGTGTCATTTAGAGTACAGTAGTGATAGAATTTGATGCGTGAGTTTCTTCTGGCATATGAACCCGAATATCTGTATATAAATGTATATTTGTATAATAATAATATGCCCTATTGAATGTACAATTCGTACAACCATAATTTCTACACTGCGAAGTCTACCTTAAGCTAATCCTACTTACTTGAAGACGAAATCTGGAAAAAATGAGAAGTTTCGAATGTCTTTATGTTAATTAATATTCATAACTTTTTAAAGAAATAAAAAACTAACTTTTCACAGGTTGAAATAAAAATCTATTGAGTAAACGCGTTTCGCCATAATATTGACTTCATCTCGTACTAAATTATGGTATTACAAAACAATCTATTTATACGAAAAATTGAACATAACAGAGGGGGTTCCTAGAGAAACTGAATAACAATAAGCAATTCATTCAGAGTTATTGGTAGGTACCTACATTGAACAGATTAAGGAGAGGAGAAGGGTTTATTTCAATCTGCTCGTTAACTAGGTTTCCGGAATATTTATATTTATTGATGTACATATAGGGATTCCCAACAATTAGTTTTGTGGAGACTATTTTCTAACTGTAATATCTTATAATTGTGATTAAAGGTATGGTTTTCTTGAATAAGATGGCACGCATAATTAGAGACAGTTTTCTGCTTAATATAGCTACGTTGGTGTTCGTGTATTAGAGTTTTGAAATTTCTAATTGTACGTCCTATATAGAATTGTTCACAGTCGTTACAGTCGAGTTTATAAACACCAGTACGTTCATCTCTATGAATTTTTGATTTGTTGTTTTTAATAAATTTTCCAAATGCTATTGTTGGTTTTATATGAAACTTTGAAATTTTGTTTATGAAGGCACAATTTCAGGTTTTCGGAAGGTTTAACAGTTTAATAGACTTGGGCAAACCTTCCGAAAATCGGAATTTTATACGCAAAGCTCTCAAATTATACCAAATCAGATTGTATAAATAAAAGGAGATTCTAACATAAATATCATTATAACATGGCAATAGATTCAAGAGACGTTTTTTATTTCTTAATTTCTAAATTCACAAAAAAGTTTAATTTTAAGTCTTCCGTATTTCTCTAAAGATTTTAATTTAAACATCCTAATAGTATCGATAGTTTAGTATATAGTGAATTTTGTTGATATTTTCATTCAGATTAACTATCAAGTAGGTATCTGAATCAGTTTTTTCTCATTTTCATATACGACACATAAAAACTAACTTAAATGTGTCTTGTAGTATTTTCGTCCTGAATTCAAGCATGTAAATCTTAAATTCAAATAACAGTATACTGTCTATTTTGAAAACTGTGGAAGCTACAAAACCCAATACACTTCACCAATCCCCTTGTTTAGTTGCTCCACTCTAGTTTGTTTAGTTATCTGGATAAATGTGCCAATGTCTTGACATGTCAAGACATTGATTCATTCATCCAAAACAAACGAATGTGAAGAAACTCAACATTCACACTAGGACACTTATGGTAGGATAAAATATAAATATTTACATAAACTGATGATAGATCCTAACCTAATCAATATTTCAATGTGTCGACAAAAAGATCACCTAGCATGTATAACGCCACTTCAACTGTTCTCTAGACAGTACATTTTTACAATAAAAAAATACCGAAAATAAGGTTTTCTGAACAAAAAAAAACAAATTGAAAATTTTGAATATAGTCGAGAAAACATAGCATAGTTTCGACTCTTCGAATGCCTAGTCTAACATGATTAATTCAATTTTCTTCAAAATTTCAACATTTAACGTTTTGGAAAAAAAATTCGAAGATTTCCCGAGAACCACTGAGCCGCAACAAAAGGCATAGGCGTAAACGGGAAAAGCATTCTCAGATTTCGCACCCCCTCAATTAATCCAGACATTCAAATCAAGTATGCAAATAGCGGACCGGACACAAGGAAAGGGGAAAAACGGACTTACAGAACACCGCGAGAAACGACTGCACAAATACATAATTCATATTTTAATGCCAACGCGAGTTTTCCTACAGGTTCATCCCCTTCCACTAATGTCGGAATTACCGAGCGAGATTATTGGCTCGCACGCCGTTTTCGGAGCTTTTCCGACGAAACTTCCGGACGATCGGTATATTGCGGAAGTTTTCCCGACTTAATGCGTCCCTTCGCGATAATTTTCTCGCGGTTCAACGGATTAGACTCGACGCCATTGTTTTCGAACGGTCTAGGCGTTCAATTTGGCGACAGACAAAAACAGAATATGGGTGATTTATTGTTAAAGAATTTCAAATCATTTTCAGTACCCAGAACGAAATAACAAGCATACCTAGAATATAACAAACTTTTTGGGGGGAATGTAGAATAAATGTTTATCCTTTAATTCGCCACGAATTGAAAATTATTGAAAATTTTTTCGAGAGAGTTGACTTTATGAGTCCCCAATATTGGAAAGATTATTTTATATCTTTAAATAATGCAATTAGTTTCATTTTTCAACTTCTCAAAAGAGTTTACACCTACTCGACAGACTCTCAATTTCTCATGAAATATATTCTTGGATTAATAAAGAAATTGAATATGGTTTCATAGAAAAAACGTTTTCCTAACGAAGTTCCTTTACGCGGCTAGCTGCTGCAGTTTTCGAAATCGTCACGTAACAATTAACAATTTATATGGGGCTTCCCTCGGAATACAGACACATACACACACACACTGGCGTTTGTAAAAAATATACTCAGAACAAACAAAATTTGTCATTCTCTTCCCCGGCTTTCTGAACGATAAAAATGAAGATTTTTTTCAATACAATGAATTTTATGAAGTTTTGCGAGCATAAAGTTTCAATATATTAATGGGTATAGTTTATATATTTGTTTTTGTTTTAAAAATCATACGTGACTTTTATTGTCCCATTATTAAAATTTTGCAATGAAGTTTCTAGAAATGGAGACTGCAGCAAGTGTGTGTAACACGATCTTAGAAAAGTTTGTTACTGAAATTGTATAACTTGATACATATATTTTCTGTTAACATACGTTTAATGAACATGTGATTCGAGTGTCATTACTTACATACATTACAGAGAGATTTTTGAATTTTTTTTTAAATATCTGATATTATATATATATATATATATATATATATATATATATTTATATATATATTTATATATATATTTATATATATATATATATATATATATATATATATAATATATTCCCGGGGGCATCTCCAGCGGCTCTGAAGTTCGGTATCAAGTTTGGAAGCTTTAATTTTGACAATCTTTTTCGTACAACGTCCATATCCCATATGGAAAACATAAAATATTGCACAACATGATTCAAGAGTATTTACTTGTACACGTTCACGTTGAAAGAAAGTCCATGATAAATTGCACAAAGTTTCAACGCCATTAGATCGCCTACCTTTAAAACGCTTTAAAAACATTATAAATCTTACAGGCCACGTAATTGCAAAACCTAAACTATAACCAAGTAAGTACGCGTTGTTAACCTTCAAGTGCATACAAACGTGTTATTTTCCAAACAATCTAGTAATGTAAAATGTTGCTACTTTCCTACTGGTCACTGAAGAACAGTACTACCAATTACCTGATGGATATGTTGAGTACAATGTAGGAAGACATAACAACAGTTTATTGTAAAGCTTTAGTCCCAGCTTTGCCACGTTTTTCTTTCTGGTTATGCGTATTACATCCACACGTACATAAAAAGATGTATCTAGTTACACTAAACTGATCATCAAGTTCAAGTGGAATTACTTGACTTACTAATCATTAAATAATTGTTTAGTAGGTCCCACCGAGAATTTTAAGATAAAATACAACCTTGAAGTTTCAGCAATATATTTTTAAAATCTATATATGTTCGGATATATTAGTTTTTTTAGTATTATTATACTTTGGTGAATGAGTAAAAAAGTTTGTAGTGTGGTTATTTTTTCTATATTTAACGTTCAGTTGATTTACTGCAATAATATCATTTTAAAATAATTTTTATTGAATAAACTGATAATTTCTCTTCATAACATTATAGCTTAGATCTGAAGCAATTATTGTGTTTGTTATTTGTGAGTTCCATGACCATCAACAGCAGGTAGGACAATCTCACCGTCGTAAAATTTTGGCTGGTTAATATATTCATGGAATATGGCCATAAAAACTTTAAAAAGTCAATAAATTAAGATGAGTGAGAAGAATATTTATACCTAAAAGAGCAGAAATACTCTTTTCCCGCGAGGAAATGAATAAGATTCTACTTATATTCAACAGGATATTAGTAAATATTCAATGATAGATTTTGATTGTAGGATGACTTAATTCAATATCAATGTAGTACCTCCTAAGTTTAATTTTTTGAAATATATGATTTCTTTCAATTTACTTCGATTTCATATTATTGTAGAAAATCTATTGATAATAATCGATTAAAAAATATAATTACCTAAGTATTTTATACCCTCTTAATACTTATTTACAACTTCATCAATTATTAAAAAATCGGAAAAAAGAAGAAATTTAATTACCTATATTCATTTAATGATATCTCCACTGATAGATGTAACATGTGTTGTACATCTATTAATTTTTGTTCTTAAGAAAATATGGAAAACAAATGGGAACACTCTAATGGGCAGATTGTATTTCTTTTTTATCAAAATTATCAAAGCGAACATGTGAAAAATTTTCTAAGTGCATTTTTATATCGATAATCTGACTTATATCAGATAAAAGACTTTTAGAATGATTGAGAATGTTTTTTACATTACTGTTACTCACTTTTAGGCATAGCTTTCATTCGCCTCCAGTGATTGTAATTTAACATAATAAGGATAAGTAGAGCTGTGTATATATTCCATCAAATTTAACGAAAACCGGAAAATCTTGTTTCTTTTTCCCGTTAAAAACGTTGCAGGGCTGCGGTCACGTTGTATTGTTATCCAGGGATGAATAAATTGGAAACAACCCCACTTTCCCGTGGGTTCAATATAATTGCGAGACACGCATGCAGAAGTTTGAGACCACTAGCCATGAATACTGAAAAGTTTAGATGAGATTTTTGTTATTGGGGAAATTGGAAATTTGATGCTGGTGTATTGAATATGCAAAAACTTGACGTCGAAGGGGATGAATGAGACGGGAAAATGAAGGATCGAGAGGTAGGCAACGTCTTCTGAGAGACGCATATTTTCTGTATGTTAATCAATGTGATTCTTTACGATACGAGTGAAGAGAAAACTACATTTTCATTTTATGTGGAAATTTACAGACATGAAGTATTTCCTTGTATTTTCCGTAGCTTCTTTCTGTTATAAACACAAGTACATATGTATTCATCGAAATAAGGGAAAAATAAATTTTAATTTTTTTTTTATTTCGTACTAATACGATCGATTCATGTTGAATATCAACACATACAATAAAATTGATGATACAAAGTTAAAGAAATAACGTGATCCGCAGAGCTAAGGTTGTATCTTCCCTAATTATTGTAATGACATTCCATCATAGAATGCAATTTTTACTTATTTACTATTCCTCATAAAAATTGCGGCAATGGGAGAAAATATTTGGAACCCCAAAAGGGCACATCTCGAACTTTAACAAAATTCACATACAAATTTTTGAGCTGTCTAGCTGAAATTGGAGGGGATGTAAAAATATGTGCAATGCTCGAAAACCCGCAAAAAAGCATGAAATTTTTACACAAAAATTGCAGCAGCTTGCAGAAAGAACTGAAAGCTTGCAGAAAGAACTCTTACTGCATTTAGATATGAATTTTGAACTATCTTAAATCCATTTGAAGGGGTTGTTTGAAGAGAAGCAAAAATTCCTCAAAAAGCACTAGAGTGCTAAACAGAGGATATATTATACATAATGAACCACATCATCTTTCGCCACCGGTTCGAAAAGTTTTCATTTTATATATATATATATATATATATATATATATATATATATATATATATATATATATATATATAATCTCTTGATAATTATTAGCAATAACAGGCTGGTTGAATCTTAAAAAACTCGATTTAATTAATAAGTTGACGTTTCATTACGATATTGGTAACTGAAATTTCTTTGACATTTATTGATTCGAAAAATTTTTTTTGAAAAGACAAGGCTGCTTTGTCTTGCTAATTATTTATTATATGCTATTCAGTCTAATATTAACATTCAAAATAGTTATCATTAGATGGTAAGGGAAACCAAAGAAACCTTTACCTACGTAATGTTTGAAAATAAAAATAATAAGGTACTATTTATTTAACAACAAAGAAATTAGTCATGGGAAAACATTAAAGATGTGGAGTAGAATTATCGGTATAGTACGTTTATATGGAAGCAGCCGTTGACACGTGTTTCGGACTCTTTGGTCCTCATCAGAACGGCGTAGCTAAGTATTGGATTGAAAATTTGGAGATGAAAATAGTTTAATAAATAAAATCCTCTGTTATGGAAGAAAATCACTTATTTGTGGTTTATTGTTTGAACTCTCCGGTATGGGAGATTTGGTCAAACTTTGCCACGGAGGCGATTAATTCCATCCGAGAGATCTCAGAAAGAGTAAATTAATATTAAAAAAGAAAATTAGTTTTGGGAAAATATTAAACAAGTAAAGCAAAAATTATCGGTATAGTTCGTTTATATGGAAGTAGCCGATAATTTTTGCTTTACTTGTTTAATATTTTCCCAAAACTAATTTTCTTTTTTAATATTAATTTACTCTTTCTGAGATCTCTCGGATGGAATTAATCGCCTCCGTGGCAAAGTTTGACCAAATCTCCCATACCGGAGAGTTCAAACAATAAACCACAAATAAGTGATTTTCTTCCATAACAGAGGATTTTATTTATTAAACTATTTTCATCTCCAAATTTTCAATCCAATACTTAGCTACGCCGTTCTGATGAGGACCAAAGAGTCCGAAACACGTGTCAACGGCTGCTTCCATATAAACGTACTATACCGATAATTCTACTCCACATCTTTAATGTTTTCCCATGACTAATTTCTTTGTTGTTAAATAAATAGTACCTTATTATTTTTATTTTCAAACATTACGTAGGTAAAGGTTTCTTTGGTTTCCCTTACCATCTAATGATAACTATTTTGAATGTTAATATTAGACTGAATAGCATATAATAAATAATTAGCAAGACAAAGCAGCCTTGTCTTTTCAAAAAAATTTTTTCGAATCAATAAATGTCAAAGAAATTTCAATTACCAATATCGTAATGAAACGTCAACTTATTAATTAAATCGAGTTTTTTAAGATTCAACCAGCCTGTTATTGCTAATAATTATCAAGAGATTAAAAATAAATCACAGGCAACAACAATTCGAATAAATATATATATATATATATATATATATATATATATATATATATATATATATATATATATATATATATATATATATATGAAAAAAGGAAAGGAAACCCACATGTTTCATTCCTCCCTGAAGTATGTGTCAGGGAGGCGGGCAGCTTGAGTTTGGGATTAACTCCTTCAGCCAGATCAGAGTATACACTTGTATGTACAAGTGCATTAAGGATAGGTGAGACGGGATATTTATGGAACAAAGGAAGTGTGGGTAGAGTTCAGAGGATTAATACTGGCCCAGCATTCGCCTTATAAGTTTGCAAGCAGTGACTTACATTACCATGAAGAAACCTCTGTAAAAAACTCATGGCAGACCATTCGGCCCCGGGGTTTGAACCCGAGACCTCCCAAATACTAGCCAGTGTAGCCAGCGTACACAAAGTACTCGACTAACTAGCTTGCTATATATATATATATATATATATATATATATATATATATATATATATATATATATATATATATATATATATATATATATATATATATATGTATATGTATGTGCGTGGCGTGGGAGGTATAAAATGGATTTAATAACTACTTCCGCCCCCCACTTTCGACTTTCGATACAGAGTAATAGTGTATTATTTTATGAGAAAATACTACTGAAAAGTAGACGTATAATTTAAGTTTCCGTGTATAATAACCAAGATCAAATAATATGTGCACAATAGTAAAGCAAAATAAACAAATGAAGTTAGTAAAATAAAAGAAAACTAAACAAAGAAAGTATTCAGGTGTAGTAATTTTCTGATGATTAACTGGACATTGAGGAAATTATATTAGCTACCGAAAAGAAAACTTTAGTGTTCATATTTTTAAATAATCCAAAAAAAATAAAAAATTGGGATTACCTAAGTTTTTAATATTTTATCAATATATTTGAATATTTACCTACCGGACTCTCCATTTATTCTAAAAAGCATTTCAATTGAGAATGCTCCGATAACACAAAATATATATAGAAATATTGATAGAATTATTGAAACACTAATAATTCCTTTTAATTATTTTGATGAATTTCAGTATGAACGTTCAGTATGGAATATCCCTTATTGTAAGTCGAGAATTGTGTTTGTTTGAGGGAGGTGAAACGCGGAGTATATGTTTCATCAATAATAAACACTAACTGCGTCATCAATTAATAACAGAGCAACCACTAAATTATCGAAAACAATACCCTGAGATACGGTGGGAATCTAAACCACAATAAGACACATGACAACAATTCGGTCTATATGCTAACATCCATCATTTTAGGGATGAATATACCATAACTTAATAAGCAAAATGACAAGAACGACATACACACTTTGATTGCGTTTCCGTATTACGAATTACCTGGAATATTGGAATTGCCCAAAAATCCTCTACACCTTCAACCAGAATAATGGTTTAAGTATTTTCAGTTGTGAAGTTGTTACTTGGTACAACTAGATGAAACATTTTGAGTAACAAATCTATCTATACATACTTAAATAATATTAGGTACACAGTGTACGTGTGCCCTCTCACACCGCCCGACCCCCGTACAATTTGGCTTCGTCATCTATGGACATTAGCCATCAAATTACTAAATGAGGGAAACCACTGAAAACTCAGAACGCATACAAACACCCAGGAATGCGGTGGGAATCGAACCCACCAACTCCGTCAACGAAGACGGCATAGCGCTACCTATAACCTCTCCGCCACGGAGCCTCCATTTTGATCATTCTTTCGAAAAGTGTAATCCTACTCAATCAATAGTTTTTTTATGATGGCAACCCTATTCATTCAATTTCCAACATTTCAAAGAGTTCATGATTATTAGAACCTGCTTGTAGAACATCTTATTCTTGGGATATATCTAAAAAAGTTTTTAAAAAAATTGAAAAAAGCCAAAATGAATACAAAGAGGCCAATGAATGCTAATTTTTTGTGGAATTTATAACAATATATTCTGTAAATATCTGGATCTCCAATATTCCTTTGACTATTAATTACGTTCTCAGAATTTTAAATTCATTGTATTTTGACGTGCAGTTTCCATAATTTCAGAAAATTTAAAATGCTTTATGAAAAGTTAATTACTAAAAATTAAGTTCTTTCTCTCTTTTTTTAATATAAAATACCCAAAGCCTTCAATTTTTTCTTTAAAAAGACTAACAAATGTTACATGAACGAGATAATAAAATCTGAAAATAATGGTTTATGCAAATTTAAAATATAATCAATTATTATCTTCATACTTGTTTCATCGATTTGATAAAAGATTCATTAATATAACCATAAAAACAACGACCACAAGTTGATTTAGAAAACCCAAGAAATGAAATAATTATTATTAAAAAAATAGAGAGGAAAATTAATAAAACTTAATATCACTATTATTTATTATTACTAGTATTTCAAACATATACTATGGTGTGAGTCCCTTTTATATTAAATGAAACAGAAAAAAATGAACACGGGTAGAACAATATTTAGTCAAAGGAATATTGATTTTTTTTTAATAATTCTTCAAATTAGAGCATTTTCTGAGTATCAAAAAACAGATCCCTATAATCAGTTAATATGGACAAATATTATGTCTGGGAATCTTAAGTTTATCTATTAAAAGAAGTAACTACATAATTAATCAAGTAAGGGTCATCTCTTTAATTTGATAATAATAAACTAATAGATGACGTAATTTTCTATTAGTTGATCTCGTAGTTGATGGAATCCGTCATTACTACGTGATGATTTATCATGATGACCTGATGAACATAAACAAAACTTGATTTTGCTATGTTTATTATCACAAAATAGTTCAAAAGAAATATATATATATATATATATATATATATATATATATATATATATATATATATATATGTATACTATATATATATATATATATATATATATAGCTATATATATATATATATATATATATATATATATATATAGCTATATATATATATATATATATATATATATATATATATATATATATATATATATATATATATATGTATATAGCTATATATATATATATATATATATATATATATATATATATATATATATATATATATATATATATATATATTGCCATTGCAAGATTCAAAGAACACCAAATCTTTTTCCGAAAAATTAAACAGATTCGACGTTTCGCTGAGAAAGTGAATAATACGAACAGTAGTATTTTACTGAATTTACTGATTGACTTATTTATTTCCCTATATTCGATATATTCTAACCATAATATATGAAATTTTAAATGATCAAATTGAAAATGCCATTTCAATAACCTGTCCTTAATGTATATTTTTCGGGGATCATTACCTCTAATAACCCTACCAGAAGTTTCTAGAAAGGTGCTACCTGTATAAGAGACAAACATTTTTTTAGACCTAAACTCAATCTGTCCTATGATGGTAGTAGGTATATCCGAAATTGCAAATAAAAGTATATATTTTTTTAACTATTTTGTGATAATAAACATAGTAAAATCGAGTTTTGTTTTTGTTCATAATTTTATAGTCGAGATGAAAATCTATAACCCAGAACATTTTAACGATACTATAGGTATTGATAGACGAAATATATTTTTGAATTTTTTTTGATTGTATAAAAATATCAGTATTGGTAAAACTTACTCTATTTGTTGAATGTAAAACTTATCACTCAACTCTCATCAAATATTTCGCGAAAATCTTCACATGTCAAATTAAGTTCTTCAGTGAACAATTCCAAAAGTCAATTTAGACTTTCCAAACATCACGAAATACTCATGGAACGATAAATATTCATAGTGAAAAACATCAGTGAAAGATGCAATGGGACACACTCATAATTTACCCTACTCACTCACACCGAGGCATTTATAGTATTCAAGTGTTGGAAGTACGGACAAGGGGTCAGACATTTCGGTTCTACGTTCCTAGAAAATACCTGCTAGCAGGTAGTTTCCAACTTGAAATTGCTGGTCGTCTATTCCGTTCAAATGGAATAAGAATTCCAGAAGAAAGTATATTTGGAACCGTAAATCTGGATGCCATTGGTCTTCCTTCCTCTTCTTTATTCTCGGTCTCGCAGTTTATCATGTTGTAAAAGTATTTACAATAGATTTCGAGTGACAATTACATTCAAATGAAATTCTTCGTTTATCATGCAATATTTTAAAAAAATTGTTGTTAAGTATATTTTGAAAAATTAAATCATAACTGCAAATGTTGAAAAAATCAAGGAAAAAATCCTACATTGAATTGGCATTTACTTGGTAAAAGATCATATTCATAACTTTATAAAGAAATAAAAATCTTACTTTTCCAAGTTGAAATAAAAATCAATTGAGTAAACGCGTTTCGTCATTGACTTCATCTCGTACAAATTACTAAGCCATCTTATTCAAGAAAACCATACCTTTAATCACAATTATAAAATATTACAGTTAGAAAATAGTCTCCACAAAACGAACTGTTGTTAATTCCTAAACATCAATAAATATAAAAATTCCGGAAACCTAGTTAACGACTAAATTGAGGTAAACCCTTCCCCTCTCCTTAATCTGTTCAATAACTCTGAATGAATTGCTTTTTGTTATTTAGTTTCTCTAGGAACCCCTCTGTTATGTTCAATTTTTCGTATACATAGATTGTTTTGTAATACCATAATTTAATACGAGATGAAGTCAATGTTATGACGAAACGCGTTTACCTACTCAATAGATTTTTATTTCAACCTTGAAAAGTTAATTTTCTATTTCTTTATAAAGTTATGAAAAAGTCCTATTTATATCATTAGATATTGACAGATATGGAAATTATTTGAAATACTTTTTTCTAAACGCATTTTATATTTTATTTGAAATGCTTTTATACATATGTATTTTGTATTTCTGAAATGGAAAATGCTTTTCTCGATGTTTTAACTTCATAATTTCCAATTACTTAATTTTAAATGAATATCACTTGTTTCGTAATGGACCCATCTTTAGTGTTACCACTAATACCAACAAACAAATATCGCAAATCGAACTGTCAATCACTTACTTGACTCGACCGTTGTAATTATGATTTAGTTTAGTTTTTTTTAATTTGCTGGATGTATATGAATGAAACGAACAAATACAAATGTTTAAATCAGTGTGATAAATGACTCGAAAAAGTTCACCAACTAAAAGTTGATGTAGGTATATGAAAAAAAGTATTTTGCATTTCTCTAATTACTGATATAGAAAAACACATTTTTCTAGCAACTATGACAATTTTGGGTATTATTTGTGAAGTGGTAAATACAAAAAAAACTATTTTTGAATATACAATTTAAAATAGGAAAATTAATACCTACAATTTTATTTTGGTGAATATTTTTTCACCAAAATTTAATTATACATTGACAGTTAATTTTAGAAGTGATCATATATATATATATATATATATATATATATATATATATATATATATATATATATATATATATATATATATATATATATATATATATATATATATATATATATATATATATATATATATATATATATATATATATATATATATATATATATATATACATATATATATATATATATATATATATATATATATATATATATATATATATATATATATATATATATATATATATATATATATATATATATATATTTATCGTTATCAAGATGCTATCATCCAAAATTATGTACCTCTAATGAATTGGTTGACTCTGGACGAAACTCCAAAATTACGAAAATGGCAATATAAAACTAATCTATTTCGGAAATGTGCTACCTTTGTAAGTCTGAAGGTTACGTTAGTAAAGTTGTGTTATATTAAAACAATGGTTAATAATAACAATTTACACATTTATTTTGTTATTATTAAGCATTGTTTAAATATGTTTATTAATTTACACCATGTATCGGCCCAATCAATCCAAAAGTTGTGTTAACTGAATTTCTTGAAAAAAAAAAAGTAATCGAGCAACAAAATCAAGCTTATAATTGTCTGGTTAAATCTCCATAATTACCAAATCATATTCTTGTTATTTCACGATGTAATTACAAAATCAATATATAATTTTTGTATAACTTACACATCTTCGTTAAACTTGCTGAAAAACTCCCTTAGTACCACTTTATCCCTCATATATTCCTTAGGTGTTTTCAAATACACAGGCTTCTTGTACTTCACCCTGAATATTCCTCTAACATTTTTCGCGGAAACTCGTGTATTCATCTTTATAACGCGAGCTGTTTATCATTTCCACATTCTGCAACCGTCGTTTTTTTTTAAATCGACATTAACGCACGTATTCAAAACGATTTTTCCGACCGAAAAACGAACAAGTGTTCTAACTGATCCCAACTTCAACCGACTGAAAGGTACCTCTCTGTCGACCACATGTTTCAAAACTGAAAGACCGAAAACGTTAATCTTCTGCGGGTGTTCAGGAGGCTGTGTTCCTTTTTATGATATAGTGACGTCGTCTTTGGTCCAGGGCTGCAGGTTGCCTCCATTTTCTTCGACGTATTGAATAACCGAAACCAATTAAAATACACAACGAGATTTTGGTTTCGAAAAACGTATGCGAACGGGTTTGAGTGTTTTACGATCTTTCAAATTTTTGGGGGTTAAGAAAACAGTAAGAATTAATTGAAAATGGCTGTTTTCAAGATTTATATCTACTAGACTTTATGAGGTGAAACGTTTAAGAAATTTTTTTCGCTTTTTTTTATTTAATAACATCGCGCTTCGTGTTTTACTTTATTGCTCCTGTCGTCACAAAGGTTTGAGCGTCTGAAGATGTTTACTCGTTTGACGAAAGCAGCGTTTTGAGTAGGTAGGTATTTAAAAAGTGCGGTGTGTATGAACTGTTCATTAAAACATCCTACAATAAAAAAATCAATAAACTATGATTTTTAATAGGAACAATTTATTACACTGGAGGAGTAGATATATATGAAACATAAATATCAAACTTTTTTATTCAATTGTTAAGTGTTCCAAAAATAAACTATATTTAAATATTTATATATATTTATATATATATATATATATATATATATATATATATATATATATATATATATAATGATGTTTGTTATTTATAAAAAAAAAAAAACTATTTTTATTTCTAAATATAACAAATATTTCTAAATTTTGTATTTTATATATAAAATATATATATATATATATATATATATATATATATATATATATATATATATATATATATATATATATATATATATAAATATATATATATATATATATATATATATATATATATATATATATATATATATATATATATATATATATATATATATATATATATATATATATATATATATATATATTGCAATAGAAAAGCAAAACACATGTAAATGGCAACACCGATCGAAACCCAGTCTTATACAATGTCGACCAATCACAACTATAGAATTTTCCGTGACATCGAGTAAATTCGTTGATTGAATCGTAGTGTGATCGTAATTCGTACTGTCTAAATAATGGCCGCCGAAAACAGCTCGCGTTACGCGTATTGTTTTAAAATGAGTTTGATTACTGAAGTTAATTTCAAAAATTTCAATGGTGACTTAGTGGAATATTTGTTATCCCATAACTTTAGTTATGAGGATAAAGTTTTGATAAAAACAATGCGACCTACCCCTGAATTGAAGAATTTGGTGCAGCGTAACAGAAAACAAAACCGCGGTTTTAATACAAATAATTATGAGAGACGTCCTTGCCTAACCGGATCACAGGTAAAAAATAAATTATTTTGTTGGCAGTGTTTACTTTTTACTAGGGAAAATGTCTCTGTTTGGGGCCGCTTAGGATTCGAGGATTTAATTTTATAGTTGAAAGTGAGGAATTTTTCACCGATAAAGTAACTTTAAATACCGCACGCGGATTAATATCTTACAAGATAAGGAATTTATATATTTTTTAAACATCTTTAAATTAATTTTTGAACAAATAGAAATTAGTTTTTCAAATCTCACAGCACAATTTTTCAGATGTAATTTACTCACGAAGTTTCTTTTGGAGAAAATTTCAGAATTTCGTGCAGAAGTTTATTTTAAAAAACTATTTTCTGTATTTCAAACTACTGATGGTACGACTCAATTTAGCCCAAAACAAAAGAAATTCAGTTTCGCAGATATGGAGCTTCACTATAAGCAAATATTTTATGAAATTTTGGATACTATTAGGGGTCAAATAGAAATAAGGTTCTCTGATTTGAAAGAACTGCATTTCTTCGAATTACTCAATGAAAATTTGTTTACCGGATTTTCGGCTAATTTTCCAGATAACCTTTTGGAAAATTTATGTCAAAAATACACTTTTTTTGATAAGGTGGCCCTAAAAAGTGAACTGTGTGTTGTTTATAGTGACAATGAAATTTTAGCGCAAAATGAAAATCATGTGATGACTATTAAAGACCTTTTTGATAATGATTTGAATCAAGATTTACCCCAAGTTTATAAACTCTTGTCTAATTGTTTCTATCCCGGTGACATCGACTTCCGTAGAGCGCTCATTTTCCACTCTTAAGAGAATTAAAACTTATTTACGAAATTCAATGAGCCAGGATCGTTTGAAAAATATTAGTTTGTTGTCTATTGAAAAGGAATTGGTATTCAAAAATATATAACTTTTTATTTGCTGTCCCACACATATTTTGTACATTTTATTTTTCACAGGTTTTGTTTGTACTAGGTACTTTATTACTTAGTATTATACCAAATAATTCGTCGTTCCTTGTAAAAATCTTAAAAGAATTTATTTTTTGTTTGATTTTAGGTAAACATTATTTTTTATTTAAGGCTTCTGCCTTGGCATTGGCATCTATGCAGGAATTATAAAAAATAGATGTCTATGCCAAAGAATTAATTTAAATTTTTTTTTTGGTCTAAATGTATATTTTATTATTTTATTTTGTTGTTATTTTATTTTTATTTTGTTTTACTTTTATGACAAGAATTTTATTTTAATCTATTTTTGGGAGGGTCCTATTTTATTTTTGGCAAGAAAAAACTCTCACCTCCCCGTTGGTTCTTGCTGGGCAACAATTGATTAATTCCTCGAATAAGTAACAAATTCGTTAAGTAGGTAGGTAGGTACCTATTTTGTGATAGAAAAAAAAAAGGTGAATATATGAATTGATTAATTGGCTGAGAATAGTTTTTGTGAATATTGTAAACAGGAGTTGTAGGTCTCAAGGTAGACACTTGAAAGTGAAAAAAAAATTTTTCCAAACAAATTAATAGCTTAGCTTGTTTTACTTTGATTCTCTTTAAGTTATAAGGCGGTTGACCTTGAAATCCTAAAAATTTTCGCCTATGGTGTATTTTTTAACACCTCTTGTAGCCTCCTCAAACCAAAACCTCACGAGCCGCCACTGATATATATATATAAGTATATATATATATATATATATATATATATATATATATATATATATATATATATTCATAAAGTTTAAAAAAAGAAATAAAAAACTATCTTTTCACATGTTGAAACAAAAATCTATTGAGTAAACGCGTTTCGTCATAAGATTGACTTCATCTCGTACTAAACTATGGTATTACAAAACAATCTATTTATACGAAAATTGAATATAACAGAGGGGTTCCTAGAGAATTGTTATATTCAATTATGTAAGTTTTTATATTTTTCATTGATTTTCTACTGTCAAATAAGCCGAAAAAATTGACTTTCAGACAGAAACAAAATTATTATATTTTTTACCATAGGATTATGAGAGAATTTGTAGTTATAAATTATTTATTATTGCTACTTTTTGACGGTATACGTTTTGTAAATGGCATGTTGGAATGCTTGTATTTTTAGTATTTTTTATATCATTTTCATGAAGGCAATTTTTTCCTGGATAGTCAAAAAACTTTTAAATCGAATTTTTTCCATAAAACAGCCTGCTTTTGCTATATTAATTCAAGGAAAATGTCTACAAAATACCAAAACTATACATTATATATATATATATATATATATATCTATATATATATATATATATATATATATATATATATATATATAATCTTTTGATAATTATTAGCAATAACAGGTTTGTTGAATCTCAAAAAACTCGATTTTATTAAAAAGTTGACGTTTCGCTACGACATTCGTGGCTTTATCAACAATTCGAATGAATAATTATATATATATATATATATATATATATATATATATATATATATATATATATATATATATATATATATATATATATATATATTTATATATATATATATATATATATATATATATATATATATATATATATATATATATATATATATATATATATAAATTTTAGATTGGAAATAAGGGTGTATCCACGATCATTATAGGGAAAATTTAAGTAAAACTCTTCATTCTTCGCCAACCTTTCGAATTTTATTTAATTCTTCATCAGGGCTTCAAAATTGAGGTTATGCATAAATAAATTCGCGAGGATATAAACATTATTCGTCCTTTAATTCAAACTCAATTATTTTGGACATTTCATATGAAAAGTATGATTTTAAACTAAAATCTGACAATTAATATATGTATTCTACTTAGATTTTTAAAAGATTTTCTTGCACTTCTTTTATGTGCCAATTTGTTGTTATTTGTTGTTTTGTTCTGGAACATTTTGACATTTGACAATATGTTCCAGAACAATACAATGAATTGACGCCTAAAAAAGTGAAAGAAAATGATTTAAAAACCTAATTAGAATATATTAATTATCAGATTCGAGTTTAAATTCATACGTGTCATATGTGATGTCCGAAATAATAAAGTTTTTGCACATTAATAATCTTCATAGCCTCGCGAATGAACTTCGAAAGTTTGGCGAAGAATGTAGATTTTTACTTAAATTCTCCCATTTCATAGTACCTATACATCATATTCTGTATCTCTAAATGCAACAAATTATCATCTTGAAATTGCAAGTTTCCGTGAACTTCTATCATCGCCACCAGAGGCGCTGCATCCGTCCCGTTTACGTCGGGAGCCGACGACGTATATAAATAATTTATACCTACCGGAGAGGACTTTTTTACCGGAGGTATGATGAATCGATATACCTGGTGCGCGTAGGACGTCCTTTAGAAGGATGGCCCTTCTAGGAAACGGCCGGTTGCGTTCTTTCCTCTATACAAGTGATGAAATCGCCGGTGACTGACTTGTTGAATCGAGGTAAGTTCCACGAGAGCGGAGGAATTAATTATGGGCTGAAGGCGCGGTTTAAGCACGATTTTTCGTGTACAAATTGAGAAGGGAGAAGGGCGTTTCACGTAAAATTACTATATTTTCGTAATCCCATACTGTTATTTTGATTTAACGGTATTCAGATGACAATTGAAAAGTCAGTGTTAACGGCTGGCGGCCGTTAAGAAATCACTTGTTCAAATATTTATTTCAAAACATCATTCTGCTTACAATAACAACATTGAAATCTTGGTCCTCAGCGAGTTGGAAGAATAAACCTCTGATTTTCATTTCGCATAGGCTAATAATACATCTTCATTAACCACATTTACATTCTTGCTTTTACGCCACATTTTAAAATTTTCATATTCTTTTTGATATTGCTCTTGAGTTTTTTTCGGCAGTTAATCAACACTCGCTGCACTGCACATGATTCTCCCAATATTTCTAAAGGAATTTGATTTTGTTCTTCAATTTCATCAATTTCATCCATGGTTGTCGTTAAAGCGAACTTGAGAACACAAAAAACTGACGTTGTTTATAAAACTGTCAAACTGTTCCATGACAACAGAGTGCACGACGTTGGGATTTTTCTTTAGAATTGCGAGGTACGGGGTTTTTTCTTTCTTCGGAATCAAAATATAATCTTTCAACGGGATTACGAAAATTTTTTAACGACACACGGCCGATACGCAAATAACGGATTCGGTTAGTTATAATCCTCGGCTGCGCCTCGGATTACAATATCCAACCTCATCCGTTATTTGCTACATATCGGCCTTGTTACGTTAATAACTATATCGTAACATTTTTGCAATTGGTGCAGTAAAATTTGATGCGAAATTCACATTTATTAAAACAATGGTTAATAATAACAATTAATACATTTATTAAAAGAAATAACGCATGACATTATGCAAATCATTTAATCCAAGAAAATCACACATTCAATTTAGATTTTAAAATATTAAATGCAGAAAGTAAGGGAATTAAACTCAATTTTTTAGAATCATTACAAATAAATACAAGCATCCCAGTCTCCTATTGAATAGCCAAATCGATCATACTTCTAGCCCCCTTTTCAATCTTTTCAAAACTACCGAACTACCTGACTATGAGTTCAGAATTGGTTTTCCCTATTCTAATAATTATTTGTAACCATCTTTTTATTTACCCCTTCTACACAATTTGTCATTTTCTGTTTTCGATATAACAGAGAAACATAGTTAGTTTGCCATTAGCATCTGAAGAAGGTGAAGTTCCACCGAAACGTGCGTCATGCGTTATTTCTTTTAATAAATGTGTAAATTGTTTTTATAAACTATTGTTTTAATATGTTTATTAATTTACACCATGTATCGGCCCAATCAATCCAAAATTCACATTTCTTCTTCATGGTATGAAACTATAAAAATGTTGGTACCTTCAAATGTTTCAAGATTACTTTTAAAAAAATTAGGTATAATTTATCAATTCCTTGAAATATTTGCCAAACTATTAAAGTTTAGCAGATCTCATGATTTTGGGTGAAATTTTCCATTCTTTTCGAAACAAAAATAGTGTCTAATTGTTCATTTGTCCCACCGAAAAATGAAAAATGAATACGAGGTACCTACCATGAAAATTATATTCAATCTTAGTTGATATTTTAAGACGCATTACAACAACAACAAACATAGTCATAAGGGGGCATTTATTAATTACGTGAGATTATTTTGGCGATTTTTTGACTCCCCCTCCCCCTTGGTGAGATGTCGTGAGTTCTTGTTCGACTCCCCCTCCCCGAATCTCACGTGAGATTTTTTCAAAATGCATATTTGTTATATGATTGAGTTAATCTGTGCTGATTCTATTAGTTCAAGTAAATCTGTGATATTTTATAGAAATGTGAAAAAAATTAAGTTTATAATAAAATAAAATAAGTCACAGTTTTTTTCAGTGAAAATTATCAGTGCATCGTATGTTTATTATAAAAGATTATAGCATTATTTTTTATGAATAATATTCACATCGTACCGTATATGAAGAAGAAATATTTACTCCAAAAAAAGTATTTACTGTTAATATGTTAGAAAAATACTTTTTCATATTTAATGAATGCATAAATTGTTTCCAACAAAATAAATTTATTTATAGTTAATATACACCCATATGGTTAGAAAGGGTCACTGAGTATATATATATATATATATATATATATATATATATATATATATATATATATATATATATATATATATATATATATAGTTAATAAATTCTTCCATCAGTGCATAATTAAACCGCGATGAATATTTTTATAAATGATTTAGCTATATTTCAGTGGAGGCACATTTTTTTTACTTGAGTTAACCCAGTTTTCTCGCAATTTTATACTGTTTCTTGCAAAAAAAAATTTACGTGATATTTGATAAGAACACCCCCTCCCCCACGTGAGATTGAGTGAGATTTCCTCGACACCCTCTCCCCCTAAGCACCCCACGTAATTAACGGATGCCCCCTAAGCATTGGTTGCAAACTCGCTTTTGCTGTTTAAACCCTGCAACGAAATCGCCGCCACTGCATCCAATTCTTTAAAGGCGCCGTTACAAACCACTCAATTAATTTCATATTAACATAGAGATAAAAAAAATAAACAATGTATTTATAAGAAACATTGCAGCGAATGTGAAACTTTCTATATTGGCTGAAGAGGAGGTTGCATCAAGTAAAGAATAACAGATAAGAAATCTATCACATCAAACAAAGCTTCTACTTGTTTTCCGACCATTGTTCAGATGAAAATCACTTCATGGGTATGAATGAAACCGATCCCTTACTACACCCAAGCAATAGAGGAAATGAATTCAACATATAAGACATTATGTAAATTAGGAACACATACAATCAATATGCTTATGAGTAACGATCCGATAGAATCAAACTTAATCTCCTATTAAACCGTTATCTGTTAGTAGGATCCCACAAGTTTTATTTCAGAGAATGTAAATTATAAAACAATATCATTGTAATAGTGAAACTCAACCCAATTATGTATTTTGTTGAGATCAGGAGTTTTCAACCATTTAGGATCAATGAACCCCTTTTTTGTTCGACCACTTTTAAAGTATAACGTTAAGGTGTATCGCTTGTAAACCGAGGATCGTGGGTTCGAGTCCTACCTTGCTCTTGACTGTAGGTCCCTTGAGTTAAAAAATAAAGAAAATTATAACGTTAATAAAAAATTTTAAATCTGCGAATTCGTTCGGAACAATGCGTGTAACGTATTAATGATTAATGAATACAAATATTTCATACAGTCATAATATTTTTACTAAAATATTTCGAATAATTGGCGATCATCAATAAAATAATGCAAATTACTTAATTGACATAGCACCGTTCACTAACTTTTTGGAACACACGAATTAAGAGAGATGACTTTACAAATTTTCCATCAATGAATTTAAAGACTTCATTTCGAGTATTGGAGACACATGCCTTGACACTACATCCCCCTCCCTACTCATATCTCAACTTGAAGCCTTAATTGATCAATTGACAGATTATATCCCAAATAAGATTATGAGTGGATATTTGTGGGTAGTCAATCCATTTAATGAGCAAAAAGTATAAAATGTTCATCTGCACGATGAACTGATAAAGTTGGCACCTGCTCAGATAATGAAATTAACGGTAAACAATGCTTGTGCCGATAAATTTTGGATAAGAATTTGAAAGGAATATCCAAACCTGTCCAGAGTAGCGTTAAAAATATTGATATCATCCACGTCCTACAAATATGAAAAAGGATTTTCCTCTGGTGAATTTGAAAACCAAATGAAAGAATCGTTTGATACTGGAATATGACAGTTTAGTGTGTTACAAAAATCAATCCAGGCTTTCAAAAATTGGTTAATTCTAAAGAATTCAAAAATTGGTTAATTCCAAAGAATTCAAAAATTGGTTAATTCAAAATAAGCCCAAGTTTCACATCAATTGAACTAAAACAAGTTGTGAAAGTAAAGTATAATTTTTTGACTTTTTTTTTTCAAAAAGATGACTGTAACATTATCTGTTTCAATTTATTCCTTACGTATCTCGCGACCACCCTCCCCCAGACATGCCCAGACTGTGTCCAAAAATAAATCCACTCATTAAAAAATAGGATAATTTCAAACAATCCCTAATTTCACATTAATTGGAGTGAAACAAATTCTCGCACTTTTTTTTTTCTAATAAATAACTGTAAGGCTATATCTATTTCAATTTTTTTTCATACATGCGTTATATAATCAGTATAGTAATACTATGGGTACTTTAAAATAATCAGGTTATACATTGATAACTTGTTGCATAATTACAAAGATTGTCAGTTTGACAGTCTAATTAATCCGACCGCGAAGCGGGAGGATTATTCTGTCAAACTGACACGATTTTTAATTATGCAGGAAGTTTGAGATGTATAACCGTATTTATTTTGAAGGACTTATTGTATTTGATACGATTATTTATTGAGTAAATTAAGTAATATCTCCGAATCGACTCATTTTTGAACAGTTATTGATAAACGTCAAAATTTGACAGTCCTGTTAGTTTCCGATTGGTTGAGTTACTCTATGTATAATCAGGTATTATCAGTTATAATATCACAAGAGCATCGAAAATAATCGATTATACTTCCGAGTCACGAGACGTATTTTGCGAAACACCACTCGAGCTGCGCTCTTGTGGTGTTTTAAGAAAATACGTCGAGTGACGAGGTCAGTATAACGATTAGTTTCGATTGCTCGAGTGGTATTCGTTACGATTATATAACGAATAAAAGAGATTAATTTTTTTTGACAAACGTCAAAACACCGTCAATATGAAAACATTCACATTTTGAAACGAGGCGAAACACCAAAACGATTATATCACATCGTCAAGGGTATATTCACTTATCAATACGCCGTATAGTTATGCAAAATTCACGGATTTTATTGGCTTATTCATACAAGAGTTATATAATCGAAATTATACAAGGTAACTTAACTAAATTGATCGTTCTTATTGGTTGAAAATCATAAGAAAATAATAATCAGTAATAATCTCACAAGAGCATCGAAAATAATCGATTATACTACCGAGTCACGAGACGTATTTTGCGAAACACCACGAGAGCGCAGCTCGAGTGGTGTTTTAAGACAATACGTCGAGTGACGAAGTCAGTATAACGATTATTTTCGATTGCTCGAGTGGTATTCGTTACGATTATATAACGAATAAACACCACCGCCAGAACTATAACCAAAGCGTAGCATATTGAAAAATTAAACGAAGTTTCTCCAAACTTGATTTTTAATTTTTTGACAAACGTCAAAAAATCGTCAACGAACGAATAAACAAATTATACATTTTTATTGATTAATTATTGAAATTGAAGGTACAGTTATTGTAATAAATATTTGTTGTATTATCTTTTTCGAAATTTGAAGTATTGATATTGCTGGTGGCGCTAGAGGTTGATGGATGATGTACGTTACTCATTCTCTTAATAATCTTGCTATGGTGTTCATCAGTCAGCTTCAGATACGGTTTCAGAGATTCAGATGTTGAGTGGCCTGTTATTTTAGTGATTTCTTGTAAGTTTGCACCAGAGTGTGCCAAAATACTCACAGCGGAGGAACGATTCGAATGATTAGTTATTTTCTGTTTTTTTGTATCTAGTCCTATACTTTCAGCTGCTAAACGCGTCCATTTACTCAACTGATTCATACCTACAGGACAGTTTCTGTACCAATTTTTTGTTTTCTGCCAATCAGGATTAGGTGTTAAAAAAAGACGATTGGTCTTTATATTTGGCGTTCTTTTGCTTAACATTTTCTCCAAAAGACGTACTGGACACTGATCTTCAGACTCTTCATTCGGTGTCAACCATTTAGATTCAGTGGTGCGTTTTTCACCACCTTGGGCTGGTTTTGAAAACATGGGATTGTACACAATACGTCCCGTATGTTGACCGAAATTGTTGAACTCTTTATTGAAATAGTCAACTAAGCAAAAGGTTGCTTCATTTCCACGCCACGCCAATTCAACAGCACAAATTTGATAAAAATTTTTTTGCAAACCGTCAGGTGTATTTTCATCAAAACTTCAAACAATTTTACTAATTTCTTCCTCCTTAAGAATAGCTGAGCTTGTTTTTCTTTTTCCGGGAATTGCTTGTAATTTCTTTCTTTTAGCTGCCCGGGCCTTTCTTGCATTTTCAAACATCACATCTTTGAATGGATTTATTTCTCGGTTATACTCCTCATTTTTTTTTTGTACGAGTTTAGCGGAAATATTCCAAATTGTTTTCACTGTACTTATTCTGTGCCGTTTGCACGTTTCATGTTGAATGCCCAATCTTTTAGGATATCTGCAATTAGTTCGTTTGAAGTATCAGCACAAAGTTTGTAATTTCGATGTTCACAAAACTCCCTAAACTGTTTCCAAGCATACTTATGCGTTTTTGCAGTATTTTCTGGTGTCAAATTCTCAATTTCTTGATCTATTTCTCCATCAGAACTACAACCAAAGCGTTGCATATTGAAAAATTAAACGAAACTTCAATAAATTTGATTGTTGATTTTGAAAGATCGTCGCTATGAAAACATTCACATTTTGACACGAGGCGAAACACCAAAACGATCATATCACGTCGTCAAGGGTATATTCACTTATCTATACGCAGTAGTTATGCAAGAGGCCTCGGTAGACCAGCGGTAAGGTGAACCGCCTTATACCGTTTGTAAACCGAGGATTGTGGGTTCGAGTCCCACCTCGCTCTTGGGTGTTGTGTGTGTCCGGAATTTAGTGGTTATTTAAGATTGAAATTTGTTGGGTAATGTACATAGTTTACAAGCCCATTGGCCGTTCGGAACCGGCGGTAAACTGTAGGTCCCTCGAGTTAAAAAAAAAAAAAAAGTAGTTATGCAAAATTCACGGATTTTATTGGCTTATTCATACATGAGTTATATAATCGAAATTTATACAAGGTAACTTAACTAAATTGATCGTTCTTATTGGTTGAAAATCATACGAAAATAATTATCAGTGTAATGTTGACATGATTGGGTGAAATTAATATACTGTAACGTAAACTCCCCTTATGAAACAATAAAAATTTAAAGATAAATAAAATGCTCCGACTAGTTCAATTATTTAGGGAAATTACGTTACACTTTTCCTGATTTATTTCTATGAGACAATGAAACGAGGAAACTTTGCTAAAATATCTATTAGTTATTCGTAGTATTTGTTTCAAAGATTACAAGTGAAATACAATTAAATTGAATGATATAAAACGAAGAAAGTTAATTTTATTTCGCTCTTTTCAGTATACTGATCTGTTTTTTTTGATGATCTTCAATCCAGACTCCTTCAGTTTTTGGAATTAGGACCCCTGATGTTTTTGGAATTAGGACTCCTGATGTTTTTTTAGAATTCAGACTCCTGCAGTTTTGAAATTGCGACTCCTGTAGTTTTGAAATTGGGACTCCTTCAGTTTTTGAAATTCTTGGGAATTCCTGATGTTTTTAAACTCCTGCGGTTTTGCTAAAATTCACATTATCGAATTTCAGTTTAATTAACTTCAATAATTTTGTTTGCTGCGTAGATTCCTATCCTTCTTAATCTTATCTACAAACGATACTACGTTCTTTGAATCAAATAAAAAAACTAAGAGATAAGGAAAGTGTTTTTTTTTTCGAGCAAAAAAACACAACACAAACTTCCATCAACGCAACAAGCAAAGAAACAAGGTTAAAAAAGAAAATTTGAACTGAGAAAATTATGTCTGAAGGTAATTAACGTGAATATATAGAAAAAGAATTATTCAACTGTTCTAGAACATAAACTTCGGAGACCATTACGAATATTGAAAATAAAAATGAAAATTAAACTACAAGTTCACAAATATGATCGAAATTATTTAATCAATGTCATTAATCAATATAAAGAAACACTTACCGCTTCCTAGCGCAAAGATATTTAGCAAAAATTTATCAACTTCGAGATTACTATAAAGTTAGAATATATTACAATTTTTACGACGTGTTATTAACTCGAACTCTCTAGTCGAAAATGGGAGATGGTTTAGTTCGCGTTCCGGATTTGACGACTTATCCCTTCTACTATTTGAAGTAACGCTAGAAATCATTGAATCTTCTTTATTGACTGATCTCGGCTAGAATTTGGTTTAGCCAGTGGACGGTATTTCATAACGTTACAATACATATGACACAAAATGATGAAGGTTGTTAGAACTGTCAAAAATTTTTCAAATATATAACTGTACCGCTACCTGTTTAATTTTTTCCTCCGTATTTCGCGACCCCCTAAACATATCCTGCGACCCTACGGTTGATAACCCCTGGTCTAGATTATTTCTATATTTCTCGATAATACTAAAGCGACAATTGGGTTATTTTAAGATAAGAAGGACCAAATAAGTTGAAAAAATCGCAGTATGTACATCGATAGAAACTACTGGCAAATTATCCAGATGTTTCGCGTACAGAGCATACGCTGATCGTCGCGAAGCCCCCACGCGTCCTCGCCCCCTTCTTCTCGCCTCATTCCGGGGCCGAATTGTGTTCCGGCCACCCTCTTCATTTTCCCGTCCGTCGCACCCGGTGCAGAAACTCCCTCCGGTATTTGAGCCCCCGGGATGTGGGGAGGGTGCTTAGCCGTCATAGCGTGCGATACACCCCGAGAGGGTGACTATACGAACATTGTTGTCGGTGACCGTAACATTTTTCAGGCGATTGGTTTAATTTTGTTATGTGCAAAAATTAATTTTGATCGGTTGGAAAAGTGATTATAAATTGAAGGATATCCATGAATTATTTATTTTATGGAAATTCATCTTAGTGACCACATATTATCTGATAACAAATCATCCATTTTTAAAGCTACTGTTCCACCGCAGAGAACATTTTGTTGCTGAATGATTCTGCTTGTTGCCAAACTTAAAAACTTATGGCAACATACGTTAACCTCTTGTTTCCATTGAAACAACTAAAATTGTCAATACTTGCATATTATTCAGTTGAAACCAGGCGCGGATCCAGGCCCGACTTTTGGGGGGGGGGAAACTTTTATATATTCAAAAGCCAAAAGGTACTGGTATTTTGGGCAATGGTAAATCGAGTAGCTCCCAATAAAAACAATAAGGTGGGGCTCAGGCCATTTGGGGGGGGGCGTTCCCCCAGTCCCCCCCCCTCTGGATCCGCGCCTGGTTGAAACAATCAACATTTGTTGCCGAAACATGAAGAAATTTTAAGGAACTTTTAGGAACATTTCGGAACATTTACGGAAACAAGCAACAGTAACAAAAATTTTCCTCAACGTTCCTCCGGTGGAAAGGTAGCTATATATTTATTCGTTTTCGAACTTCACTGCATACTGAAAATCTGCGGCACGAATGTTTACTAGTTACGTTCTCGATACGTTTCCACTGCGATAGCAACACGGATTTTTTCACAAATGTTTCCTATTTTCTTTTGAAGTATACCGCTCAAAATGGAAACCGGCGACAAGTAGGAACAAGTGGAATCGTAGCTTGAAGGGTGACAAGAAGTAGAAACACTTAACATTTGTTGCCGAAACATAAAGAAATTTTAAGGAACATTTAGAAAAATTTGGGAATATTTTCGAAAACACGCAACAGCAACAAAAATGTTCCTCTTAGTTCCTTCGGTGGAACTGTAGCTTAACGTATTAACAATAGCCCCTAGATATAGATAATCCCAAAATTAACCATAATGTGATAAAGGTAAGATAATGTATCCAATGTAATGTTTGGAAATTAATAGATTATTTGGATATTTCAATTTGCAAATGCTCAACAGTCAATCAGATCATTATTCATCCCATCTGGACGAGTTTTTTTACTCTACCCTATGGACTTGCAGTTTAATAAGTTCCGAACGGTTTATGGCCTTGTAAAAAATTCACATTGCCCAACTACTAATTCATTTAATTGAATCACTGAAACTCATATAGGTACGTATATAAACAATCATACCTAACCCAGGATTCGAACCCAGCACACCTGCTTTACAGACGGTCACTCAACCGCTGCTCGCTCCATAGGATCAGTGTTAGATACAACAAAATCAAAATAAATTACCCATTGAAACAAAATAAATTTATTTCATTTTTATTATGACTATAAATTCATCATTAAAACATACATTATGCAATTACTACTAGGAGTTATAGGCTATGAAAATGAGATAATAATTTCGTCCATTAATTTGTTGAAAATATAATACTATTGTTTTGTCAACTGTAATCCACAAGTTCAGGATTCAAGTATTCACCTATATTCTAAAAGTGTTTCAAATCTATTTGGCCATTGGGATGAATAATGATTTATAGATTTCCATCAAGTAGGTATTCCAAATTGTGCAAACTTTCAGTCTTACCGAAGCTTGGAGATGTTGAAGGATATTTCTGCATTTTAAAAGATATTGAATATTTGAAAACAGTATATAAATTTTTTTTATATATTAAGAATTTGTATAGGTAGTTTTTTCTTGTCTTTCTATTTAGTCAAAATATTCGGGCTTTAGTTGTCACCACCGCTAAATAGGTCAAGTTTTTACATTTTATTTAGATAAGTAATTCTGATAGTTCATCTGCTAATATAACACTGACATATCCATTTCTGGGTTTTGTATAACAGGATAAATAATACTTCAAGAATTTTTTTATTGATATAATATTGATTGTATTGTTTTAAAGTCAATAATTAAAATTAGCCCTATCCAATGGACAGAGGTTTGCTTTAAGAGGTCAGTTTCATTAAATATAAAATCTGTTGAAATAAAATATCTTCTACTAATATATATATATGTATATATATATATATATATATATATATATATATATATATATATATTATTATATAATTATATATATCTGTATATACCTATATATCTTCTTCTTTAAGTGCCACCTCGGGTGTAGGCCAACTTGTCTACAACTATTCGTGTTGTGCGTGATACAGTGATATACGGATAGAAGGGACCTACAGTTTTACGACCTATATAAATATATATATATATATATATATATATATATATATATATATATATTTATGTATGTATATATATATATATATATATATATATATATATATGTATATGTATATATATATATATATATATATATATATATATATATATATATATATATATATATATATATATATATATATATATATATTTATATATATATATATATATATATATATATATTTATATTTATATATATAAATATATATAAATATATAGATATATATATATATATATATATATATATATATATATATATATATATATATATATATATATATATATATATATATATATATATATATATATGAGAGCGACGATAAACTCTGACACCTTTTGACCGACTATGACCAAACTTGGCGAATATAACTCTTTGTTTATGGAGAAGGTTTTTATGTGAAACAATTATGAAAATTGGGTATGTAGTTTCCGTAAAAATGAATTTTATAGCCGGGTACCTGATCTGGTGCATTCGCCATTTTGTATTTAAAAACAGGAACTCCTGAATGGGCAGCTAGTATTCCTATATATGATTAAAAAAGCTAAAATAAATTAAATAAGAACTATAAAATATTCATTGCGTAATCTATCTCTCATAAAAATTTTATATTTTAATAGATACATTTAATTTCAAATTATTTCTTTTTTATTAGTATCATTGTTCCTTACCAATAATTGAATTCAAAAATAAGTGAGCTTCATGTTTAAGTCATAGAATGAAGACGTTTTATTTCGAACAATTAATTCCTTGCCCCCTAATAAAAATTCCATACATTAAAATAGGGACCCCAAAAGTTTACCAATCAGTTCTTTTCATCTGTCGAAGTATGTCGACTTGTTTTCGGCAACGAATACCGATTTTATCACCTGGCTATAAATTATACATCGGAAGGGACGCGGAGTTTCGTGTTTATTATTAATCAGAATTACTACGCCGAGTAAATTAATTAAAAATGCAAAGCAAACAAGTACGGCTTGTACAGAGAGAAAGAGCTGCGGATCGGAAAAAAATATGGAAATTTGGCTGGAGCAACATCCAGTGCATATTAAAAAAGTCTTTGATCATCTCCCAAAATGTCAACTGAAAAAACAGGATGAAATTACCACAAACGCGATGACTTCGTCCGTAGGTGGATACAGCCTTTGAACTCCAGTAAAGTGTAATTTTATGTACCTATCTAGATCTACATGAATATAGATATGCATAAATGAATAATATATGATTTTCTTGTGTAAATGTTTGGATTTGGGAAGATTCAGTATTATTATTATTATTTTGAATGAACAGATAAGGATATCAATGTATTTTAGATTAACAAAAAAATAAGATTTTGAGTAGTAAGCTTTCTAATCATTATATAAGTAAATAACAGCTTCCAGCGCCTTTATACTATTTAAAAATATATAGATGATTACATCAAATAGTTCTTGGAATATTATATAGGTATAAGAAGGAACAAATAATTGGTTATTTTCAGTATGAGTTAGTTAATTTGGTGAGGCATTTAAATAATGTAGTGGCTCCGTAGTTCAATGGTCAGTGCATTGGGCTACTGAACAGAAGGTCGGTGGATCGAATCCCAAGCGAATCAACGAATTAATGCGGAGCCATCTCTCGGAAGGCAATGGCAAACCACCGAAAAGTATTCTGCCCCGTAAAGACGTTCGGAACCGTCGTAAAATTGTAGGCCCCATCTAAACGTGTATCACTGTATCACGTACAACACGAATAGTTGTAGAGAGGTCGCCTACGCCCGAAACCGGTTACGGCACCGGAAGAAGAAGTGCTATTATTATTTGTGATTGTTGATTAATCTAGTTAGATACTTAATAAAAATTGAATCTGAGTCTTAGATTTGCATACAGATCGAGGTATGTAATATGTTTTGTAAGTACTCACGGCAGTGGCGTAGATAGCTTTTTGCGATGGGGGGATATGACTTATTGCAAAATTTCAAAAGTTTTTCATCTAAAGTTCTATTTTTGTTGATAAAAATAATCTGTCATGTAAGTAGTACAAAATGAAAAAACTTATTAAAAATCAGTGAAAAATTGAATTACTTATATTTAATTGGATATAATTATACATCATGGAAAATATTCTTGGGAAAATCAGAGCAGCAAATCTAGTTTTCGGCGTTTTTTAACAATTCATTCATTACTTCGTCAGCTCTGATTCCATTGTCACCATGAATTGCCAGAGCAGCCAAAACCTTTCAATAACAAAAAATTGGATAAACATGAGTTTTTAATTCGCGATGAATTTTATATATTCAGGAGGGTCACTACAAGTCCATTTATTTTATCGTGCTCCTTTGAATCGTTTTTATTCGCTTCAAACGATACCGGCAAGTAGCTAATATTCTGAGCAACATGATATTCGAAAAAAAAATTCTAGGCAATCATCCAGCTCTTTTATTGAATTTTTAGGCTTAACATTGCCTCTATGAATTAAATATTTCTTCCACACTTTCAACTAACGAGAAGAACAGGTGTGGCAGTAAGAAATTTTTGATAAAACTCGTCAGTTTTGATAAATTCAGCTGCTTTGTCAATTTCGTATAAATCGTGCTTGAAAAACACCGAAAATCTTTCTAATACATATAGTATAGTCAACTTTTTTCAGCAGACTCGGAAAAATATGAGCAAGGTGTCACTCGATTCGGAGTGGCATGTAGATGTTTTTTGAGAAAAATAAAAATTTATGTAGTTATGAAATTATTTTTATAGTTTTAATGATCCGTTTTTTATGATCGAAGCTACAAGGAAATGGTTATTTTTCAATGTTCATCTCCTATAGTTTCAAAAATTTTTATAAACGAATGCGTTGTTTATAAGAGAATCAAGAAAAAAAAGTTATGATTAATTAAAGTGGTCAATTTTGCAACTAAGTAAATTGTTAGTAAAAAACTACAAAATTAAATTTTTAAATTCGGGAATCTATTCTGCAGTCTTTCGAAACTAGCTCCAAGAAAGGAACAAAAAATCAGATCTAAAAAACTATTGCATAACTGATTGAAAAATCGCGATAAAAACGTTTTGTGGCTGGATTATTGTTCATTTACCTATCCAGTAAGATCGTGAAATTTTTCATTCCTTAATTCAATATTTAATATACCTAGTTAAATACTTACTTCCCGTTACTTTCGCTAGATTACATGTTTTCGGCCGTATATTTACCCCTCTGAGAAAATTATAAATATTAATCCTACAGTTCTAGGAGACTTTCTTTCAGAAAATATCCCCCTCATTTTGTATCTTTATTTAGATATCAAAAATATCAATTAGTTTTTGAGATAATTTTTTCTTTCAGTAAATTGATTATAACTTTTACAATTTTCTTAAACGGAACTTAACTTTATTCAAAAAATATCTACATGCTCTTCCGAATCGATTAACACCTTGTTCATATTCTTCCGAGACTCATGAAAAAAGAACAAAAAAAGCACTTGTTGAATAGATTATATTCTCCTGATTAGAAAATCCTTCTCCAAGATCCATGATGTATAAGTCCGGAAATGGATTAAAAGCCATCACAAGAAAACTTTTAATAACTCGACAATTTTTATTGAATTCAAAATATTATGGGGTAATTAAATTGACAATCAAAGCCAAGATTTAGTCATATTTTGATACCTACACTACTTCAAAAAATATTCCAGATATTAAATATTGATTCAAAATCTTCTATGAACAGAAGTCACGCCCCTCGAATGTAAACAAGAATTTAATCGGTCACTAGGACCAAAAAACGTATGTGAAATGGAAAATTTTAATTACGAAGGAAGAAGTCAACCAAAACCTCCTTGCACTTCTTCTCTCTCTAAATTTTGTACTACCTATACTATTGAACGAAACTGCTGGTGCAGCATACAATTTAGAAAGAGAAGAAGTACGAAGAGATTTTGGTTGACTTCTTTCTTTCGAAATAAAAAATTTTCCATTAGTGCCATTTGAACTTTTTTAAACACGTGTTTTGCTCATAGTGACCGATTTTCATATAATTGCACATACATAATATCAAAAGAGGTGTGTAGCGCTTAGTAAATTTCATGTAAACCTAAATACGTAGATACGAAGACTTTTATTCAATTCTATAATTTTTGTTGGCTCATGGGGGGGGGGATTAATCCCCTTGATCCCCCTCCTATCAACGCCACTGACTCACGGTAATGCAAAGCTTCGTACAAAGTGTAATTTTATGTACCCATGTGTATGAATATTATATGCATAAAATGATTTATTGTGTGAATGTTTGGATTTGGAAAGATTCAGGGGTATTGATATTATTTTCAATTGAAAGATAAGGATATCTATATATTTCAGATTGACAAAAAAAATGAGCTTTAGGGTATTAAGTTTTCTTCTCATTAAATGACGAAATAAATTGAATTACATCGTGGATCGTCTATATATTTATTTAAAAAATACTAAAACAATGGTTAATAATAACAATTTACACATTTATTAAAAGAAATAACGCATGACGCACGTTTCGGTGGAGCTTCACCTTCTTCAGATGCTAATGGCAAACACTGTCAGTTTTCCATTAGCATCTACATTAGTAAATTAATATGTTTATTAATTTACACTATGTATCGGCCTACTCAATCCAAAATATTTAAAAAATTATGCATTAGGTATAACATCAAAGAGTTCATGGAATATTACGTATTGAGAAGGAAATAAATAATTGGCTATTTACAGTTAATCTAGTAAGATACCTAAAATTGAATCTGAATCTAACCAATATCCTTTGAAATATCCGGAAAACATCATTTCAGTTTTTCTGCATGCAGATCTAGCTGTGCAAGAAAGTAAGTACCTACTACCGACAATGCAAAGCTTCGAAGAAAATTTAATTTCATGTACCTATCTACATTACTATAGATATGCATAAATAATACCTATATCATTTTTTAATGTAGATGTTTGGATTTGGGAAGATTCACGGGTATTATTATTATTATTTTGAATGGTATTATTTGTACTTTCAATGGAAAGATAAGTAAATTAAGTGAATCTATATATTTTAGATTAAAAAAAAATTAAGCTTTTGGGTATTATTAAGTTTTCTAATTCTTTTCATCAAATGTGCAAATAAATTGAATTGCAGAGTCGAGAACCTATATATTTATTTTAAAAATTAAAGAGAATATTACATCAAAGACTTCATGGAATATTTTTTTTTTTTTTAACTCGAGGGACCTACAGTTTAACGCCGGTTCCGAACGGCCAATGGGCTTGTGAACGATGCACATTACCCAACAATTCGTCTTAAAACTATAACCACTAAATACCCGACATATACAACACCCAAGAGCAAGGTGGGACTCGAACCCACAATCCTCGGTTTACAAGCGGTAAACCATACCGCCTGGTCTACCGAGGCCTCCCATGGAATATTATATATGAAAAGTAAACAAATATTTGGTTATTTCCGGAATGGGGTAGTTGCTTTTGTTGGGAATTTAAATAATGTATCTAGTGCTATTGTTATTTGTGATTGTTAATATTTAATGTATTTTGATTCATCTAGTAAGATTTCTAACAAAAATTGAATCTGAATCTCAGAATTTAACCAATATCCTCTGTAATATCAAGAAAATATACAGATCAAGCTGCGCAATATGTTACTCAAGAAACTGAGTACCTACTCACGGCAAAGCAAAGCAACAAAAGATCTAACATCTTTGAATAATCACCAAACGCTTATAGCCTTGCCTTTTTCGAAAGAATATAAAAGAAACTTAATGAAGGTCTTAATATTTGTAAGACGTTATTGTCATCGCATAAAAGACGATGAAGAATCGATCTCAAGGGCATCCCTTACATTGGATGGAATATAGTGAGATAGGTGATTATTTATCTATAGTTGATGGAATCCGTCGTTACTACGTGATAATGCAACATGATGAACAAAAACTAAATTTGAATTTACTACGTTTATTATCACAAAAATACTTTGAAAAATATAACACTGCGATTGCAATTTCGGTCACCAGACCATCATCGGGCAGATTGAGTTAAGAACTGAATACATAATTATTGATTTGCGCTTACGGGTGGAAAAGAATTATTACAGGTACCTAAATAGACAAGAGGAACACATTTCAAGAAGTCAATCTTGCCGTTCAGGTGGTGGTTTTCACGGCAATTATTTGAAAACGTTGAATGCGTTTTATTTTTCAAAAAAGATTATTCGTGTTCTTTAAATCTTGTCTTGAACGATCGACCGGTCTGACCTATATACACCCCTTTACATACAGAACCTGCTCTTCTAATGCAGCTCGCTGCGATAGAGTTTTTTTGAATGAGATTGTTAGAAATAGTTGAATAGATTAATTTTCCTTCCCTAATCTACGACACTGTTTCTGGCGCAACTGGGGGGGCAGAGTCGGGGAACGACATTGAAATATGCAAACTGCGGCGGCCGCCGAATCCAGCGGGAGAGAGGCGACACGGTTGGGGCAGAGGCGGCATCGCCTGAAGCTGGCGGCATACGTAACTGCACCGTGGAGACCGAGGTCGGTGTTGCCAGTAGGATGCTATCGAAATTATCACAGAAGAGTATATTTGGATTATCAGGTCTTTTTGATATCCCCATAGACCTATCGCTCAAAAACGATGAAAACTTGGCACAACTTGTAACACTGGGCAATGTTCATCAAGGTTTTTGAAACATCGATGTTTTGTTATCGAATTTCGATGTTTTCACATCGATGAAGATCACAAACATCGATGTTAACCTTTCGTTGTTCATATATAATCAAAATAAGGACTTTAAACTTTAATTTTCTAGTTCAAGAAATAAGATATCAATATTTTCAGTTAAAATAATTGATTTTTTTCGAAGATGAAGTTGCTTTGTTACAGAATGTAACAAAGTTTAATTGCATTAATTACAATTTTTAATAAGTATTTCTATATTTCGGAACTTATCTTCATAATAAACACACCATAATATTCGTACATTTCTAACTCTACTAAGTACTTCTTAATCGACAATATTCATTTTTTTTCAAAAAAACACCAGCGTTTCAATTTAAACATGGATCCTTATGCAAAATCGATGTTTTCATGACATCGATTTTTGCTTTCATGTTAACATCGATGGTCAGTCAACATCGATGTTTTTTGTCGTTGTATCAGGGCTAACTTGCTGTTGCAATGAAAAAATTGAAATTACTTTTCCTCATACCATACTTCAATTGAAGAATGACTTAACAAACTATAATGAGAGAGTGCATGGAGTAAAAAATCTGTTTTTTTGGAGAATTTTTGCATCCCAAATCGCTCCCAAATTGAGTTAGAGTATTAAAAATGTGTAAGTAGATTAATATGACGCTATAAACTCTTTTCTCTAATCGTCGCCATTTTTATGTAGAGTTGTCTCGTTTTCTCGTGGAATTTGATGTTTTCAGGTCTGTCAGTTTAGATAATCAATTGACAATAATTCCAAAAGTTTTCAAACTTTAATGTACGGTCGGGAAAGAGATAAAAACAAACTATGAAATTTTGCAAACATTTTCCGGAACATTGTCAAAATTGCAATAACATTGAATTTTGCCTTATGCTTGTGAAAAAAATTCCAAAAGTTCTGCAAACTTAACAGTTATGTACTTCGGAAAAATATACCGAACAGTTGTATAAATTTGCAACCTTTTATACGTTGACCGGAACATGTTTATTTATAATTTTTTTAATTTGTGGTCATTTTTTCGGGCAAGATGATGGTCTTGAAATAATTACAAAAGTTTTGAAACTTGGTTGCAAATTCATAAAATATCTATTCTGATGTATTTGCAAATTTGAAACCTTGTACGAGATCCGGAACTTTTTATGCAATTTGCAAAAATATGATTTTTGGATTTTTATATATTTTCGCAAATTGCATAATGTTCCTGACCGCGTACAAGGTTACAAATTTGCAAATGCATCAGAATAGATGTTTTCTAAATTTGCAACCTTTGTAATTATTTCGAGACCATCTTGCCCGAAAAAATGACCACGAATTAAAAAAATTATAAATAAACATGTTCCGGTCAACGTAAAAGGTTGCAAATTCATACAACTGTTCGGTATAATTTTCCGAAGTATCTATTAAGTTTGCAGACTTTTTGGAATTTTTTTTGGTCAGTTTATCAAAGAAAAACGTTAATTTTGAATTAAAAAAATGTTCCTTGCCGTTAAATTGGTTGCAAATTTGATACGTGATATGAAATAATATATTTAATACTACTCCAAGCTTGCAGAACTTTTGGAATTTTTTTCACAAGCTTAAGGCAAAATTCAATATTATTGCAATTTCAACAATGTTCCGGACTTGAGATTTGTTACTTTCTCTATGTAGCATTCACTTGACCAAAATTCAAAAACTTTTGGAATTATTGTTAAATTTTCGATTTTCAATGTCTAAACTGTCTGGCCTATTTGCGCACCTTAACAGCTTCTGCCGCTTGATAGATAGTAAATTGATTTCTTTTACTGCCACAATTTGAATTTTCACAAAACGTTTCAATTCAAATTACGAAAAAATCTAAGACGTATTTCCCCCATTTGTTGGCAACGTGGGCTGAAAACGAACTCATGGAAGTGGCTATTCATATTTTAACATGAACGCTGACCAACGAGATGCGAATACAGGAGACTGATTTTAGTTAGTTAGCAAAACAGAATTTTGTAAAAATTACACATTTCGTTGAGATTCACATAGAAACTAAACTTGTATTTTCACACAAGACGTTTTAAGAGTTATTTCTCGACATTGTTGGCAACGTCGGCTTTGGACGTCCGCATGGAAGTGGCTGGGTAGGTCGTCCCCACGGACTTGATATTTACTGCCGTTTGTTTCATTCGAGGCTACCTCTAGAGTGGCTCAAATGTGTTTACCACTACCCTTCCTTTTAATTTCATAACGGTAAACATAACATCCTACTTGATAGAAGGAAAGTTTCGCAAACGGTGTTTTCCTTACCCAGCTAATAGATTCAAATGTAAGAAATTGAATAATGCATGAATGTTGAGTTGGGATTTTCGCCTGTCTGAACCAAACTCCCGGAAAACACGTTTAGCAGTTCTTTTCGTAGAACTTCAAATACCTGGAAGTCTTTCTCAGTCAACTTATGATGAAAAACAATTATAGAGAAAATTAGAAGGAATGTATTATAGTCAGTTTTTTTATTATTTTTTATAGTTACGAATTTCATTATGATTCTATATTTGTATAATTAGACTAGCGACGAAAACCAGCGATGCCTAGGTCTAAATACATCGTACGCTTAATAGTAATCAAATTATGAATTGATGTGGCCTTTACTTGGTTAATGTACCTAAATGACAATATTATTAGAAAAATACACATTTGACTCTATGTCGCAGCGTTTCACCACACGGTGGCTTCTTCGGATAGAATGAAATACTGAAATCTTGGTATCTTAGTTTTACATAAAATTTTAGTACCTAGGGAAAAACGATTACAACAAGAAATTAAATAAAGGTGGAGGGTAGGTAATCCTTCCAGGAAACTTGCTCAAAGTACATCCGGTATAAAACATATTTAGGAGTAGAGAATTATTTACGTCAATTTGTTCGTTCAGTAACAGATCAGAATTCTTATACCTGTTAATTTATAGGACTTCCCAAAAGGTTAATTTCAATCCTCTATTCTGTTTTTTTAAAATATGGAAATCTTCATTAAATGAATGATTCTCATCAAGCAAATGATTGGAATAATTATAATCTCCCTTATTTTTTGTAAACAATATCTATATATTTCAGTATAAGCCAACGTGTGGTGAAACGCTGCGTGATTTTCTTTCAAATTAAGAATTTGAAATCGACTCTACTTTTTTCCGTATTTGCATTTTATTTAAAAAAAGGGGCTCCTTCTACCCCATTTTCCTTTCATTTCAATCTACGGCACTGTCGTTCGTCTTCCCAGCAAGCGCAAATTCAGATCTGCTGACCTGTCACTCCAGACAGGGCCGGCCTAAGGGGTGTGCGAAGTATGCAGCCGCACACCCAAGCCTTTTGGAGGGGCTTTAAATTGACCAATTTTTGTATAAAAAAAATAATAGATTTGGAAAATTTTTAGAAACTGATTTAAATATTGGGCAGAAATATTTAAACTATACTCGCCGGCATATCATTGGAAGCTTGGACACTACTCTACACCCCTCGCCCAGCGTCGTGCCAGTTTGTGGATTGAAAAATTAATTCACACAGCTAAAAATCTCAAGCTTCCAATGATTTGCCGCCGACTATAGAAGGAATTTTGTCTTAAAACTATTACAGTTAAAATTCAAAGTAAACCGAAGATCTACCCGACTACCCTAATGAGTTCTGAAATACAGTAAGTCTGATGCCCTTGACCAAGGTCCAAGGTCAGTAGAACAGTCGTCTCGTGGCGGGACGCGGAAAATGTTGTGAAATTAAGATTGTAGCGCCGGAACAGCTAATATCGGTACTAGAGCATGGGCCATTAACGGATTGTTTACATTGTTTGTAATGGTATTTACGTTCATTTTATTTTAAGTTTTCGAACGTTTAGCTTCGTAATTTGTGTTTTTTTGGACTTCGTATTTTCCAATGGTTTTTATCATTGAACATGAAAATCAATAATAAAATAAAGGAGAGGACGAATAAATTAATTGGTTAGAGGAACTATGTATACATCATGAAAAGACAGTATGATAGAACACCTATTTATTTAGAAAGTAAAAATCTTTCAAAAGTTTCAAGAAAACATCTCTGACATGTCTACTTTCATTACCAACTGAAGAGGTTTTGAGTATAATGGACAAAACTAAGTAGGTACTTACCAGCAAAACTGAAAGAAACAACATGAAATAAAAGAAGAATTAACATGAATACTCTGCTTGAATGATTTGAACGTTATGAGTTATTATATTTTTTGAATTTTCCTGACGTATAACAGCTTTCCTAAAAGTACGGTGGACTTCTAAGAGTCTGGTTTTTTTATAGAATCTCTGTTTTTCCTGGTTATATAATTGAATATTTTAGTTTTTACCTAGCTATAGAGTCAAGTTTTATTTCATATTCTTGATGTTATGATAAACTGTTATTTTGGTTGTGCAAATAAACATTATTTATTATTATTATTTTAATAGTATCTCTGGTTGTTACATGAAAGAAAATACAATTATCTAGAATCTCTGGATGATCGCCCAGGTTCAGATTCCAATAAAATGGAAGATTTTCGTTGGAATAGCATTGGACTTCAAAAACAAAGTATTCGGTTAGCTGAAAATTGCACATTATCAGTTGGTATAATTCAATATGGAAAAATCCACAAACTTACTGCGGGGAAAATAATTATTCTCAGTAAACTGTAAAGAACAACTCTCTTATGTTCACAAGAACAATGAAGAGTTAAGCTTTCATTAGTTTATTTGACATAATAGTGATTATAGTACAAGGAAGAGTACTGAACATATCAAGTCAATCAATAATGAATCAAATTGTCATACATAAATTTAATATTCTATAAGGCGCAAAAGTGCACAAAAACTGTGTTTTTGGACCTTAAATTTCAAAAAATTCCATACCCCCAGACCCCTCTAAAGGGGCATAAAATTTGAGTCTCGCACACTTGCAATTTTCGCCTTAGGCCGGCCCTGACTCCAGAAACAGATTCGCAAATCTATTCACATTCATCTCCGGCCGTGTCTGATCCACGGAATCGCATTACACATTTCCATGGTCGGGTGGAAGCAGAAACGACCCCGTCTTAGACGTGAACATACGACGACGGTAACCTGTTCGTCACTATAGGAGACAGCTGTTTACGGGCATTGAAAGATGCAGATTCTTCGTTTGCACCTCGAACTAAAGGGTAAGATTTAGGAATTTATATACCATGAACATTCGAAAGTTATTTGTCAATAACATCTGTATATATATATATATATATATATACAATACATACGTAGGCCAGCCAGTTTAGACATTGAAAATCGAAAATTTAACAATAACTTTGGCCAATGAGGAAGGAAGAAATCTCATTCGGAAGAACGGAACATTGTTAAAATTGCAATATTATTGAATTTTGTCTTATGCTTGTGAAAAAAATTCCAAAAGTTTTACAAACTTGGAGTAGTATTATAGTATATTGTATAATTAGTGGGAAAAGCATAATATTCCCAAACGACTGTGATAATTACCAGACGAGGAGCGTAGCGACGAGTCTTGTAACACAGGAGTTTGGGAATATGCTTTTCCCACGAATTATACATACTATTTTTTCTCCGATCGTTGATTTACATTTAAAAAATTAATTAATTAAAAAATATTTCATCCAAGATGTAATCAAGTAAGTTTAAATAGGTTTCTCTATGTTCATATTGAAATATAGAAGTAGTAACCATGGAAATTACTCTGTTATGACAAAAGTAAAATAATTTTAAAGCTGGTTTTGTTTGATTCGTTGTATTTTATAAGGAATTAAAAAAGAATTAGTAAACATGAACACTGATAGTGATCTTCGACAACGTCGAAGATTTCATTGTTTTAGCCAATTCAGCAACATACGCCATCAGTACATTCTCAGAAAAGGATACACTGTTGTTTTTTCTACAAAAATTCATGAAGCGTTGGTACGCAAGTTCATACTTCTCTCTGGATTTCGCCGGAAGTAAATTAAGTGAAGCCACGTTCGCGGCTTCTACTAGTTCAGGAGCCGTGCAAGACAACAATTGCACGGCTCCTGAACTAGTAGAAGCCGCGAACGTGGCTTCACTTAATTTACTTCCGGCGAAATCCAGAGAGAAGTATGAACTTGCGTACCAACGCTTCATGAATTTTTGTAGAAAAAACAACAGTGTATCCTTTTCTGCGAATGTAGGGGAGGCCGGGGTTCGACGTTCCGATTTTGGAGTAAGACGCAATATGAATGTAATAGAAAGAGTTGTAAGCCATGATTCCTATATAAGTAGATACAGCATTTATTCTTGTTTCAAATTTTAAAATTGAATTCATTGAAATAATAATGAATTTTGGCACAGGATAATTTTTCTGTAGCAAGTCGTCAAGGAACAAGTCGCCCCACGAAGGGGCTGGTTATTCCTCAGTTGAGGCAAGTTGTTCCGCTGTCAACTCTAGTCACTAATAATGTAATATCAGTTGAAAAGGTATGTATTAAATGAATAAGGCACACCTAACCGTTTATTCATGACAGTTTCATTTATAAAAATACAAAATATTAAGGGTTTTGACAAATTTTCAATAAATTTTGAGGATCTAACGAAAACAAAACTATAAAAAAACTAGTAACAAGAATTACTACTAATAATGTAATACAACCTGATAAATAGGCTTAAGAATAATAAACAGATTTAATATTAATCAACTTTGACAAACGAAAATTATTTATTTTAATTAAAACACTAAGAAAAATCAACTTATTTAAACATTTCAAAGTATAGTTTCTTTATTTAGTCTCAAAGCATTAACTTTATTGAGATCAATAGTCTAATTAATGGTTTACTTCAATAATGAGTCTTCCAGAGCTTAGAAAAAAATTATTCAAAGGATTCTTCTTCAGAATTACAATTCGGACATACATAGGAATGAACATCTTCAGATTTTAGGCATTTGGAATGAGCCCAATTCTTACACATGACGCATTCAATCCATTGTTCTCTTGGTTTTGAATTGGAATATGAGTCGCAACATATTAAACAAAACAATTCTCGGCTGTCTTCTTATGACAAAGACGGGTTTCTGTTCAGAAAACCCGTAAACCAGTCAGCTCCAGCTTGTTTATTTTTATGCCAAGAGACAGGAATGTTAGGCATACCAAACTTAAGAGCACAAGTATATGCTAACTTCCTCACTTCTTCTGGTAAGAGACCAAAATAAATTGACGCGCATTTTAACAAATATTCAGCTAATGTCTTCTCTTGGTCGTGGTTGAACACCTGTCTAGAATAGTAACCCACAGTTGGTCTTATACCGGACTTCAACTTCTTGACATAGCGAAATAATGTCATATGACAAATCTCTAATTCCCGAGCTACTGTCTTAAGCTTACGACCATCTACAATAACAGCATCAGCTGCCCGCTGCAAAAGGTCAATCGAAACCTTACCACGTTCTGTTTTCCGTTTATAGTTTCTCATCCTGAAACAAAGTTTTAATTTAATATTTACGTGTTTATTACGGGGCACGTTGTTTCGCGGTACAACTAGCCCCCCGCCAGAGAAACTTCTAACCCCAAATCCCATTTTTAAAGTAACCGCCAATTATAATAGAATAGGTTATAAAAGGCCAACAATGATACTTAAAAGATAAACACTATAGTTTGCCCAATTGATTATAGCAAGTCACATACAAATAGCAAGAAAATTGATTGATATAGACCAAAAAGTTTAAGGACGAAAAAATTTATTTACGTGTTGTTTATGTACTACTAATTGATCACCACTCACACACGCTGACATGCCGTCACTAAAATGGCTGATGAAAAGGCGCGATAGTATGACGTTTCGCGACGCACTTCAACTTATTGCTATATCTCTTCGTCGAACAGCAATTTCGACCGGAACAACCTACCCCCGGCACTTTGAACCCCGGCCTCCCCTACTGATGGCGTATGTTGCTAAATTGGCTAAAACAATGATGCTTCGATCAACTTTATCTGTTAAAAATAATATTAATATTGCCCAGTACCAAAAACTGAGAGCAGTTTTAAAACGTCAAGCTACAGGATACAAAAAATGTAAATATTAACAACAATTATAAAAATTAAAACCATACTTTGTTTCATTTTACATGCGGTAATGTAACAAATGGATTATTACATTACCGCACGCTACAGCAGCGCGGTAAGAATATTACCGCACTGTTATTTTCTAATTGCTTAGCAACTGACCACTATTCTGGAATGTTGAGCTTTTCGCATAGAAAACAGGTCAAAATAGTGTCACTTTTCCCACGATCGGAGAAAAAATATATTATTTCATATCACGTATCAAATTTGCAACTAATTTGAGGGTACGGAACATTTTTTTAATTCAAAATTAACGTTTTTCTTTGATAAACTGACCAAAAAAAAATTCCAAAAGTTCTGCAAACTTGATAGATACTTCGGAAAAATATACCAGATAGTTGTATAAATTTGCAACCTTTTACGTTTACCGGAAAATGTTTATTTATATTTTTTTTAATTCCTGGTCATTTTTTCGGGCAAGATGGTCTCGAAATAATTACAAAAGTTTTGAAACTTGGTTGCAAATTCAGAAAATATCTATTCTGATGCAATTTGCAACCTTGTACGAGGTCCGGAACTTTATGCAATTTGCAAAAATATGATTTTTGGATTTTTATAGTTTTGCAAAGTAAATATAAATTTAAAACTGATTGACATTTTCTTACGAGGGTTTTGGCAATCCTTAATTGACACTATGACCTGTAAACAAAGATGTATAATGGTGTAGGTGTCGTAGTATAGTCTTTCCAAGAAATTCTTTTCTCACAAATGTAATTTAATATATTTGTTACGCTGATTGTATATAAATTTCAGCTTTATGCACTCCTTCTTTATATAAACTTTGAACTATGAAAAATCTCACATCCCTCCGTGTGTGCAATTATAAGTGAAAAAGGGGTACAATATTCTACGAGTAATTAATGAACACTGAATTGTACAACGTTCACATGTGTAACAAACGGATAATTAATATGAAGTACCTACAACAGGATTGTCCTTAAAGCGAAACTAAAATTATCGATTTCTGGTGAATAATTTATATATTCATGCAACCTCTAATGATAATTCTTCTGATGATGGCAATTCGTTGATGATGGCAATATTTATAAAATACATATTGGGGCAAAAAATCTTCAATAAATAATACTTCTGAAAGCAAAGCGATTAGTTTTATAGTTTTTATTGTTTGTTCAAAGGACATCTGTTTCCTTCTCAAATAAAAACTTTGTAGCTTAGTTTCGAAAACAACACAACAGTCTATTTATTTTAACGGTTATTTGATGACTTCTTAGTATTTTGATACAATTTCGAAGTGTATTGATGAATTTGGAATAATTTATTGATAAATTGATTATTGATAGATATTCAACTGTTATAGCCCTTACTACCCAATGGAATATTTACATAATGAGTAAATTTATTAGGTGTGTGATAAACTACAATATTATATTACGGAATACATGACTGCAGTTTCGAACCGGAATTGGTCAGTGGGAGGAAAGTAAAAAATGATTGAATACAGAGGTATAAATTTGTGATTCATAAATGATGTTTTGAATCGGTAATCACACAAATTATGATGTTATGTAGGTAATTATGACCTATACCTACTCACATTTTGCATGCATCTGAAAGACTGAACAAAGGCAACAGTCTTAATGAACTTTGAGGCCCCTACACACAGGCGTTTAAGTCTTGATACATCAACGTGCAACCAAGAACGTGCAACCAATAACGTGAATGTGAATACGTTTTTGAATGCACAACCCGGATGAACGCCACGTTGATGTTTTCTCGATCGCTTGAATTTTTGGATGCGCATTCCAACGAACACGTAGGTACAGGACGGGCTACACACAGACGTCGATGTCTTAATACATCGACGTGCATCCAAAAACGTGCAACCAATAACGTGCAACCTGATTGCGTACACACGTACGTACAAAACCATAGTTTTGTCCAGTCTGCTAAAATATTTGGCCAGATGTCTGAGCAGGAGGAATATTTAGCTCTGGTGGCAGTGGCGTGATGTACAAAGAAAAAAGAAAATGAAAATCGTCGCCGAATGTGGTCTAAAGGTTGGTTTCTAAAACGATAAAATTTTTCACACAATCACCTGTTAGAATAATGGAGGTTAGAACTGGAGGACTCTCGTAATTACGTATAAGGATGGACGAAGAAACATATTTGTAACTATTGGACATGGTTAGTCCATTAATAAAACGTCAAGACACAATGATGAGATTGGCAATAATTTCAATTTCAATTTATTCAGAAAAAATTAAAGTGTGTACACATCAGATCATAATAACATTATACATCAATCATATTTTAGTACTCCATTTGGATCACAGTATTGCACCTAAGCATGCTGTATGCTTGTGTTGTGCAAGTCCTCGATCCGTAGGGAGCACTTTTAATTGTACAGACAATGACAGGTGAAGTACCTGTGAGATCAGGTGAATATTTTAAAACATTATCGATTAATATATTGTGCTGTAGATTAGCTCCATATTTTCCCGAACGAAGCATTTAATTTGTTTTTTGTATTTATTAAATTTTGTTATTTTCCTTATTTCAGGTGGTAAGAGATTATACAATTTAGGTCCAAAATAGAAGATATATCTTTGTGTGTGGCTTTTCCTGAACAGTGGTGTATTGAGGGAGAGATTTTGTACTGCCCTAGTATTTATTTTTTGTATAACTTCCACAGGCCGATTTAAATGATTTGTACCATGAAACATCCATTCCAGGCACTGCATACAAGCCCCTAACATCAAGTATCTCTAGTTTCTTATACAACTGTATAGTTGAATGAAGTTTTGGTTTTTTGAATATTATTTTCAACAGTTTGTTTTGCATTGTCTGGAGCTGTATTAAGTTATTGCGGAAAAGACCTCCCCAAGCCCCGATACAATATCGTAGTATAGACTCTGCCAAAGAATAATAAACCACTCTAAGTGTTCCATTATTTAGGATATCTCTTAGGGTATACATTTTTCGGGTAAGTTGCCTGAGTCTGCGAGTCAATAGGGAAGTATGTTTTTCCCATCTCAAGTGTTGGTCTATTACAACACCTAAATACTTTATGTTATCTGATTTTTCTACTTCAGGACAAGTGCATGTTTCTCGACTTTGGCAATTATTATCGCGTACATAAATAATTTTATTACTAGCTGGTTGATCATGTAATGTTAATGTAAATGTTATATATTTGGTTTTCTTAACATTTAGGCTCAACAAGTTTTGGTCTAGCCAATTTTTGACCTGCCCCATTCCTTCATTAGCATCATTAAAAACCTCATCCCATGTTTTTGCAGTAAAAATCAAGGTAGTATCATCAGCATAGGAGATGAAGTGACCTCTACAGTTCTTCAAATATCCAATACTGTTTATGTATATGAGGAACAAAATTGGGCCCAATACTGTTCCCTGTGGTACACCAGTTGTTATTTCTAGAGAATTACTACAGTGTTCTCCCAATTTCACTCTTTGAGATCTCTTATATAAGTAATTTCGTAGGATATCCTGTGAAGGTCCTCTCATACCATAATTATACAGTTTATAACTGCAGAAATTACAGCAAGAAATTACCAAGATTTAAAATTCACTACTTTAATATTTCCGAAAGCCTCACCGTACCACTTCTCTTCGAGATAAAAACATTTTCATTTTATCTCCGAAACCCACCACGAAGACTATTAATTTTAGCGACAACTGTACTTTTTGTAGCATTCTGTTGAATGATTTGCAGCTTCTCTAACAATATTTTGTATGCTTAATTTTTTTTATTTCGGTCTAAAAAGTGCTTTGATTTTGTCTGCCACAAGCAGGGTAGGTCCCTGTACAACTCCACAAATTCCAGTAGAAATTCCCGGGACATTGTTCTGCAGTCAGACATAATGATGAAACTATCTGCAAACATCATATTTAGTAAATATTATACGAATTCATGAAATATTTAACTTATTATTTTAAATACCTACTGCATCAGTAACAAATTATTTCATAAATTTAACCGCCGCTACTGCTTTAAAAACGCACACTCCACGGTAATTTGCATCCTGACGTAGAGACTTGAATGCATTCGTTGGAATGCGCATCCAAAAATTCAAGCGATTCCTGCAAACATCAACGCGGCATTCATCCGGATTGTGCATTCACAAAAGTGGTTATTTTTGCACCCAAATTAACGCTATTGGTTGCACGTTCTTGGATGCACGTTGATGTATCAAGACATCGACGCCCGTGTGTAGGGGCCTTGAGTGTGAAAGTGTGGATGCGATATAACGTTATATTGATTGTACATTCTTGGATGCAAGTTGATGTATCAAGACAAAACTGTAGTTTTGTACGTACGTGTGTATGCAATCAGGTTATTGGTTGCACGTCGATGTATTAATACTTCGACGTCCGTGTGTAGCCCGCTTTAGGAATCATTCAAAGTCTCAGTTATTTTTTCAAGCTACTAATTTTGAGAATTTTAGGAAGGAATGTAATTTATATTGAAAGGAAAGAGGAGATTGAAAAATAAATTAGTTGTTCCAGTTGACGAAACGTAAAACCTTCATTTTTTTGAGGAAATGATCAATTTCCTCTGCAAGAAAAAAACTGGGTCGAGGTATTTTATAAGTCATATAGACAAAGCCACTACCTCTGTTTTATTACACATTGCGAATAATTTGTTTCGTGATATTGAAACTAGTCCTATAATTACCTAATCTAGCATATTTCTTTATACATATTATTTTACAATTACTGAGTAAATCACGATAGTTCTTAGAATCATTAAATCATAATTAAGTTTTTTTATCGAAAAAAGGAAACAAATTTCAGAAGCATTGCTCCAATTACGAGGTTTCGAAATTGTTCTTCTGTTATCATCAGGATATTAGAACGTGTAAGGTAAATTGGAAGTTTTTTAAATATTCCATTATAAAATAATTTTGAAGGTTTGATTGGCCCAGGACATGTTTTGACCACCTATTGTCTCTATCGTTTATCTTTCCTGCTTCCCTCTACAAATTTTCTCGGCGATATTGAAGAGAGGGGAGAAAATGACGGAAAAAGGTACCATCAGTGATGATTACATATTAGCATTTTTTCATTCACCAAACGCCGGCGTTTCGGCTGACCCAATGACACATATCCAGGAGAGGAGGGGGAGTCCAAATTAAAATGTAGGTAAACAAAGCCGCTCGCGTTGGTCTCTCTTGCTTTTTGTTCGTTAGCTGGGAAGGGAGAGGTGGAGAGTGGGACCGACTCGCGAACATCGTGATCGGGGGGAGGGGGATCACCCCTCGCGCTTATCGTGTGGGACGTTGCCAAATTTCCGGTTAGAGGGAACGGTGAGATTATTCGTTCGAATAGAATGGGCTTGGAGGAATATATAAGCCCGAATAGATCAAATTCGATGATAGAGAAACAGGAAATAAGAGAATGAGTACTGTAAAGTATTGATTCGTACAAAAAAAGTCTGTTTTTGAATATAAATTTTATTCAAATGATTTTGTTGATCCTGTGTGAAATCTACTGTATGATTCCTTGCAGTTTTTTCGTATTTTTAAAAACTTTTCATCAATTTCTTCAGTTTATTCGTTTTTAGCAAATATCTTACTCGAATTAAAATAATACCTACTTGGAAAATCAATAAATAAGCTTCCACAACACAATTCTAGACCAATCAAATTTTTTTTGGGATTTTCCAGACTATTATATTCTGCTTCAAGATCTCTGACGATTATACAAATCTAATGAAGGATGTATGAAAAAATGTACTACTACCTTGAGTTTAATAGTGAAACTACGGTGAATAAATTTGAGGTTAACAGTTTTTAAATTCAATTTCATAAACATTATTTGTTGAGACGATGGTGAAACTCTATTATTGTATCTACGAATCACTGAACTGAAAATACAGATATTATATGCAATACCAACTAACCACATCATATCTGTTGATAATAAATAACTGCCACGTACACGTTCCACTTCATAAATATACTTTTTTCTCATTTTGCAATACTTACTGCTAATCGAATTCACAATAATCAATTTCATGCAATTTTCTCATAATAGAGTGGGAAATGATTTATAGGGATTTCCAACGTGATATATTCAACAAAATTACAATAATCGACAAATTTTTCGATATAAATCATAAGATTCGTGCGATTCAATAACAATGAAGACTATTAATTTTAAATTATACTGGCAAAATTATCTTCATGTATATATAATTATTAGTTACATAATAAAATAAAAATTAAATTATTTATGGCACAACTTATAAATAAAGATGGATATATATATATATATATATATATATATATATATAAATATTTATATATATATATATTTATATATAGGTATATATATATATATATATATATATATATATATATATATATATATATATATATGTATATATATACAGTGGACCCCCGGTAATCCGACAAACGTTTTGCAGGGCCGTGTCGGACTATCGAATTTGTCGGATTATAGAATACTGCCATTCCGGAATTTTTTGAAAAAATTAAACACCACAATAGACAGCTTACGTTTGATTATAAAATTAACCTTATTAATGCTATAGAACTGATCTACACTAGGTACTATGTAATATTTAAAGAGGAAATGTTTGTAAATTTGGTAGGAGGTAATCTCCGAAATAATGAACTCGTCGGATTTCAAAAATTCTTTCACGAATATTTAGAACTGAACAGCTACCATCAAATAGGTGGTATTTCAAACGTTTTTAATGAAATTTTCCATATAGGAAATCATCGTCAGACGAAATGTATTTTTAAAAAAGCAGTAACAAAATTTTCATTATACCATTTGTCTGGTGAAAAAACATTCAACTGTTGTTTTTCATTTTTATCAATATTATTCCTCAAAACAAATCCGGGAAACTATTGATCAGCTCGTATAAATTTAAATATAATTTAATTATATTATCTCAAATATTTTCAAATGAAATTCCCTAGATACTTTCACCGTCAAACTATCATATCTATTTTCGTAATAATGGTAACAAACTTATTATTATTAATCAGTTCCTATAAATTTGAACAGTTTTTATTCAAAATATTTAGGTACGAATATTCACAGATCCTACGTATTTGATTCATCTGCATTTTGACTACAGATTTTATGGCATCAAACCTACACTATTGTTCGTTTTGGCGAGTCATGCTCAAAAACCGGTCTTCACAGTTACGGGCAATATTGCAAGTAGTTCTGGGTCCAATGTATTTATATTAGAAACGTTGGGCTCCAGCTGACGAACATCCGTCGGTTGACGACTGCTTGGTTTAGGCCTCATTTGAAGCGGCAAAATTGGGACTTTCTATATAGCTTATGGATTTAAAGAAATAAACAAACTTTAAGAACTTGAATCCGTGCTACATATATCATTATTTAATATTATGTATTGAATAGAAGTCACAATTAAACATTTGATAGGAATTAAATGAAAAAAATATCAGAACCATCAATATTAGGATTTATAGGTAAAGTAATTCTTTAATTATATATAAAAGAATATATCTGTTATGTATATACATGGTGTCCTGAAACTATCCGGCCAAACGCAAACCACAGATACTAGATGTGATTTTATGAACATATTATGTACCTAATATACCTACCTATGGAACTAGCGCCCTTTGAAGATGATGCTGTTCAATCACCTTTTTAGACATACCTCAAAAAAAAACCACTACTTTCAAACTTGGTACATTGTATCATCCTGCAATGATAAATTGTTTACAACAATCCCGCTTTTTTTATGGCCCTCACAAGCTCTCAACGTGGGAGGGACAACGGGTTAATGGTTAATTTTTCGTGTATCAATTTTTTGACAATAAATTATGCATTAAACTACAAGGTATTACCAAATACAATGTGCTCTTGTTTAATTCGCTATTATGCACTGTTTCCGAGAAAATTCAATTTAATTTTTTGTAGGTATCTTGGTCAAAAAACTGATACACAAAAAATTCCCAAACCAAACCCGTGCCCCTCCCACTTTGAACGCTTGTGCGGCAATAAAAAACGCAGCTTCGTAGAAAACAATCCATCACTGCAGTATTATACAATGTACTAAGTTTGAAGTTTGTAGGTAGCAGTTTTTTTTTGAGATATGCTTAAAAATTTAACTTAACTGCGTCATCTTCAATGCGCGCTAGTTCTTTTAGGAGGAACTTTTGAATGAAGGTAAATAAAGTAAGATGGGCATAAAATCACATTTAGTATTTGTAGTTTACGTTTTGCAGGATTGTTTCTGGACACCCTGTATCTATATTTATTTATTTAGATATTTATTCAGATCTACACTACTCAACATCTTTATCAGTCAATTATAAAGTGGGAAAAATAAAGAAAATAAATACAAATTATATGAAAATAAGCACAACATAAATTAAAAACAATAATTATAGAAACATAGTAAATGATGCAACTCTGTGAGCAAACAAAAATAAAAAAGAAGTATCACTCACAGAGTCGCACCAAAAGCTTATATGTATGTATGTATGTATGTATGTATGTATGTATGTATGTATATATATATATATATATATATATATATATATATACATATAAAAATTTGTTTCCTTCAATTACTCATTGCGATACCTGATTATCATTATATGAATAGATTATTTATAAAACTCATACGTAATCCATAAGGAATTAACAATTCCCAAGAATATTTCTTGACGTATTCAGTCACCAGGTAGGTTTTTTCGAATACCTGTGCAATAAACATCATCTTTTCCATCAAAAAAATATATAAATATACATTATTTTCAAATCAAATCAATACAACTCATTTAGGTACATTCTGAAATCTTCTACATGTTTTATTTCAGTCAGCGACCAAAGAATAAACACGGAAACGTGTGTATAGATTTCACACAGGTAAACAATGCACTTCGTTCTACTCCGACGACCTTACAACATCGCAAACTAGTCGCCTAACTAAACCCGGCTCATTTTCATAACTACTCAGATCGAGGAGAGATATCGTTAACTGTAAAAGAAATTAATTAATGCCGATTTCCTTCTTACGCATACCGCGAGACTCCTCATTGGCTAGGCCGGACGCGAAGTCAACCGTGCGCTGTCAGTATGATATACACGGTAGTAAAAGAAAGCAAGTAAAAGAAGCGATTAATAATTTAGATTAGACTTTATAATATTACGTACCGGTTCTGTATAGTGCGGGCCCCTCGTCCTCCCGACCGAGCAACGCTTTCCGCGGAAATTCGCTCCAATTAGGTTTAATGGAACTTTAAGGATCTTTTAACTACTACTTGTTAAATTCGGTCGTTAGCGCAAACGTTATCTCTCGGTAAGCGTACATATGAAAACGACGGGTTTAAACGCGTTTTAATTGGGAAAAATCGAGATATTACTCACTCGATTACGGTTGTAGGTATGGCGATTTTTTTCGAAATTATTAACGGTTCTTTGACATTTGTCTCGCCTATGGCTTTCCCCGGAAACCAGAAACTATGCCCACACACACACACATTATATATATATATATATATATATATATATATATATATATATATATATATATATATATATATATATATATATATATATATATATATATATATATATATATATATATATATGGTCGTCTGGTTTCCCGGGTTTGTATCCACGTATGGGCTTCGTCTTCGTTGAAGTATGCTCGACATTTCGGCATGACGTTTGGTTCAGTGTATTCACTCCGACCGAGAAGAGCTACCTGAAGATGGCAAATGTGACTTTGCCGAAACGTCGAGTAGACTTCAACGAAGACCATACGCGGATATACAAACCCGGGAAACCAGACGACCAGATTATCTCCGCGAGAACCTTGAAAATCAACATTATATATATATATATATATATATATATATATATATATATATATATATATATATATATATAGGCTTGCCATACGTCCCGGTTTTTTTTGCTCTTGTCCCGATGTCCTGCCCCGCAGTTTTATAGATGTCCCGGAAAAGGCTGTAAGATGTAAAAAGTAATGAATAACGGCTGTAAGTATTTTAATTATAACAACAGGCCTATGAGAAGGGTGACAACAGGCCTATGGAGAGGTTTAAACTATTTCTTTATCAGTCAGAGAGACGTGAGAGCTTTGTTTTGAAAGCATTGATTAACAATTAACTTATTAATGAATTGTTCTTCAGTTTGACGAGAAAAAAAGGATTATTATAATTGTTTTTGTAGTTAAACAAAAAGTTTTAGTTTTACAAAAAAATAATAAGACTAAGTAATTGTTCAATCAAACAATTTTATGAAGTATTTTATATTTTATTTTATTAACACTTCTTTTTAGATGGTAGACCAGAAAAAAAATCATTAAAAAGTCAAAAATTTATATTTTTATGTAGAAATTGTTATTTATTTTCCGAAGGTGTATAGAACTAACAATTTAGAGTCCCAGATTCCCCCTCCCTCCACTTGCGAAGCTTTAATGAAGGCTTGAAACTCATCATTTTGATTCTGATTTTTTTTCAAAAATCCAGCAGAGGACATCCGGACCCCTCGCTCTACTGGGAATATGGAATACCTCTAGACCCCCCGGTAAGGCCATCCCACATTAATATGTCACGGTTTCACTCATCAAAAATATGGCAAGCCTATATATATATATATATATATATATATATATATATATATATATATATATATATATATATATATATATATATATATATATATATATATATTATATATAAATATATCAAAATTAATTATCAAGATTTCAATGAGGTATTTTTCAGGTCAAAATAAAACTTTTTTTGCTCTGTAAACATCTGTCCGCAAATTCTTCGTAACCGATCTACATACAGAGCGTTAAAGATCCAAGATTTTCATTATAGCTCTTTGATTTTTTGAGATATTAAGACCAAATTAGAAACATAGGTTACGTTTTAGAGCTAAAATCATGCAGCATGCCGAGTGATTGTGACAATCTAAAGGGAGATATTTTTTTATGTCCCGTATTTTTTTTTCTGGTGCACAGCCGATGGATTCTCAAATATGAAAAATCGATAAATTTCTTATTTTCACGTATTGTTTAGGGAAACTTGTAATTTAGATCAAAAACCAAGTAATTAGAATTCTATGTTTGTGATAATTGTTACCCCCTTTGGTTACAAATTTTAATAGATGTAGGGATTTACAAAAAAGGATTGTAAATTTTTTCCCGATAATGGTCAGAGATGTGTAACAATCACAGGAGGGGAGTTTATAAACACAACAAAAAATTCCTTTCGAATTTCAGAATCCACCAGCGGCGCAACACAGAAAAGTTTATTGGGCGAAAAAGGGTTTGATAACTGAAAAAATATCTTCCCGTGAATTCGAACGAATCGAGTAGGTAGGTATTAATTGACACTGACTAAAACCCTTCAATGAATAGATGCCAGATGGTCTAATATTTATTGCTCAAATATTGGAATAACATTGTTATGTTTCACTTCCATAATTAACGTAAACAAAACTGAACATCTTATTTGACTTTTAAATTATTCTTCATACTGAGTGAAACGAGACATAGTTAATTTGAGAAATGAATCAGATTAATATAAATATTGCTTATATTTTCTGTATCTTATTCATTGTATTTTGTGTCTTGAAGTGAACCATCTCTGAAAAAACGGCTTTCATTGTAATAATTTTGACGCTCTGAAATTTTTGCAACATTGTAATCCATGATAACAATTAATAATAAACACGGCTGAATCAGTTGTTTCTTCGAATTAAATTTTAATTATCGTGTAAGAACTGTTTTTCTTGTTGAAAAGATTTTATTTGTTAATTCAAATAAATCAATTTTCATTTGAGATAGAACAGTAGAGAATAATAATATGCTATGAATAAAGCTTATCTCAGAAGGTGATATTGTGAATTTTTTATGAGCGAATAAAGTCTACACATAAATAAATCTTTGCAAAATCAGTTCCCGACCAAATATACCTGATCTGGGGACCCGATGGTTCTTTTGTCGAATCAAAATGTCGAAAAGAAAACTGATCGATATTTTTACCGAAAAATGTCCTCTTTTATACCGACTCCTCCCCATCATATATTACCAATCTCCATACCAGCTTTCGCTGGGAACCCATTGTTACTACAACACATCTGTACCAAAAAAAAGTCTACATCGGCCATGGCGTTCTATGTTCAGATACTAATGGTTCTCTAGCCACCCCTCGAAGTTACAGAAGAAGGGTCTCGAAGGGTCGTAAATCTATCCATCCCTTCGGGCTTTGTGTCTCCCCGCCCGCCCCTCGTTCGCTCTATTCATTATTATTTCAATCTCGATAATGGTGCAGTTGGAAATTTCTCTCTCTTTCTTCTGTCTATGGTGATTTTCGGAGAAAGTGAACTTTTGAGATGAACGGCAATGAGGTGGAAGGAAACGAGGCTTACTTAACTGTTAGTTATACAGGTAGTCCCAAAGTATATCGAGAATATTTCACAACGAATTTCTGATTTTACCGTAAAACTGTAGATTATCATTAAACCAAGAAAGAGTTCTCGATTATGACGACTTCAAAAAACTGTTCAAGATTTATAATGGTAGCAACGTAAAAAAATCATAAGAATAATTAGTTAATATAGTTTCATCATGTCATGTACCTAAAAAATTTCATGAATATTTGTTAATTTCATACCAAATAAAGATTCACATATTTTAGCAATTCAACTTCCATATTTCAAATATCTTTTATTAGGTACATATGTACATTTATAATCGCGAGGAAGTCCCTTTTTGCCAAATAGTTATGAGTCAAATTGTAATTAGAAATGTTTTCAAGTAATTTGGCAAAATAAACAGTTTGAATATGTTCAGATTTTTTTGTTTCTCAAGTATTTATACATACAACTAGTAGATAATCTGATTTATTCGATACTTCGCATTAAAATATATAAAAGCGGTTATTAATGTAAGTTTTCAAGTACACAGAGAATAAACTGAATCTATATACTAACTTTTAGGATTTTACTGAAGGTCTGACAACGTCGCATCGGATTTAACGGGACGAGGAGAAAGGAGTAGAAAAGGACGGATGATTCGGATATGTAAGTAACTTCGAGAGCGTGCCTGACACGTACAGCTCCCGTTGCGAAAAAGACGAAATAATTTCTAATCAAAGTACTTAACGATATGATGGTAAACTTTCGGGGACTTTTTCGTTAACCTAAAATTCTCCGAACGAGTTGCAAGAAGGAATGGTGACGCATTTATTTGGTTATTAACTTCGACTTATTTACTCGAAAATTGTAGGTTAAAATTTTTTGGATGTTACGCACAACGTGAATTCATCTAAAATATGTTGAAATGATTCATTTAAGAAAAGGATTTAAAACTAAGCGTAGTAACTTCTATTGACATTACGAAAAATTTAAGTTATAAAGGAAAAAGCGGTTTTGTTTAATTAGTAGATATCGACATTCACATTTATACCTAAAATAAGCGTTTCCTGTGTGAAAAAAGCACCTAAAAAACATCCAAGTGCACCTGGCCTTTAAACGAAGATAACGAATAAGAGGTAACAACGAAGCAAACAGAGACAGAACACAAACGAACACACAACAATAGAAACTCGTTAAAAGACCTACCATAGATCCATTTCCGTAGTTTCCACGCAGAAATAATCCGAGTCGCGAATAAAAAACTAAAAATACAAACTAAAAGTGAACCAAAACAAAAAAAATCAAAACTGACCTTTTAGTGTAAAAACCAAATCTCCGTTCCATAGCACACGGTCCAGATCGAAAGCGGTATCATAAAAACGGAATGAAAAACGAACGACGAAAACAACACATAAAAAAAATCAAGATGTTCTTCAGGCACACTAACACGCTTCGTACCCGCGAAAGGTAAGAACGCTACTGCGCTGGTAAAACGGGTACGCCAAGTGGTCGCGTCCTTCGAACGACCAATGGGAGGAGGCGCCGACCGCCATTGGTTTTCGGTCGAAAATGACGCATGTCCAGAGGGGGGACGGGGGAGTTAAGACGCGCGCAACGAATATGGCAGAGTTGGCTTTGTTCGATTGAAGAACGTTTGCCGCCAATGCTGGCCGACGAAGTGGCGAAAAGATGGCGAGGTCGGATTAATTGATTCCTTTCGACTGGGTACAATTTGAATAATTGGTCGACCCGGTCGAAAATCCACAATATTAATAATAATAATAATATATGTTTATTCACTAGGTAACAAACAAAGAAAATTTCACAATACAAACGAGATATAGGTACGTATAAATACCAAGCAAATAAACAGTAACACCATGTAGTCCTGAAGAAGACTGTCTATGGAGAGTTTACGTTTACCTGCTTCAAAGAATTTATGAATTTATGTGCAAAACAAAAACAAAAACAAAAACTTGCCACTTTGATTTGTAGACCTTGATTATGCTTATAAAGTATTAAAATATTCAACAAATTTAACAAATAGACAACACAGACTAAGTCCACTAGATAAGTGTACATGAACAACAAGAAATGGAACTTGAACTCATGAAATGAGGCACTCGATGGGATGATTTGTGATCGTTTTACTTTTCCTTCAGTCGACAATCGAATGAAAGTAAGCTCTTCCACGTTGCAAGATCCACTTTTTTATAGTTTTCTTGAAAAAAAGCTTTGATTCGATAGTTCTTATGTTTTCCGGAAGGTTATTGTACAGTTTTGGCGCAATATACATTAGAGATCGTTGTCCTAGCGCTTTATTGGCTTTCGGTAGATAAGCGTTCCCTTTTCTCATGCTCCGTGTGTTATAAGAGTGGTCAGGTTCATTTAGGTAGGATGATTTATCAGAGAAGATGAACATCAGCACTGACTTCACATAAATTTGTCTGATATTGATTCGTCCCTATAATTAGCTTATTACCGAGGTACAAAAGGTTATCAAAGAATATAGGTACGATATGTTCAAAATATTAATTTGTATCACAGAGAGATGTTGCAAACGCGGAAAACATTGATAAATACTTTTACCTAAAAAAATAAACGACAGCCCTGAGAAATTACGAAGTACCTACCTATACTAACTTGATATACCTACTTAAAATGTTTTAACCAAATAAATTTTCCGAAAAATTGGAATATATACCTAATTAATGGTAATGCGATTACCTAATTGGTATAAAAAAATTCAACAAAAATCTCGTGGCCCACTCTCACCTCACTGTTGTCTTTCGATATACCTACTGCAATAGTATAGGTATTATTTTAGGGGAAAATACCTACCTCTAAAAAGTAGAACACTTTTTATGGAAAATAATTGTAAATGCTTACGACTGAATTTGGAATGGATTTTTCTCCCAAGCAGCTAGATATCTACTTACATCTACAAGAAGAAAGCGATTAAAACTTCACTTTTTTTTTCAAAAACAAATTTGCTACGTCTCCAAAAGAAATCAAAAAATATTGAATATTCCATGATAAAAAGTGCCTATATTGCTTACTTTCCTTCATCATGAAAAATGTTTTTACACATTAGATGAAACATTTACTAAGCAGTTGCCTACTGATTTGTTTGAAATATTTAAAAATCATATGAATTTTATCTATTGGTATCTTACAATAACACAGAGACATAATCAGCATGTGCTCCTAACATATTATTATGTTACCCCTTTCCAGAATGACCAACGTAGGTAAGTAGCTACCTATAGGTAATCACAAGAAATTGAGTTCTAACCATCAAAACAATTTAAATTTCACTGATTTTTATTCGATTTTTAAAGTTTCTAGAGTTTATAACTTGACTATTTCGAGTAATCAATCTGCCATTTATTATTTACATTTTCATTTGGTGAGATACCTTATCAGAATTTTGAGATAGTAGTATTCATGGATACCTAATGTAGAATAGTTCTAGATTGATACATTATAAAATTCCGGTTTAATTTACTTACCTATATTTATTACCTAGGTAACTGATTGATAAAATATAGGTACTTAGTCCTACAATTAATTCCACACTTGAGTCCAAACAACTTCTAATTTTACGTAAATTAAAAAAAAAAATGGGTACGTCAGATCTTATATTAGGGGGAAAGCTCAAAAATATTATTTGCCCTTTTCAAGTCCATATAAATAAAAATATAAGTATTCTATCGTTTTATTTTACACATAACAACACCACTGATGGTTAGATAAATCCAGTGATATGAAGAGATTGAATGGAATGGACAGCAAGATCCCCAGATTTAAGTAAATTGACCTTTTCTGGGACAATTAAAAACGTTTTGATATAATATCAGTGGCTCCAGAAGAGCTTCAAAATGAGTTAAGTATATCATTACTTACAGAATCACGTACCGTGAAACGGGGTTACTTTGGCACCGGGGGTAACTTTGGCAGTTATTCGTTTTCTTTTTTTGAAAATTATTTTTTATCCCTTTTATTTTTTTTCGCGGTTTTTTCAGGGTTCCTTTCTTTATTACATGTTTAAACTATTAGAAAAATGCCACGCCACTACATTAAGAAAATTGGGGGCCATACATACGGTAACTACACCCCCCAGCAATTAGAACAAGCGTTAGCTGCCATAAGAGGAGGGATGTCTCAAGCCCAGGTGAGTCGCCGATTCAAAAACTCCCGTGAAACCCTCCAAAATAAGTTGTTTGGAAGACAATAGGTCATCCGATTGAATTTACCCAAGAGGAAGAGCAGTTACTGAAACACACGCTGACGACGGTCAGCAATTGGGGCTTTCCACTAAAAAAGGTGGATATAAATAAAGTGCTACACAAATACCTAGAAAAACAAGGACGCAGGGTGAAAGAATTTCGTAATAATACCCCTGGACCTGATTTTGTTCAGCATTTCATATGACGAAAGTGTCCGCTTAGCTTCAAATATTGAACGTGCTCGTGCTGCTGTAAGAACTTAATGAGTATTTCACAAGTATTATGTTATGGCATTTTTGAAGAAAAATCGTCAAAATCCAAATTAAAATTAAAAACGGTGCCAAAGAAGATTAGAGCAGTCTACTTTCATATTTTAAGCGAAATACATATCATGCCAAAGTTACCCAAATCGTTTGCCTACTTTGGCAGCCTCTCAACAATTTTTTTTCTCAGTTACCTCTTAATATTTTCTATTCAAATATTCTGCATTTAAAGCCTTATTGATATTCGTTACAATGAGATTTTTTCTTGTGGATTATTGGCGAAGGTTTTAGATTTATTGTCAAATATGTCCCGAAATCTGCCAAAGTAACCCCGTTTTACGGTACCTATAGCTAAATTTGAACAATTTTCGTCAATAAATTTCAGGATATTTTGGTAATCAACATTTTTTGTTTGATTCTGATTAATTCTGATAGATAAATGAATTCGCATAATAGATTTTTGTTCACATGGTACTAAGCTTGCATTTTCTTAGAATCCAATTAGGTACACGAGATGAAGGTTGCTATTTGACATTTTCAAGAGTTTCGCGCTGATGAAGGAATTTTTTTTTAAAATTTTATGAAAACCAAAAATTAATTGGATAACTGTTCATCACTATAGGTATTAGATAAATATTCGTGAATTTAGCATTAGATTGACGACACTGCATACCTAATTGATGTTTTCCAAAAATCGCGTTTTTAAAATTGAAGAAATCGCCTAAAATGGAAATTTTATAGTACTAACCACTACTGCAAAGGTTGATTTTCAGAACTTCCAAATAATTTTGATTATTTTCGAAAAATAAATGCACATTCGTTGTTTTTGTTTTGAAAAATTTGACATATTTCTCGGCAAAATTACGGATGTGCAGATTTCTCATTTTGAAAAAACAAGGTCTGAAGAAGCTATTGGCTTTCAAAAATCAGGTTGCATAATTACCTAGTCAAACCCACGACCATATTTTCGCGTCGATGATGTTGCTTCATGACATAATATAAAGTGGAATAGAATATAAATGAGTTTAATTTATATGTTCAGTTCACATTCCCGCATCACATCATAATTGGATAATATTATATAATAACACCTCTGCAATTTAATTATTTATTTTTAGTAAAAACACTGCGAAAGTTGTATACCTATATTGAAAAAATAAATGTTTAACAATTTTTGCTACTTTTTAGTCGTATTTTCCCCGAAAATGAGACTATATTGCAGCGGTTTAGAGTTCTTGGACCACGATGTCTGATATATAGGTATAGATATAGGTATATTTTTTTTTCTCGGTTCACAATGGCATCTTCTGCAGCTACCATCAAACCAAATGAGCTGAAAATTACCTTAGTGACGGAGCTCCCTCACACGTTTTTTATCATTATAATGATTCATAATATTTTCAATGTGAATTCATTATTTTATATCTATATCCTCACTTTGTCCTATAGTGCAAATTTAACAAACAGGTAGGTATAGATATATACCTACAGGTACCATGTATTAGGGTAGGTATACACTAATAATCAAACAAAACGAAAAACACAACTAGACTCTTGGTGATTTCAAGGAAATTTTGAGAACGCTTCGGAAAACCTTTCATATTTTTAAATAAAGTAAGTAAATAAGTGAAACAAAACTTGCAAAATATGGAAAGAAAATATCAATTTCGAGAAGAAAGTTTGAAAATTCCATAAAACGTACTTTAACAATATGCCATCCTTAATTCTATAGATACACTTACCAATTTGTTATAGGGTGCCCCTAATCTAGGAAGATGTGATGACGAAGTAGAAAACCAGAATCCACTTTTCTGGAAAAAAAACTTATGTAGGTATTTTTTTCAGTATGCACTATATAAAATATTAAACAATAGTGAAATGCCTTAATGAAAAATCAATCCAAAGAATTTCAAATAAGTTTAAGACAATTGGTAGTCAATAAGTTTCCATAAATTGAAGAACTATTTTCCAACTCTCAAATTATAAATTTCGATGTAGCTACTAAAATTTAACACCTCTCGAACGTAAGTTAATGAATTATTTCTCATTTTAAAACAATTCACATGCGAAAGCATTAGGTACCTAAACCTACACAAACGTATAGATATTTTGAAATAATTCCTTCGAAAAATAGACAGTGGACGTTGCAGTAAAGTAGAAAGACAAAATAAAAGTACGTAATCAATATTTTTGAAGATTTATATATAGAACTACAAACTTATGATCTACACTACAGTCAGCTTGCAATTTCTAAAGCAATAACCCATTGATCAAGTGTCATGCAAATTCATCTTCTATTTTTGGTGCTCATTGGCGTATGGAAGTTTATTTTGAGGGAGCACCAGTAACAGGACACGAATTAGTATGACACGCGTTGATCATGTGGTCAGCATTGTTTACTTCATCGAAATTTGGAAGTTGACTCGAGTATAGAGTATCTACCTATTTATAAGTATAGCTTTCTCATGGATACAATGCTGGTAACAGAATAAAGATAAGAAACTAAAAAATCTCAACTATTGTTGAGATTTAAACAAAAAAAAAGGAATTTAAACACAAATTTGATGTTTCAGTTGGTTTTTTCCAGTCACTTTTCACTTTTATATAATATAGGTACCTAAAATTTGTTGTCCAACAACCTTTAAAGCCATTAATCTATAGATTCCCAAAGTGGTCTATATTGACCCCCAGGAAGTCGACGACGACCTGCAAGGGGTCGATGTAAGCGAAATTAGTTGTCTATGATATGTAAATAGGGGTCCACCACAGTGGGTCTCATTTAAGCGGCTCGTAACTTTAATTTTCACTTCGCATGAAGGGAATAATCCATATACATCACAGATAGATTTGTTGCTTAGTTTTTATCTAACAAACAGATCGACAGTAGGTACGTACAGTATGGTTTTGTATACAAACTTATTTTAGCATATTTTATAGTAAATTATTTTATTTACACTAACTGAAATACATTTTATTTAAATTGAATTCGCTTGCATAGTGATTGAATTAGCATATACCTATCTCATAAAATGTATAAGCTTTATGTAAGAGAAATTTGGTTTTTTCGTTTCAATTTTAATCGAATAATAAATTTATAAAACTTTAAAAGTGTTTTTTAAGTTTTCACACTACACTTCGAAACTGTGAGAAATTTTAATCTTTCTTAGTGAGTTGCTCATTGCTCCATGTTTGAAACACATTTGAAGATGATGAATTCATAACACTCAATGTTAGCTAAGAAGAGGGTCTACACAAAACTGAAAAACATGACAAGTGGTCGGCGAGATAAAAAAGTTAAGGGACCTCTGCCAGCATTAACCCTTTCGCTCACGCATTTTTTTTCTAAGATAAAAACCTAAAATTAGGAAAACTTACTCTTTTATTTTTTTTAAATTTTTCCGTGTACCTACTCGAAAAAATTCTATGTCATCCATTTTAGGGGGTGTGATATGTACTATTATATACTGTACTTACTTTGTGAATACAATATATTGCACATTTTGAATAAGTGGTAGTGTAATTGCGATTTTGTAAAATAAAATGCAATTGAAAAACAACATAATAGCCCGGTCAAGTTAGCATAAAAATAGGGGTCACCTTGCATAAATTCCCAACCAGCTGAATTTTTGCATAAACGTTGGGGACACCATTATAATGAAATTGTAAAAAGTCCCCATAAATCCTGTGTTTGCTAAAAAAGTTATTCGAGGTCAAAGGTCACGAAAATGGGTTTTTTGGATTTTTTGGCGAAACGGTTAGTTTTATCAAAAAATGTTTCAAACAAAAGTTGTAGAACAAGCAAATGTCTACAAAAATGGTTCTTACTTTTTTTCTTCTAAGATTCACCATTTCTGAGAAAAAGCGATTTTAAAATTTACTGGAATTGTATTCTCCATATTATACATGAGTACGCTGCCTATGTACATTATTGGATGCATGATATAATATAATAATATTTATAAAGTAATATAAATACAATGCTAAAAAAAAAATTTACAAAAGAAAATATTATAGTCAAGCAAGCAGACAATGACGCTGATGTACTCATTATAGAAACAGCAATTAATCAATTCAATCCAACTGATGTAAATGTTGTTGTTGGTGAAGACGTTGATCTGTTGGTATTACTAACCGCTCGAACTCCCATTGAAAAAGTCATTTATTTTTTAAAACCAGGCAGGGCTCAACATCCATCGGAAATATTTTCAAATAACAGTTTGTCGGCTTATCCTAAATGTAAAGATCATATTTTATTTCTACATGCTATGACTGGCTGTGATACAACATCAGCAATGTTTCGGAGGGGAAAGACTTCTGTTTTTAAAATGTTTGAAAAACAAGATTTAATAAAATGTGCAGAAGTTTTTGAAGATATCAAGTCTGCCCCAGAAACTTTAACATCCCACGGAATTCGCTTCATTCTTTGTCTGTATGGAGCTTCAAAAAAAATTACGTGTATAGATAACTTACGTTACTTATCTTTTGCAAAAAATACACGTAATAAAAAACGTGTGCAATTAGCTAGTCTTCCTCCTACCTCGGCTTCTGCTCGCCAGCACTTCTATAGAGTTTATTACCAGATTCAAGTGTGGCTTGGTAATCAACTGGATCCAGAAGAATGGGGTTGGAAGCTAGTTAATAATGTTTTGGAACCAATCCACACTCTACTTCCACCTGCACCAGAACATCTACTAAACACCATCTTTTGCAACTGCAAAATGGGGTGCAATTCGAAATGCGGCTGCAAAAAAGTTGGGTTGTTTTGTTCACTAGCATGCACCAATTGTCAGGGCAACTCGTGCGATAATGTCGAATCTCTAACAGAGGAAGATGCTGACTTCGACGACGAAACAGATGTATTACAGTTAGAGCAATCAACAGAAGAAAAAGAAGAAGAAGAGGAGGAAGAAGAAGAAGAAGAAGACTGTGAATAATCAGTTCCCTAAAATAATTTATAAATTGCTAGTATTTAACCACCAAATTGTTTTTATATTGGGTGTTGAGATATAAACTTAAGCTTATGTCTCAATCCTCAACCCTAATGATTGTTTTAAATTTATTTTCTTCAATTAACGTCAAATAAATAATAAGTAGTCATTTAAAAATTGAAATGTAAATGAATGCAATTATAGTAACTAACAAAATTTTTGTAAACCTTTTATTTGTAAAAAAAATTGCTATATTTCAAGTGGTTGAAAAAGAAGCAGTAAAATTTCGAAACTGGTCAGCCAAATTATTTTGTTTTATTTTGTTTAATCCCCTCATCCCTAGATGATTTTTACATTTATGCCGTATAGTTGGACTACCGGGGAAACGTTAAGAAAAGTCCGATACAGTAGGCAGCGCTTAGTCATGCATAATTATGGAGAACACGATTCCACTAAATTTTAAAATCGCTTTTTCTCAGAAATGGTAAATCTTAGAAGAAAAAAAGTAAGAACCATTTTTGTAGACATTTGCTTGTTCTACAACTTTTGTTTGAAACATTTTTTGATAAAACTAACCGTTTAGCCAAAAAATCCAAAAACCCATTTTTGTGACCTTTGACCTCGAATAACTTTTTTAGCAAACACAGGATTTATGGGGACTTTTTACAATTTCATTATAATGGTGTCCCCAACGTTTATGCAAAAATTCAGCTGGTTGGGAATTTATGCAAGGTTAATGTCTATTTTGACCGGGCTATAAGGTTACAACTGATCATTTATTTGTGTGATATAACAAAAAACAATTTCGTTTTTTCGAAATGCATAAATGTATATTGTCCTTAGTACTAACAAAATTCGTCCTAGATGTAGGTACATTCAGGGAATTTGCATTTGGAAGAAAAATATTTTTCATCAAAATTACCTTCCATATCATCTAAACTTCTTTTTTTCACCGTATTTTCATCATCATAATCGTGATCACTAAGCCCTTCAATATCAGATAGTCCCTCCTTAATTATTTTCAATAGTTGTTCTTCAGTTAACGGCACTTTTTTACTCATTTTTCAATTCGTACTACTATAAAATAAATCTTTTATAACAAGAACTCTAAATAACTTGGAGTTTTTTACCATACCTGTCGATTTCCGTTTACTCACAATGTACAATATATTGTACAGTAATATTTACTCCAATATAGAAAAAACAAACTAAATGTTCAGCAAGTTCGCTATGAAAGTAACAAATACACGTATCGGTTATTACCAAAATAAATATTGCAGACATGTCACAACATGTTTTAAAGTTTGAAGCGCCACCTCATTTCAACATTCTGAAACAACTGCTACAACTCAGTAACAGGTACCTACCATTAATAAAATTTTGTTGGGTAAACTACTCAACGATAGGTGAAGGAACAGTTTAAAATAGTAATAAGGATGTTTAAAGAATACTGTACTTTGTGAGTAAAGTGAATAGAAGCATACTACAAATTCGTTAGGATTTACGTGAAGTGATGTACAATATATTGTACACCGTGAGCGAAAGGGCTTATCCATATAATTCACCCAGGGCATTCGCCAATTTGTAGTAAAGAACTTGCTTATAAAAAAAATTCCAATTTCTATATATATATAATGCTCCTTACAGTGTGAACCAAGCTAGTTAGTTGAGTACGTTAGGTACGCTGGCTAGTATTTGGGAGGTCTCAGGTTCAAACCCCGGGGCCGACTGGTCTGCCATGAGTTTTTTCAGAGGTTACCTCATGGTAATGTAAGTCACTGCATGCAAACTTATAAGGCGAATGCTGGGCCAGTATTAATCCTCTAAACCCTACCCACACTTCCTATGTTCCATAAATATCCCGTCTCACCTATCCTTAATACACTTGTACATACAAGTGTATCCTCTGAGCTGGCTGAAGGAGTTAATCCCAAAACTCAAGCTGCCCGCCTCCCTGACACATACTTCAGGGAGGAATGAAACACGTGTGTTTCCTTTTTTTTTTTTTCCTTTTACAGTGTGATTCTTATAAAATTACGTTACAGGTTTGATTTGCCATGTGATATTTCAGTCGTATTCAGAATTCAAATACACATACTTACATCTAAATGAACTCAGAGTGTAGATCTAGAATAGTCATGAAAAGTATGTTAAGTTTGTTTTGTTAGTGATTTTGCTTGAAGTGTTAACGAAGCTGATTTGTTAATTTATAATAAATTATTGTCTCAGAATATTTCAGTGTTTATTTACACTTGATTGATTCAATTATGCAACAAAACAGTTTTCAGATAGTGTAGCCATCAGTTTCATGTTTTTTTCTAATGTTTAGTTCAATGAAACCTGGATCCAACATATGATCATATACAGTAGAGCAGGGGTGCTCAGACTTACAGTGCTGGCGATCTACCACAATATATTTAGGTAAAAAGCGATCGACCAACTTAATGTTACTAAAAAATAAACAAATATATTTGCATTTGCACGAATATGATTTATTTTGCACTTCAAAATACTGTGCTGCTACGTTCTCGGTAGGGGGAAGGAGGGTCTTTGCCCCGCGCCTCGCGATCGACTCTGAAAGTTTCCGCGATCGACCGGTCGATCGCGATCGACCGTTTGAGCACCCCTGCAGTAGAGTAATCGGACGGCAATAAATTTTGAATCAAAGTACCTCCACTTCGATATGTGAATGAAAAGACTAAGAGAATAAAAGAGTTGATAAAATCTGATGTCTAGGCGTGAGATAACTAAACAAAATCCTCATTTTAGAATGCATGAAGAAGTGTTCACGTGAGAAATTCGGCTTGTTTAATGAATTTCAATTATTGATTTTCTATTCTACGTGCATTGTATCCCGCTGATTACAATCATTTTCCAAATTTTTTTTCCATAATGTGAATGCCAATAAAATCATCAGTGTAACACAGATAGTTTTATTTGTAATTCAAATAAATTGAATAAACCACTTAAAAAATGAAATCGAAAAATATACCTCCATAAATTTACATAACTTGTTTAAATTACGTTAAAATTACTTAAACCACTGCATTTTTTTCGATCAGTGTAAAAAAAAATTTCAACTATAAATAATAAATATAATCATGATATTACGTAACAACTTGATCATATTCAAACTAGTCTTTTAAATATACCTAACCTAGAATAATAAATAATGATAAATATGAAATGAAAGTATTCCACTTATATAATTCAGATTAAAATACAAGAATTAATTCCGCAGGTATTATCTATGATTTATTGCACAGATTAAAGAGTGTATTGAAGTTATATTTTGAATATAGATTTACTGGAAGATGAACTCATGACTATTTACCTAATCATTGAGAATTTAGGAATATTAGTAGAACATAGTACCTACTAAGTATGTACTATGAAAATTTATGGAAATTATGTGAAAATTACAGATTTCGTTGACTTCTGCAATGTTCATATTATTTTCAAAATTTGTTGAAGATCTTCAATTTAAAGTACCTACTTATCACAGTTTTTTTCGAAAAAATATTCTGTTTCAGTCATTAGGTATGAGATTGAGAATAATTGAGAATATTGTAAAATATTTATGACAAAGATTGATGAGTCATTAGGTATAAAAAATCAAAATGACATAATCATGATGTCAATATTTTGTACTCACAAAAATAGTGAAATAATAAAATTATTCCAACCATACAAACTTTCTCTGAAACGTTTGGTTCGCGAAAGTGTTACCTATAACCATCATCAGGCGACATCAGCATAAGTGAACTATTTCAATTTTCATTAAAAATCGGAAGTGAAAACCTATACCCAGTAGGTATTTTATAATTTCAAAAAAGATTTTTCACGTTGGTAATATTAATGATACCTACTATGATGGTTTGGGAATTCATAAACTGTGGAAAGTTTCGGAAACATCTCAGAATTACAGATTTCGTAGGTATAGGTATTTATGAGAAGTTTATATCATGAAATTTAATTTTAATGATTCGCTGAAGGTGTGCCATGTCAGTTCATAGGTATTGAAATCTTTAATTTAAGGAATGCTGGAATATTTTTTATAATTTAAAATGTCAGACTCATCATAATTTTTTCATTCTTTTTTCGGTCACTATGCAATTTATATAAGTATATATATATATATATATATATATATATATATATACATATATAGATATATATATATATATATATATATATATATATATATATATATATATATATATATATATATATATATATATATATATATATATATATATATATATATATATATATATATATAGTATAAAAGGATATCGACCGTACGGTATGAAATAGTAAGGAGGTTTATTGGGTGTGCGGTCTGTTATATATAAAAGAAAACTCTACTTTTACTAGCTACTCAACATTTCGTCAAACTTTATTGACATCATCAGGAGTCTACTGTAAAGACTGAAAATAAAACAAAAATAACACCAGAATACAAAAACATCAAACAACTTACAGTTTAAGAGTAAAATTCAAACACACAAGGCATCACATCGACATGTTAAACAGTACTGATCACACAATGGGAACAAATCTCCCTAACAACTGGTCTAATTTTTTCTTTCATTCTCATAGAGATAACACAAATATGTGGTGATTTTATTAATTCATTTTCAAACTAAATGAACCAAAAAAGTTTACGACGACATGTTAACTTTGACTGTACAATCAGGGTATGAAAAATTTTTTTTTTTTTTTTTTTTCCCTCCTCTATTTAGCCAATTTTAAAATATTACTATAAATGCTGCTTAACTGACCTGTATCAGACTTAAAATTAATAGTGTTCTTATCCTTCTTTATGCAACACATTTCCAGGAATAAACGGTTTCCATAATTAGACTCTGTTTTCAAAACACTGACATTATTATAATCAAAGTTATGGCCTGTTTTTATATAATGATCCACTACAGCACAAGAATGCTGACATAACATGTCGATGTGATGCCTTGTGTGTTTGAATTTTACTCTTAAACTGTAAGTTGTTTGATGTTTTTGTATTCTGGTGTTATTTTTGTTTTATTTTCAATCTTTACAGTAGACTCCTGATGATGTCAATAAAGTTTGACGAAATATTGAGTAGCTAGGAAAAGTAGAGTTTTCTTTTATATATAACAGACCGCACACCCAATAAACCTCCTTACTATATATATATATATATATATATATATATATATATATATATATATATATATATATATATATATATATATATATATATATATATATATATATATATATATATATATATATATATATATTCCTATATACCTATATACAGTAGCGTAACTACGAGGGGCAAGGGGGCGACGGCCCCGGGCGCCAGCAGCGTCCGCATTTTTTTATGTTATGTTTTTTCATTCTATGTATTAGATGAAATTCATTACTTGATTTAAATTAATGATTTTTTAAATTTAATCAATTGATATAAACTAGCATTTAAATCCTGATTTGTGATTTGAATAGAGCTGATTCAAATCAAAGAACAAAGAAACCTTCTGTTAAATCCCACGAATCCGCAAGATCATGCAGCCCTGCACATCGCGCAACATTTTTGAAATGGGAGCAATTAGACCGGGGATTGAGAAAAGGTGGTCTCATTTATGACTACATACAACAGCAAATTGATAAAACTGCACTGCTGGATTTTTTTTGCATAAATCTCATCAAAATATATCCTTTACTGAGTAAGCATTATTTTCATTTAATTCAGGTTCTTTATGTTTAGAATGTGTATTGTATATTTAAGGATTTTTCAAAGAAATGTAGAACAATGCCACCTTTTCCTATATAAATTTAAGAAATTTCATCTCACTGTTTGTAAATTCTATATATTATGTTGAGATGCTTTAGTGACTGTGACAACCAGATTGTATAATAGCAATAAAACTTTTTAATTTTTCGTATTATTTCTGAAAACTTGCTTTATCGTCAAGGTAACATCTTTTGCCTTTGTTCAGCAACAAATTCGGAAATTTAGAAAAAAAAATGTTTTTCCATAAAACATCAAAAGAGATACTTTATTCTACATCCCATCAGAAAAAGGAAATCTGGTGCCGCATTTAAAATCGAATTTTCACTTTGCTAACGGGATAATGATAACATAACCAGACGCCTCAAAAAAACCGAACGACGGAAAAAACTCCCAAACCTTCGTTTAAGAAAAAAACCGCGTAGTCATCGAAACGACCGGCGGGGGGAGCCCCCGATCTCGCGTCACCCGAAACCTCCCGAAACCAACGAAACAAAGCCGCATCGCAGGAATTCCGACCGCTACGATGGTGGATACCCTACTCCTCCCTCCTCCTACTTCGAACGACGTCGGGGACTCGATTGTGTGCACGCTGCAACCGGAGCTGCCCTGGGGCCCCTCGCTGAATAATGAAGTGAAGAAGTAATCCGACGACAGGTGACAGGTGTCATCCTGCTCCTCCGTCCCGCCGCCTAGATCAGCTGACGCGCGATGGGTGCCCCCGCTGTGCCATCAAAGCGACAGCGGTCCTAGCCGGAGGGCGTTCTGCGCTGGAAGCCTCCGCGAATTGTTTCTTTGTGTGTCCGAGGCAGGGGTGTAAATGTCGAATGGAAAAATTGAATAATATTGCATTTAACGGGACTTCGAGTAGCAAACGACATTTTGAATATATTATTTTGTTAGGAGGATTTAATCGTTAAGCGGGGGTGTGAACACGTCAAGAGAGGTAGTTACTTCGGAGAATATTTCAATTATTGATATTTATATCTTTTTGGAAATGGAGGTCTCGGTAGCCCAGAGTTAGAATTTATCTTTTGTATACTGAGGATCGTAGGTTCGAGTCCCAACTTACTACACTTTGGTGTTGCATTGGCTCCATGAGGTTTGGTGATTCAAAAATTTGTATATGTGGGTAATGATATAGATTCGAGCACATTGGTCGTTCGGAGGTGGGGTTAATTTTTAGTTTTCTTATGGAGAGGCAGTGGAGGTGTTAAAAAACTCAAAACTCCAGGAAATACTTGAACTCTTCATTTTAAAATGGCGGTAGTTATGGAAAAGAGTTGAAACGACCCCATAGGATACTTTCTCAACATCAACTTAATCCACCTACTAAATTTCAACCCTCTAATTCAATATGTGGAGGTGAGCAAAAACCACGGAAAAAACAAGAAAACCCTACAAAAAAATAGTGACGATTAGAGAAAGGAGTTCATACCTCAAATGCATTCCCTCAACTCAATTTGAAATGGGGTTTGGGATGCAAAAATCATTCAAAGTCCGTTTTTGTATCTTCATACACACGCCTAAAAACACTAGAATGCTGAACTTCAGATGTATTGTTTCTAATCAATTGCCAAATCTTTTGCACCAGTTTAAAAAATTTCCGATAAAATTTTGACTGAAGTTACCTGAATTTTGATAGTTTTGCCTTAACACGTTCGCGACGATGGTTTGGTTGTATATCGATAAATTCAGGACGAAAATTTTTTTTCTTATTTTTGTTAATTTGTGTTTTTTTTTGTATAAATAGAGTGTTTTTGAACAGTTAATATGAGTTTTTTTTGTAGTTTGATTTCATTTTCGATGTGAACCACCGGTGGTTCCTGACGCCACCAATGAATATTTTTTCGTTGTTGGCGTCGGGTACCACCGGTGGACACCATGTAAATTCGATTGGAATTTGTTTTTTCGAGCATAAACGTTTTTCTTATTAGTGTTGTTAGTTAGATTCATGTTCTTTTAGTACATGGTAAGGATCAGGCGCGGATCTAGGCCCGACTTTTTTTGGGGGGGGTGGGGGGTTGAACTTTTATATATTCAAAAGCCAAAAGGTACTGGTATTTTGGGCAATGGTAAATCGAGTAGCTCCCAATCAAACAATTAGGTGGGGCCCGGGCCATTTGGCGGGGGGGGACGTTCCCCCCTCTGGATCCGCGCCTGGGTAAGGTATACTTATTCATGTTAATTTTTTTTATATTCAGACTGATGATTTTTTGTTTTGAGACTAAACTTTTTTATTAGTATGTTGTTATTTAGATTTATGTTCTTTTAGTTCGTAAATGTTCATTTACTACTGTACTATCATGTTTTGAAATGATTTGAAGAAATAAGCATATATTTTTATGTATCTGTAAGTTTTTTTTTCTCTTACACCTATCTCAGTGGACGAGTGCGCAATCGGTGGTACCCAAAGCAACATGTACCTACTATTCCTATAGCCGTTGCCTCAATATCAAATGCCTATCTCCGACGCATGAAATTTTATGTGAGTCTAAACTTATATCGATCAGTGGCCACCGATGGTTCCCATCGTCTGTGAGGATAGATCGTTTGGGGGCCACCGGTGGCGCACATCGTCGCGAACATTTTAAAGAAAACTTCAGATACAAAAAATTGTACTAGGTAATATATATATATATATATATATATATATATATATATATATACATATATATATATATATATATATATATATATATATATATATATATATCTAAACCCATGAAAAAAAGAGAGAAGACGTCTGAACCTCGGTCAATCATAGTAGGAAAATAAATATAGAATCATTAGAATCGTAGGAAATTGGAAAGAAAATATCAGAGGAAGAAGCGTAGAGTAGAACATTAAAAAGAGAGCATAAAGAAAGAAGAGGCCCAGCGATAGCGAATCGGAGAAGTAGGAAAGAAAGAGGAAATTGTAGAAGAAAGTCAAACATAAATAGGAATTTAGACAAAAGTAGTCGAAGAAAGAAATGAGTTGGGCCAAAGCTGAAGATTTACCAATAGAATGCATAACTATCAGATTATAACTGCCACAAAATGTTATTACTAAAGTTTTTAATTAATTTCAACAAATTCATTTTGTTTCCTGAATGTATCTACCCCTTCAACCAAAATATTTAACTGCGAAATTTTTGATAATTAAATTTCTGTCAATTACGATCCTCTCATTTTTAATCAATATAATTAAGTGCGATCGCCATACTATTTTCAGAAATGCTTTCCATTATTTGTTGTGGTAGGTACACTCATTACCTATACCAACATATTGCTTAAAGCGTAGCATAATAAGTCTTTTTCAGAAAAACCCATTCAAACTCAAACTGATTTCCAAAAAAATCAAAACTTTGATAATTTACTTGAATTTATCGCATGGTATCTGATTTCATATAGGTCTCTAACGGAAGCAAATATACGGTAAATTAACCATAAAAACTTGAAATTTAATAACTGGAAAACGGTAGCATATACCGTGATCTCGGTTTCTGAGGGAATCAATATCTGACAAATTTTAAGGTTATCTTTTCATGTAGATCAAATTATCTCTTCCATCTGATACCGATATATCGAAAGCATGGTAAGATTCCCATGAGGAAGGTCAGAATATCATATTTTTAAAACGTGGAAAAAGCTGATATATCGAAACTTTTGGCGGGAAAAATATTTCTAGATTGCTTTCAAAAATAATAAAAAAAACTGATAATTCACAAAAGGCTTCATGGGTGGTCTAACGGTTTCATATGGAATTTCATATGGATGATGAACCAGTTTTACATTACAATGGTTTGTATCGTGGTTTCATTTCAATGATTTTTGAAATATAGATGACAATAAAAACAGGGCGAAATGGTAAATGTATGGTCGGGTGATTTTAAATTTTGTAACCTAATAGTAATATGATTTCTTTAACGAATGAAAACATTTTGAACACATTCAGGTATTTGATGATTTATCTTCTACTTAACGTAGACTCGAATTTGAATAGCCCTATATATATATATATATATATATATATATATATATATATATATATATATATATATATATATATATATATATATATATATATATATCAGTGGCGGCTCGTGAGGTTTTGGTTTGAGGAGGCTACAAGAGGTGTTAAAAAATACACCATATGCGAAAATTTTTAGGATTTCAAGGTCAACCGCCTTATAATTTAAAGAAAATCAAAGTAAAACAAGCACCCTAAGCTATTAATTTGTTTTCACTTTCGAGTGTCTACCTTGAGGCCTACAACTCCTATTTACAATATTCACAAAAACTCTTCTCAGCCAATTAATCAATTCATCTATTCATCAAATTTTTTTTTTCTTTCACAAAATAAGTACCTACCTACCCACTTAACGAATTTGTTAACAGCTGGTGAGAGCAAATAAAAAGTTATTATATATTTTTGAAGATTAGCTATAATGATCTATAATATCCTCATAAAATTTTTTGTCTTTCGCCAAAAGTTTTACCAATTCCTTTTCAATAGACAACAAACTTATATATTTCAAACGATCCTGGCTCATTGAATTTCGTAAATAAGTTTTAATTCTCTTAAGAGTGGAAAACGAGCGCTCTACGGAAGCCGATGTCACCGGGATAGAAACAATTAGACATAAGAGTTTATAAACTTGGGGTAAATCTTGATTCAAATCATTATCAAAAAGGTATTTAATAGTCCTCACATGATTTTCATTTTGCCCCAAGATTTCATTGTCATTATAAACAACACACAGTTCACTTTTTATGGCCACCTTATCAAAAAAAGTGTATTTTTAACATAAATTTTCCAAAAGGTTATCTGGAAAATTAGCCAAAAATCTGGTTAACAAATTTTTATTGAGTAAGTCGAAGAAATGCGGTTCTTTCAAATCAGAGAACCTTATTTCTATTTGACCCCTAATAGTATCCAAAATTTCATAAAATATTTGCTTATAGTGAAGCTCCATATCTGCGTAACTGAATTTCTTTCGTTTTGGGCTAAATTGAGTCGTATCATCAGTAGTTTGAAATACAGAAAATAGTTTCTTTAAATAAACTTCTGCACGAAATTCTGAAATTTTTTCCACAAGAAACTTGAGCCGATTTCGTGAGTAAATTACATCTGAAAACTTGTGCTGTAAGATTTGAAAAACTATTTCTGTTTGTTCAAAAATTAATTTAAAGATGTTTAAAAAATATATAAATTCCTTATCTTGTAAGTAAGATATTAATCCGCGTGCGGTATTTAAAGTTACTTTATCGGTGAAAAATTCCTCACTTTCAACTAGGTATAGAATTAAATCCTCAAATCCTAAGCGGCCCCAAGCAGAGACATTTTCACTAGTAAAAAGTAAACACTGCCAACAAAATAATTTATTTTTTACCTGTGATCTGGTTAGGCAAGGATGTCTCTCATAATTCCTTGTATTAAAACCGCGGTTTTGTTGTCTGTTACGCTGCACCAAATTGTTTAATTCAGGGGTAGGTCACAATGTTTTTATCAAAACTTTATCCTCATAACTTAGTGCACTAAAGTTATGGGATAACAAATATTCCACTAAGTCACCATTGAAATTTTTGAAATTAACTTCTGTAACCAAACTCATTTTAAAACAATACGCGAGCAATATAAGTAAACACGCTGCCATTAGTAATTACGATCACACTACGATTCAATTCCAACGAATTCACTCGATGTCACGCGAAATTCTATAGTTGTGATTGGTCGATATTGTATGAGACTGGGTCTCTATCGGTGTTGCCATTTACATGTGTTTTGCTTTTCTATTGCAATGAAGTATTCATTCGGAGTATTTGCACCGTTGTTTGCTTTTCTGTGGCAGGCATAATGAACGTTGATAATATACCTTTCTAAGCCTCCACAGCGTTGCCACAAATCTTGAAATGAATGAAATGCAGTAAATGTAAATACCTTCTATCTTAATTAATAAATTATATTATATAATGTAGGTTGAAAGGAAGGTAGGTGCATAAAATAATATGATTTTGATTAATATGAATATGCTGAATGCTGACTATTCAATATAATATATTAGTGATACACGGAATATTATTGAGGAGGCTTAGCCTCCTTAGCCTCCTTTGACTAGCCGCCCCTGATATATATATATATATATATATATATATATATATATATATATATATATATATATATATATATATATATATATAATCTCTTGATAATTATTAGCAATAACAGGCTTGTTGAATCTCAAAAAACTCGATTTTATTAAAAAGTTGACGTTTCGCCACGACATTCGTGGCTTTATCAAAACTTTTGAAAAATTGAAATTTCTTTGACATTTATTGATTTGAAAAAATTTGAATAGAAAAAGACTACTATGTTTCACTAAAATTTTTCGGCTGTGGCCGTTCTTTGTTATTTATTACGTGCTATTCAGTCCAATATTAACATTCAAATCTGTTATTATTAGATGGTAAGGGAAACCACAGAAACCTTTACCCACGTAATGTTCGAAATAGGTTCAAATTATTTTGATTCTGAAAAGTCAAAGAATAGGGCACTATGTATCTTTTTTTCCAAAAATTTCTCATTGCGGCTGTGGCCGTCTTCAGTTATTAATTACGTGCTATTTAGTCCAATATCAACAGACAGGTCTGTTGATATTAGATGGGAAGGGAACCACAGAAACCTTCACCCACGTAATGTACAAAATAGGTTTAAAATATTTGATTGTTATATATATATATATATATATATATATATATATATATATATATATATATATATATATATATATATATATATACTTATATATATATATATATATATATATATATAACTATATATATATATATATATATATATATATATATATATATATATATATATATATATATATATATATATATATATATATATATATATATATATATAATTGATGTTTCGCTTATCTCTTGGTGAAACATGGCTCAATATTGGATAAATCTTGAAGAAAACTCTCGGCGAAAGTTTCAAAATAGATATATTTAAAAAAATACTTAACAAGAAAGTTTCGGGGTCTGAGCCTGAGCCCATTATCAAAAGTATTTTGAAGACTGGATTACAATTTTTGAATCGTGGTATTTCTAAAAACGCGAAAATAAAATTCTTCAATGAAAATACTGGAAAGTCCAGAAGATGTAATATCAAAATATTGAATAATGTATCATTTTTTACTTCTATCTTGACTAAAATACATTCAGATTTTGCAATTTTGTTCACGCTTCATAACAACATTCTCTGTTCTCTTTGTGACTTCAGAACAATAAGAAAGCGTGGAAAGACCATGGCTATTTTCATTCCCATTAGAGCCACGATCGGTGTGACGTATCTCGATGTCTAAAACGGTCCATTTTTCATCCTATTCTGTGGGTCGGCCACTGAGAGCGTTGATTGATGCCTTCTTTTCGTAACGACTTCTATGGCGAGGTGGGATGTCCTTCCTTTTCTTTTGCACGTGTAGGAACTTGATTTTGATAAGTGTGGGGATTAGAGGATCCTATCCCCATTCTGGACATGACGGGCCGTAGAGAGCTAAATAATGTTTTTTTACTGCACATTTTTAGACAACCTTCAACGCAGGGGGTCATAATAATGAATATTATGATGGTATTAGAAAGGCGACCGATAATGGTTTTTCAAAACCCTAAGGAAGTGGACAATGGGAATAAATAAATAAATAAATATTATATATATATATATATATATATATATATATATATATATATATATATATATATATATATATATATATATATATATATAATATATATATATATATATATATATATATATATATATATATATATATATATATATATATATATATATATATATTATATATATATATATATATATATATATATATATATATATATATATATATATATATATATATATATATATATATATATATATAAAATATATATATATATATATATATATATATATATATATATATATATATAGGTATATAAGTATGAAGAATTTCGACATCAGAGAGCTATTTGTTTCAATAAAATGATGTTTTGAAAAAATTCCAGAAACAGGTAAACTTTTGTGTTTTTAAATTAAAAATTGTTTCATCCTAATTACCTAGTAGCATCGGTCCCCTGATATAAAACCAATAGACTTTCTCATTGGGGATATCTGGAACCAGTGGTTTTTACAAGTCAACCTGAAAATCTTGGAATTTTCAGAAAAAGTATTTTGAAAAAAAATCCAGAGAATCTGTAAACATCAGGAGATGTTTCATACACAGGTTGCGCAGTTCGAGCATTAATTTTGATCAATATTCGATGAATACCAATCTAATATTAAATTTAAAAAAACAAAATTCGAAAACTCAATTTTTTTCTGAAAACGAATAGTTAGATTCTAATGTTTTCACGAAGCCAATGCCGGTGTTAAAAGAGCTTTGATACGATATATCACAGCATCATTTGGAATTTCGAAAACTACGAAGCGGAGGAACTACCTTCTTTCAAAACTTCATACATATCAAACGAATTATGCTCGTAGAAAACTTTATCCTAGACTCCATATATATACCGAGATAATTTTGGAAAAAAATTAAATCAGACTGCGAAAAAGAATTGTTTCCACTATTTCATGGTCTAACTCATCAGCGATTCTCAACCTTTTTTTTTGGATTGATTGGGCCGATACTTGGTGTAAATTAATAAACATATTGAAACAATGGTTAAAAAATAACAATTTACACATTTATTATAAGAAATAACGCATGACGCACGTTTCGGTGGAACTTCGCCTTCTTCAGTTTGCCATTAGCATCTGAAGAAGGTGAAGTTCCACCGAAACGTACGTCATGCCTTATTTCTTATAATAAATGTGTAAATTGTTATTTTTAACCATTGTTTCAATATGATTCTCAACCTGTTGGAGGCGAGTTCACTAAAGAGGGGTCGCGAACATATCCAAGAGCAAAAATTATTTAAAAAGACAAAAAATGTCAATAAATTTCTGTATTTTTGGTAATTTCTAAAGTATAAAATTAAGGTCGTAGTGTAGGTTCAGAGTCCAAACACTCAAAATGCTTTATAAGTCTTTACAGTTTATTATATGGGGGCGGCGCAATAAAAATTATTATTGAAAATTGGGCCGCGACCCCTGAGATGTTGAGAAACGCCGAAAAAAGGGAAACGAAACACACGTGTTTCCTTTCTCCCTGAAATATGCCCAGGGGGGCGGGCAGCTCGAGTTTGGGATTAACTCCTTCAGCCAGATCAGAGGATACACTTGTATGTACAAGTGCATTAAGGATAGGTGAGATGGGATATTTACGGAACATAGTAAATGTGGGTATTAGGGTTCAGAGGATTAATACTGGCCCAGCATTCGCCTTGTAAGTTTGCAAGCAGTGACTTACATTATCATGGGGAAACCATGGTAATGTTCATAAAGTCGGCCCCGAGGTTTGAACTCGAGACCTCCCCAGGGCCGGATTAACCCTATCCGGGCCCCTAGGCAACAACCCTGTCCCGGTCCTAGGTCTTTTCGAATTAATGAAGGAAAGTAAGTAACTTCCAGATGATCGACTCCAGGTATCCTGTTACTTCAAAGTCTTATGTGATATTGCAACAACATGGTTACTTTGACTTGATGCTGCAGCATCACCTTACCTGACTCGTTAGCTTTATTTAAATGGTCTTAATGAATAGGTTATAGATAAGTGATGAATGATGATCCAGTTTGCAACGTCCATCAAGCTGGCATTGTCAACATAGCGGAATCAAATTTAGTATAGTTGAGAATTTGCTGCTATTTTGTTGCTAATTAGTTACAGCAAAATTGATTTAGTTGCTCCAGCCGTTTGGGAAAAAAATGAGACAATGCCAGCTTTTGGGTAAGCTGGCATTGTCACATAAATTTTTGGCACATACAGTAGAAATAACTGATTCTAAATTTGTTGCTAATTAGTTACAGCAAAATTGATTTTGTTGCTCCAGCCATTCGAAGGAAAAAACACGACAATGCCAGCTTATGATCAAGTTGGCATTGTCACATCAATTTTTGGCCCGCACAGTAAAAATAACTGATTCTAAATTTGTTGCTAATTAGTTGCTAATTAGTTACAGCAAAATTGATTTTGTTGCTCCAGCCGTTTGGGAAAAAAATGAGACAATGCCAGCTTTTGATTAAGCTGGCATTGTCACATAAATTTTTGGCACATACAGTAGAAATAACTGATTCTAAATTTGTTGCTAATTAGTTGCTAATTAGTTACAGCAAAATTGATTTTGTTGCTCCAGCCGTTTGGGAAAAAAATGAGACAATGCCAGCTTTTGATTAAGCTGACATTGTCACATACAGTAGAAATAACTGATTCTAAATTTGTTGCTAATTAGTTGCTAATTAGTTACAGCAAAATTGATTTTGTTGCTCCAAGCGTTTGGGAAAAAACGAGATAATGCCAGCTTATGATTAAGTTGACATTGTTACATCAATTTTTGGCCCGCACAGTAAAAATAACTGATTCTAAATTTGTTGCTAATTAGTTGCTAATTAGTTACAGCAAAATTGATTTTGTTGCTCCAGCCATTCGAAGGAAAAAACACGACAATGCCAGCTTATGATCAAGTTGGCATTGTCACATCAATTTTAGGCACAGACAGTAGAAATTACTGATTTTAAATTTGTTGCTAATTAATTGCTCACGTTTTGAATAGCTGAAATGAAAAAAAATCAACAATTCAAAATTTTTTTAAAAGTGTCTCATTTTACTTCTACGGTGAATCGTGATGAATTTGAAGAACTAATTATTAAAAAAACTTTTCATCGCCGACACGGTAAAAGACAGGTGTATCAGAGAAATGTTCTTCAACCAGGAAAATGGGAAGATTTGATCACCAACAAAATATGGGAGACGACACGTCGCAAATGTGGTTATAATTTCGAACAACTTTACGTGACTTTGGATAAAACCAATGGATCTATGAAAGGTAATGATATGATATATATTCAATTTCTCTCTTGAAGTGTATAACAAAGCTAATCATAGTTAATGATATTTAATAATTTCAAATCTTCTTAGGTGCATGTCGCTGTACGAGTGAACTCAAAGTTAAATTCACTACCGTCGATGATGACGTTATTTTCAATTATACAGTTACTCAAGGAAACGGAAACTGTAAAAAAACTTATTTTCGCTGGCCGAAACGAAAAGAAGTTGGTAATTGAAATAGGTAATTTTGCTGTAACTAATTAGCAACTAATTAGCAACAAATTTAGAATAAGTTTTTTCCACTATCTGTGCCTAAAATTGATGTGACAATGCCAACTTAATCATAAGATGGCATTGTCGTGTTTTTTCCTTCGAATGGCTGGAGCAACCAAATCAGTTTTGCTGTAACTAATTAGCAACAAATTTAGAATCAGTTATTTCCACTGTCTGTGCCAAAAATTGATGTGACAATGCCAACTTAATCATAAGCTGGCATTGTCTCATTTTTTTCCCAAACGGTTGGAGCAACAAAATCAATTTTACTGTAACTAATTAGCAACTAATTAGCAACAAATTTAGAATCAGTTATTTCTACTGTATGTGCCAAAAATTTATGTGACAATGCCAGCTCACCCAAAAGCTGGCATTGTCTCATTTTTTTCCCTAACGGCTGGAGCAACAAAATCAATTTTGCTGTAACTAATTAGCAACAAAATAGCAACAAATTCTCAACTATACTAAATTAGATTCCGCTATGTTGACAATGCCAGCTTAATGGACGTCAGTTTGCATGATGGGTTAGGAAAGAGAAATGACAAGGGACGCGGTTATTTTAAATATAATCTTGTTAATTGTAATGAAATACAATAAACGAAAGGAAACAGTTTTGTGAAGTACAAATTGGAAAAAGTCAACTTCCAAGATATTTATTGGTTTTGTACAGTACAGTAAGTTTAAGTTAACTTTTTTAGAAAAAAAATCGTTTAAAACATCTTGGAAGTTGATCCTTTCTAATACATCATTTTCAACGTCCATTATCGACAATGAATTCAAACGGTTCTGAGACATTGTTGAACGAAGACACTTTATTAGTTCTACTACCTGATACTAGATGGTTCTGTAAATATGAAGTATTTCATCAATTGACAACATGCGTCCAAAGAAAGCAATAATATTGTTGAGGAATTTCATAAAAACTTTCGAATAAAATGTTCATTCGATGAATTTTTTTTTTCTTGAAGCGTGCACGGGCCCCTAGTCGATGCGGGGCCCCTAGGCAGTTGCCTACTCTGCCTAATGGTTAATCCGGCCCTGATGGCAGACCAGTCGGCGCCGAGGTTTGAACCCGAGACCTCCCAAATACTAAAACGCCGAGTCTATCTAAGCCTTATATACGAGGTATGGCAATTTGAAACCCGGAATCGAGCTCCGAGGGGCAGCTAAATTAATTTTCGGCGAAATTTCGATAATAATCCTTCACAGTAGTCTCCTTGGAGTTCCACGCACCGCTTCCACCTCCGCTCCCACGCCTCGAAGCACCCACGGTAGTCGTCTTCAGTTAGGGTGTTCAGCGCCACCGTCGCAGCTTCTTTCGCCTCCTGTACACCGCCGTGGTGGGTCCCCTTCAGGTACTGCTTCATCTTTGGGAATAGGAAGAAGTCGCAGGGAGCGAGGTCGGGGCTGTAGGGGGGGTGCGCAACGTTGCGATGCTTTTTTTGGCTAAAAAACTCGCGAATTCGTATCGACGAATGTGCAGGTGCATTGTCATGATGCAAAGAGCCAACCATTCTCCGCGAGTTCGGGCCTCACGCGGAAAAATACGGGCCCTCAGCCGCTCAAGGACACCTTGGTAGTACAGTCCGGTCACTGTTTGTCCCCTCTGGAACGTATTCCGATGAATTACGCCTTTTGATATCAAAGAAAATTACGAGCATGGACTTCATTTTCGATTTGGACATCCTGTCTTTTCTTCGGGCGCTCCCCCGCGTTCCACCCACTGCTGACTCTGTCTACGCGTTTCCGGGATCGTACTCGAATATCCAAGATTCATCTCCGGTTACCACAGTACTCATCCAGTCCCTCCCATCTGTCTCAATTTTTCTCTAAAAGGTCACTGCAGATGGACATTCCAAGGTGTTTTGGTCCAACGTGAGCATTTTCGGCACCATCTTTGCACAAATCTTTCTCATGTCTAGCTCCTCGTGTAAAATCTGCCTAATGGTTTCCTTATTGATGTTTAACTTGTAGGACAACTCTCGGAGTGTTAACCGACGGTCTGATGTTACCAACGTGCGGATACGATCGACATTGGTGGGGGCACGAGAGATGACGGCTGCGCCCGGCCTCGGATCGTCCTCTATCGAAACACGTCCCTCCCTGAACCGCTTTGCCCACTCGAACACGGCAGTTTTCGACAGAGAATCATCTCCATACACGTCTTTAAGTTTACGAAAGATTTCCGCGGAGGTTTCGTTTGTTTTAACCAAAAATTCGATAACCGCGCGTTGCCTCTTAATTAGGTCACTCATTTTCGCGACGTATAGAAAAAACCTTGCTTTACAAAAACACGCGGGAAACACAAACTAAACGTGATACCGCGTTCAAAATTTAACTGGTACTACTGAAGAGTCCCCTCTTTCGAACGAGACCAGAACGCGCCGGCTGGTGTGTTTAGTTCGGGAGATATCGGCCGATTCCGGGTTTCAAATTGCCATACCTCGTATGTGGGCATGCAATCAACGCACGCTTGGAAATTGGGTAGATGAATCAATCGCCCCAGGTATAAACATGCCCCGACACCCATCAGCGAATAATAATCGAACATATTATACGCCCACCAGAACAGCAATGTTTCACCCCCTAAATAACAATACTTCAATTTCATCTCGTAATTATTTATACGCGCAGATCCAATTTTTGGAATCCGTCCAATAACGGTTGACTCACTGCAACGTACATGAGGGTGGTGGCAATCTATATGAGGGGTCGAAAGAAGGGGGATAAAATCTACCATACGGGATGAGTAAGACTTCCTCCCCAGAGGCGAATACCATGCAACGTTCTAATTACTACACTGTATCCGCCAATGAGATATCCGAATGAATTAGTTATTTCGGTTCTGATGATGATATATCGATTTTGGTTCACACCGTTTGAATTATAAGGTAATGGTGAGGATTTAGTGCCAGTCATGAAGTAACTACAAAAAAACGCTTGATTTGCAGAGTTTCATCATACTAAGGTGGTATTTTCGCCTAATTTTTGTCGTTTTTACAAGGTATCTTTTGAAATTTGTTTTAAACAAGTTTATTTTTAGTTGTTTATGAAAAAAAGGACAACAAATTTAAAAATGAAGTGTTACACCTCTTTTGCTTCATCTCTTGCTTCTAAAATGTAACACGCTTTAAAATTTTCAGTTGTTTTTTCATTAACAACTAGGTATCCAATAATAGCGTATTTTTTAAACATTTTTTTATTTGTTTATTCATTTTCACTTTTTAGTGCCTATTCATTGTCACCCGATTTACATATACCTACCTACGTGCAAATAAGTTTCAGCTCAATCGACAGCCGGAAAGTGGGTTGGATTCAACTTTCAAGATTTTATTACACGTAAACAGACAGAGGGACGGGTGAAACTATAAATGAAGGTTTATAAAATAGGGGGCGGTTAAGGAAAATGATTGGAACCACAAAAAGGAACTTGCCCTATCACATCGACTCCATCCACGTATGAAATTCCAACTCAATCTAGACCAGCTGATGCGAAGTGCGCAAAACTAAAAAACCCACGAAAAAAATGAAATAAAAAAGCGGCGGTTAAGGAAAACAGTTCATAACGCCAAAAGACACTTCCCTAATAACATCAAGTTAGTATCCACTTATAAATTTTCAGTCCTGTCCAGTCAATTTTTAGAGGTTTGGGGAGCAAAGTTATTTTAGCTTTTAGTTTTTTAAGATAGCTCCATAAACTCTATAAACTGCTGTTGGAAGTTTCTCCAAAACTGTAAAGGAACGGACAAGAGGGGAGTATCGTGGGTTTCATTTAACCATATTTTTGAGGGAGGTCATTATTGGTCAATAAAAATAGGCTAAACAATATATTTGGAATTTTTAAAATTAATTTAACCTTTCCTGGAAAAAGTATTTAAAAATTAAAAATGTGGTTGCCTTGACTACTCGCTATCGCAATGCCAAACTTATGTCAAAATTAGATTTAGTATTTTGAGTAACAATATAAGTGTTCGCTTCTTTCTATTTCTTCAAAAAGAAAAGGCTTGAGAATATCAAATTGAAGCAAGAGACAAAATTTATTCAAATTCATTGCTTATGTCGTTTCTATTTGCCAATAATGCCCTCCCTCAAAAATATGGACTAATGGAACTCACGGTGCCACTGTATTCTCTGCCCCTGAACAGTTTTGGAAGAAATTAAAACACTAGTGTATAGAGCTTGGGAAGCTATAACAATGTTCTAAAGTTCATTTTGATAGCTTTCGTGGTTTCGAAGATGTTTGAAAAAATTACTTTTTTTTTTCTTCAACATCTTCAATATTTCGCTAAGAAAGCATTTGCGGACCTACATTCATAGGAACTTTTTTTCTTTAAATGTCTTTAAGAATAACCTCTTGAAATTTTCTGACGTTATTCTGGAACACCCTGTATAGATATATATATATATATATATATATATATATATTTATATATTTATATATATATATATATATATATATATATAAGCCCGCTGAATGCAAAACTCTGTATTTGCAAAAAAATGAAAAACGAGGTTAATCGTGGGTTAGATTCAGTAATGAACAAAAGCTCTGTACAGATTGTTAGATGCACAACTTCATATTTTACATGTTACAAGTCAGTAAATGTTAACGTCAGATGCAAAACTCTGTAAAAATATCTATGTGTCAAATGCAAAACTCCGTTCTTTTAAACAACCAATCACACGAATAACAAGGATTTGGGGAAAATGTTCTTTTTTGATTTCGTTAATATAATTTTTTTTATTTCATGTTCTATAAATTATAAGAAGAACCAGTAGTCAGGATTTGGGAAAAATGTTTTTTTGATTTTGTTAGAATAATTTTTTAATTTTATGTTCTATGTTGCAATAAATTATAAAAAAACGTATGGATTTTTTGTTATGATTGAAATTTTGATGAGAAAATTAATTTGTCTAAGTGGGTAAGTTCAAATGAAAAACTTCGTAAATTTAGCTTTCAAGTGCAAAACTCTGCAAGTGTATCTTTAAGGGTTGGAATTAAACTCACTTTAAGAACCAATAAAATCGCTTTGAAAGGAAATGAATAAACATCAAAAAAATATTTCAAACTTTAGGTAAAGGTGATACACAAAAAATAATATATGCCACATTTGATAGACAAAATGCACTTTGAGAAAATAACATTAACTCCATATAAAATATGTTACAACATGAAAGTAATAGCCATAACTTATTGTAATAATTTTCGACTTTGAAGAAACCTAATCCGCTTCAAAATATTGTATAACGCTCTTTAAATACGGTTTGCACTATAGAACGACAGTATGTGCAATAAGTAATAACAAACCCGCGAAGAAGAAAGTTTGGCGGCAACAAACGACCGTTAACAGGTACCTAAGTCAAAGTGCGAATCTGTCAAAGTGCGAATCTACCATTTTGTACTTGGTTTGTCCAAAGTAGAGTTAGGAGACAGTAGATGATCATGCCAATCATGTAGCCAACAGTAGGGGGCTTTCATCGTCAGCAAAGTTGTTAGTGCGTCAGCTCAATAACGACGGCAAAAAAAAACATTGAGGTAAAATCTGGAATATAAAAGAAGAAAAATTATTTGTTCAAGATATTCGTGCCCTACAACTTTTGAGACTTTTACAGCAGCTTTAAGGCTATTCCTGAAAAAATGGCATGATGCGGGTGATGGTAACTCTAATCAAAGTATAAAGGACTTTTTAAATTAAGTACTTCGAAAAGACGTGGCTAGGAGAAAATCATTTTTATACAAAAGCAAGAACTGCTACAAAAGTTTGGACCCCAAGAATATGTACAAATCTGGATATCCATTTGAAATGTAAATGTTTTGATACTTTTTGTAAATCTCAGGAGATAGTAAAAATAATGTTGTATTCTGAAAACCATAAAGTGGTGTGTCGGTGCACTTGCTCAAGTTTTTTGAAACAGTACGTATGCAAACATTCTCTAGGTTTGTTAGTCATTATGAAACAAGCAAAGGTGCCTTTCGAAGCGAAAAATGTACCACTCGACCACAAAAGGAAGAGAGGGCGGCCAGCCATAGCGAAGGCTATTTGTTTTGCCATATTCTTTTGATCACACATAATACATAATTATGTAACAATGACAATACAAAAACACAACAAAATACAAATTCATTTTCTTCAAAAAAATATGTTCATTTTGTTAATAAAATTATACACAGTATATAAATGTGTACTTATCTGAATGTTTACTGTGTTCCAAATTCAGACCCAATCCAAAGTGCGATTCTGTTTTTTTATAGTGGGTGGTCTTAGGTTGAAATGTACCTATTCCAAAGTGCGATTGTATAATTTTATTATGGGCAAGGTTAAAAGTCAAAATGTACCAAATCCGAAGTGCGTTTGTATCTTTTTATAGGTATTAAACTCAAAGTGAAGATATAACCTATGCAGAGTGCAAATCTGCAATTTTATAGTTTGTAGGCACAAAGTCAGAAGAAATTGTCAAAAGTGAAATTATATATTCCCCTATCTTTAATACCTATTTTTCCAATCCGCTACGCCATCTATAGGTACAATTGCAAGACTGTTAGATTACAGTTATCGGTTACTACTATTAGAGACATTCTTCGGGTTTCTGAGAAGAGAAACACAATACGTTTTTATCGTTCACTGTAAAATCATCAAAATGTCACATATAGAGTTTTGCATATAGCGGGCTCTTATATATATATATATATATATATATATATATATATATATATATATATATATATATATATATATATATATATATATATATATATATATATATATATATATGTACCTATCTACCTAGTTATATACAACTGTGTTGTCTGTGTGTCCAAATAAAGGCGGTCAGGATGCAGGATTAATTTTAAGATCCGAGATACGAGTAAACAGAATAGGAGATATTGGTGTAAACAACCCTCTAACGGTGGTAAATTCTGCACCAAAAACCGCGATTTCTGTGACTGTCAGGCGGGGTGGCAACCACGCCGAGCCCGGATCGTACTACCCATGCCGAAAATATCCAGCATTTACTGGAACTTCGACCTGCGAAAGTCGGTCTCGCAGATGGCAGCGGCCCGGCTGCTGGGATCCCGCACTGTTGCCGTTGTGACGTCAATCTCATTGAGAGAGAAAATTAAGTATTTATTTTGATAATTTGAATATTTTCTCCACAGGTATATTTGGTAGTTTTGCTTGACATTGTTTTTATATTTCAACGAAATTGTGATTCATCAATAGAGCCCTGGCCCCTGCGTGATTATTTCAAGAATATCTTATAAAGATAATGGTTCTGATTTTAATTGCAAGGAAAAATTGAGAGATAAAAATTATGAAATGGGAAATCAACCGAAAATATTGAATCAATCGGATTTTCATTTGATAATTTTCAGTCCATATTTGAAAATTATAAGTAATTGTAATGTTGAAACCATAACTGTCAGTTTTTTAGGTTAAAACTCATGTATGAAGTTCTTAATATTCCTTCTTTTGAATTAACAAAAAAGTCCAATAAAAAGTTAGAATCTATAACTTCATTGGCAAATTTTCGGAAACAACTGAAACAAAATCTAATTTTCTTGATAGACCTAGAAAAAGTTATATTTTTACTAACTTAAATTTCGTGTATATTTTGTATGAAAATGTGTGTTGAATGTGTTTTTGGTACTAATGTTTTACATTAGGACTTCTCTATTTTGTGTGATAAGCATCCTTCTCAGAGGATAAGTTCAGTTCTTATATTTTTCAATTAGTCAATAAATTTATAATTATAGTATAATTTTAAAGGCAATAAAGCATACCTATCTTGATTCGATTTGATAAGTAGCAAGAGTGTGTACTTATATAAAAGAAACCTAAAATTATTGAGAGGAGGCTCATTCAGTACAACTAGACTAAGACATAGGATAACTGTATTTTTAATCAATTTTAGAAGGAATAATTTTTTCTCGTTTCTCCAGCATTTTTCAGAAACACTGAATTTGAAGAGTTGTGATGACTGTATAGGGGAGAGTTATGCTTCTTACTTAATTATTATATAGTGATTATTTCACTTCTTATATGATTTATAGATAATGTGTACATTATATAAATGATGAAAAAACGAATTAACGAATAAAATAAACTGAGAAAACTGAAAAAGCGACGTCTGAAAGACTTTCACGAAACCTGTTCTAGCGTGATATAGGTATTCATAACGAAATGGAAAAGTTTATGACGACTAATTTTACTAACCAATTTTGTCGATCAGTTTCCGTAGATTAGAGGGCATGCATGATCTGTCTGCAGATGACCGTTTTAAAGAAAATGCTAGATCGCAGCCTTTTTCTTGTGCTAATCTTTATTATAATTTTTTTATGCTGGGTTTATAGAAAAATGGATTTCAAGATACCCTCACATCTATATATGCAATTGAAAATGTCAAATTTATGACATTCTCGAATAAAATATAGAACTGACCAAATTTGCATGAACCTTCTCATCAATAACCCCAATTTCACTAAATCTTTTTATGTAGATACTTACGGAAAACGGCCCTAAAACTATTCAGAAATACCATATCAAAAACTTATATTCGATTTTTAGAGTATCGTCATGAAAAGCCAAAACTTTATTTACTACTGGCTTGAAAGGTTTTTTTTGGTTACGTGTGATTGTTCCGAAATAAACGTCACTTTCGTGTCTAATAGAATATAAATTATTTCAAAGTAAAATATAGAAATTTTTATTCGACATAAAAATATATTTCACATAAGGATTAATAATAAACCTATTATTTTATAGAAAATAAAAGCTCATGTTGCTGATTACTTCTGAATTTTTCAATCAACTCATTCAAGTCAGGATTTTAATTAACTCTTACATATTCACTCTTGAAACGTCATAATCTAGCAATTACATTCCAAACAACAGCCATCTCAGAAATTATTGATACTTTTAAGATCATACCAAATCAAACACATGAAAATGTGTTCAATTTATTTTACAATGTCCTCATCAACTTCATATGAGTCAATCACAATCGTTCGGCTACAATACTTTAAATATGCCTGGCTTAGATTAACTTAATATTCCTCAAAGGTAATTTCTACCAAATTCCACGAAAAAGAAGTTCACGTAGGACATAAACGAATGAGCGGCAACGTCGCCATGGCGTTAGACGGGAGTGTTTCCCGTTTCTCTATTTCCGTTTCTGGACCGTGCGAGAGATGAATGACCAGATTACATCTTTATATCTGGGCTTTCTCGGCCACTTTGAAGGGCTTTTCGAAGCCGCCCGTAGAATATTCCAATTACATCGGATTAGCGAGTACGTCTTGGATCTGGAAAATTGTAAATTTCCTGCAAACGATGTTTCACGCTTGTCACAATGAAGTATCGTTTTCTATTACTTTTTCATATTATGTTCCTTTATCACTGTTTGCTTCATGAAGGAATTTCAATCTGTTTTATTTCAGATTTCAGTTAGTTGATTAACAGACAAGAAATTGCACTCAACTGGAATGAAGATAGTTACTACAGTAATTCGCTGTTGACGTATAGAAATGTTTTACATTACAAATTTTTATGTCTAACTAAATTCACTTGAATTATATCTTCAGGTTTAGGAATTCATTGGAGAATTTTATTCGAACGACTTGTTTTATCTGTTGTAAACCGACATAACTAAATATAATAAATATAATCAATGGGAATGAAGATATTAGCTGCAGTAATTCGCTGTTGTCAATTCTTAACGATCATAGAAGACACTGAAATTCAACACAGTAGGTAATCTTTTGAGGTCTAGAAATATTTTACATTACAAATGTTCATTACGTCTAACTAATGTCACTCAAATTATATCTTCAGATTTGGAACTTCATTGGAGAATTTTATTCGGAAACCAATCGAACGACTTGTTTTATCTGATGTAAATAGACATACCTAAACCTAACTATAAGAAATAAACCCCATGGGAATGAAGATAGTAACTACAGTAACTCGCTGTTCTCAATTCTCTAAGGTCATAGGAGAAGACATAGAAATGTAACACTCTGAAGGTGATACAGTTTCTCCAATATTATTTCGAGGTAATTTGATTTCGATGATCTATTGACAAATAGGAATATTTTCTACATTACAAAAACTAAAACTAATTTTTCAGTAATTTGACACGGGAAAGATTCGTGAATTTCCATTCAATATTTATGGTGAGAACCTTTTAAGTTTTGTCTCTTCCAAATTCAATTTTATAAATAACAGCATCATCGAATCTCTCTCTCTCTCTCATTCCGTTTGGCCCTTTAACTGTACGTGTTATCGATTTTCCCCGTCCCCCTCCCGAGCGCTGTAGCAATCAGCGTGCCAGGAAAATTACGTAATTGCACATTACTGGATGTTATTTCCCCCGGAAATTATAGTATCTTCGACTCTTTTTCATGAGGAAAACGAACAATTTTCCCCAGTTCCTTGAAATAGGTAGTAGTCCAATGATCTTATATTGTTCAAAATAGAGATTCTTTGAGTGCATGAAGTGTGCATTTTAGTTTTAGCTTCAACTTTGGAACGTTAAATTTAGAATCCACAAGTTGTTGATTTTTCATTAATTTATTCACATACGAATATATTCATTAACTCTTTCAAGTACGGTGGTTCAAATTTTGAACCACGCTTTTTTTGTACCGTGCAGTACGGTGGGGTAAAATTTAAACCACCATATTCAGTATTTTAGCTAAAAGGGACTCGGGTTTAAATCGTACACCTCTATAGCGGGCCGTTTATTGGGTTATACAGAGTATTATGACTCATTTTGTTTTGACTGGAAACGGTTGTTCATTCGAGAAATGCATATGATTTTTATCATTCCGTCGCGGCCGGCTTACGTGATATTCTTTTAGTGTGAAAAAGTTTCTTTCGAAAGATACTTTAGAAAACTAATGAAATGTAGTCTACAGGACTTATTGAAGGTATGTGTGTATATTTTTTTGGTTCTGTACCTTGATTTGGTGAGTTTTGAATTACAATTTTAGGTGTTCAAAAATTGTACCACCGTACTGCAGTGCAATATGAATAGAAGGAGTGAACCTCTCCCATTCAATTAGGTCGGAATGACAGTAGATGAGTTTTACGATAAAATTGAGCGAATTGAGAATGGTGACTGTGTTTCGATACCTTCCAAAAATGTTTCGGACAAGGACAGCGACTTGGAAGACGATACGGTCGAATTATCTACTGGAAGAGGAGGAAGGCAATGCAGAAGTGAGCTTTCATTCAGATGAGGATGTATTGAATACAAGTGCCAATTTTCCATTAGAGACATTGGTCTAGATGCATAGGTCTCAAAATATAATAGAATGGGGTAATCTCCAGACTAGTGTATCCCCACCAGAACCATTTATTGCCTATACCGGTCTACCACAATTCATCGTGATCGTGAAAGCCTGAATCCGTATGAAGCTTTCAATCTATTGATTACTGATGATATTTTGAATTACATGCTTTTTTAAACCAATTTATATGCGGAGCAGCAGTACCAAGTGTCTGGAAAACCTTATAGACAGGCAGAAATGGATGAAATAAAAACTTTTTTGGAAATTGATATTCTGATGGGCATAAAAAAATTACCCAGCTACAGAGATCACTGGTCTACATCTCAGGATCTTCACGATCCGTATATTAGGCAAGTGATGACCTTACCTAGATTTGAATGGTTTCTCACAAATTTTCATCTGTACGATAATAGCGTAATTCCAGAACGCAGCAGTATTAACTATGACAAATTGTAGGCCGTTTCTGGATTCCTTCAAAAATAATTTTCAATTGTGCCTTCAAACCCATGAAAACATAGCCGTAGATGAGTCTTTGATAAAATTCAAAGATCGCTCTTCCTTGAAGCAGTATTTGCCTAAAAAGACTATCAAACAATGCTACAAAGTATGGGTACTAGCTGATTCAACAGGGTACTGCTGGAATTTCAATCACTCACATATGTATGCTGGTTCAAAAAATGCACCACCCTCTATTTTTTTGTCAATTGACTTCAGATTTTTTTTATGCTTGTTTTCACTTCATTATGATGTAACGAATCAACATGTTCCATCAATCTTCGTTTTTTCGAATAAAATTTTTTTTGTACCGCTAAGGTTTTATTTTCACTGGAATTCCTGTCCCGCAAAGAGTTAACTAAAAAAGCTGTTGAGCAGCAAGATCCGTCACTAGTAGGTTTTCTCCTCTATTTTTGTTCCTTTTTACATAAAAATTTTTAACGCTCTAAGTCAATTGGAGTGTGGAGGTGAGCAAAACCTTAAAATCCATGAAAAATCAATGAAATAACAAAAATTAAAAATGGAGACGGTTTAGTAGAGATTCGAGCCCCCCAAAAAGCACTCACTTCACATCAACTCAATCTACATACAAATTTCCAGCCCTCTAACTCAAACTGGAGGAGCAGTGGGAAGCGCGAAATCTCAAAATCCACGAAAAATCCAAGTATAAATTTACAACCCTCCAACTCACTTTAGGGGGTATTTAGGTGTTTTTTCCACTTCCAAATTTCAACAAACCTCGAAATTCGTTGTCCAGGAGGCATAAAACAGATTCAAAATACCCTCCCACAACCTAGGGTTGCCATCCGTCCGGGTTTCCCCGGATTTGTCCTAGTTTAGGGGTCGTCCGGACGGGGCTTTCAAAATATGTCCGGGTAAAACCCGGACAAGTCTTGTGTCAGGGGAATCCCGATTGATTGAAAGATGAGCAATATATTAAAACAAATCTTAGTTAAAAATTAATTTATAATCGTAAGCCGCCAACAAGCTCAATCCGAAGAGAAACTTGCTAAATACACAGACGGTTTCTCCTCTGACCAAAATAAAATATAATTTTAAAAATTTGAATTGCTCCCACTTTCAAAAATTCCTGATGGCAAAGAAAGACATTTTGACAGAAGTCTCAAAAATATCAAGTTAAGTTAAATAAGTTAAATGACCTATCCTAAAATTTGTTATTATAATGTAAAATGTAGTCTATTTATTTTGATCTATTTTGATTTACCAAAAATTATCATAAGTTGTTTTTCATTTGATGATACCAAAAAAAAAAGTTTTTCTGATTATTTTTGTTACCAGATTACCTCAAAAAGAGAAAACTGTAAACTGTGTTATTCTAGTAGCTAGATATTTTATTTGTTTTTTTGTTGTTTTGTTTAAATCGCAAACAAGTGGTTTAAAGTTTAAATAAATGAAAAAATATAAATATGAACGATGTTTTATTTTATTTTAAAAAAATTTATTTTACTGGTTGTCCGGGAAAGAAATAAATTTCACCCAAATGTCCGGACTTTCTAAAGTTTTTGTCCGGCGTCAGCAAATAAGGTGATGACAACCCTACCCCAACCTCACTGTTGAATTTCGATAGTGCTATGATTATATATTGACACGTTCGCAATTATGTAAATTCAATATATAATTAATTGTTAAAAAAACTAAATATATTGAGGTGTAGGTACACAATTCAAATAAAACCAAACGTAAGAAAAGGGTTCAGCTTTCTGGAAGATGGCAAAGCGCATCTGATGTCTGTTAATTGTGTTAATTGAATAGGTATGTCATAATCACAATCATAAACGACTGTCAAACAATATCGAGAGTTTATTTGGGTATTAATTTCCAAGTAGATAATACCGACAAAAGTTGACGGCCAGGAAGTGGGGCCCTTTACTTTCGTATTAACGATCCAGTGGCGTAGTCATGCCTGACGGAATGGTAGTATATTGTTCGTTCTTATTCTCGAATATGTCTTACTGCAAAGCTTGATGTATTGCTCAATAGTTATTTTTGTATTAAGTGTGCGAAATCAGTATTTTTTTTAATGGCGCATAAGAATGTAAATTTTTACATCGTCAGATCGAGGCTTAAAATTCATTCGAATGCGTCATGAAATAATGATTTCGCTCACGAAATACAAACAATATTTTTTGTACAACTGGCAAAAAAGTATTTGAATTATAAGTATTTATTAAAAGTCATTTTATGTTAAAAATTAAAATCCATGCAATCAAGTATGTTTATCAATATATTCTATGATTTCTAATAAAATTTTAAACTGTCAACTCCACTTCCACCGGAGACATATCTACTAATAATCAATTAATTAATTAAACAATTATTTCTGGCAACCAGCTATCAGCATCGTTCCCTCTGGAATAAATATTGGAAATAATTGTTCAAATTTTACTATTAATTATTATTGCAATGAATAATTTTGTTATTCTTATTAATTTTCATTAAATGCATTATTTCTTTATTCTATGGTCTTTTTTTCACTAGTTAAAAAATGGAAAACTTTGCGTATCCATAGCGATTCGTGAATGTAGTATATTTTTGAAAGTTGTACAAAAAAGAAATTTTTTTTGGTCAGGTATCATGTTTTTTCATACATATCAGATATAGTCAAAGTTTTTTTATATGGAAAACCAATATGCTGTTGCTGGAGGGCCCTATCGCTTCTGATACAGTTTTATGCCTGCCTTTCATTAGCCAAGTCTGCTGAAGTGTGACCTGCCATAAGGAACTTCGTTCCAATATGATATCAGTAGATCATAATTAGTATTGATAATCCTGAATGGGCGATACTTTTGAGGTCTACCTTTTTGGAATCAGACTTCAAATAACGCCTACATTTTTTTTTAACTCACAAGGGACCACCAGTAAACAATGTACCTACATTACCCAACTATTTAAACTGTTTGAACCACCGAAACTCATGGATAAAGACAAACCCATGATTCAAACCTAGACTCCTGCTTCACAGATGGTTACTCAACCTCTGCTCCACAGGGCGTGTGTTAACGCCTATGACCTTGAGAATATACTGTCAACCCTTAACATCACCTATACTTTGGAATAAACCCTTCACAACTACTGGTTAATAATATAGAACTATTCAACCAAACTTTCTACAAAATTGAAATACGTTCGTGGTACTCTTCCATATTCAAATATCACAATTTCGTTTTTATTGTGACAAAATCGAATAATCACATTTTCTGAGAAATATAATATGTAACTTTGTTATTCGTATTTCCCTCTAAAATAATAGACTGTATCAAAAGTCATAGTCAGTGCGAGAGTAATTTTTTTTTCTGTTTTAGATCTTCTAGACAAAGTTTTTTATATATATATATATATATATATATATATATATATATATATATACAGGGTGAGTCAAGCTGAACGCCTCGGACTCTCGTGGCCAAATGGTATTTTTTTTCGGTAAACGGTCTATGGAAGTATATGCACGTCGATCTGAACTACAATTTAAAAATAATGATTTTCATACAGGGTGTTTCAAAAGAGCGTGACATATCAAAGTTATATTTTTTTTAATAGAACACCCTGTATTATCCCTAGCTCTCTCTATTTATGAGATATTCAACTTTTTCTCAAAATGTAAGGCGGTCGAAAAAATTCAATATCATTTGAATTAGCCAAAGCAGGTGTACGAAATTTAGAAAACCCACTCAAATCAATTTCAGCTACATACTGTAGCATGAGTGAAGAACCAATAGTATACAGTGTGTTTCATACTATCAGGAACACTTACCGTATATTTGAACGTCAATAACTTTGTTATTTCAAATGGAACACTCTATATTTTTCCACTTGACATGATGCACCTTTTTATTTCCTTTTGAACCATATAATACATCCCTATACCTAAATGTGATGTTTCAGAAATTATCGAAGCCTTTTCGAAATCCTATGAATTTTTTGAATTAACATTATTTCATCTAGTACTCTGATGTCATATACTTGAGTAATACATTAAAAGTTTGAGCTTCTGGAGTAAACAAAGCCTTTACGATGAGGTTTTCAACTAACCTTCATCAACCGACAGATGTCGAATACTGAAGAATAAATCTTCAATATTATTAGTAAATTGAATTTGAACACTCTTAACTGTTGATTTTCTTTGCAGCATTGTTGTATCAATCCAACTGTATCTACTATTTTTAGGTTAACTGGTTTTATTTAAAATGAAAAATTACTTGAAGATTAAAGGTTAAGGTTTAATTAAAAACATTATAATAAATGTTCGACATGACCACCATCTACTTCAATGCAGCATCTAATTCTTTTTTCGAATGAGTTTCTGATATTTTTTAACATATTTGGAGTTACGGTTTGGAAGGCATTTCTAATTCTTTCTTTCATATCATCAGGAGTAGTGGGTGGTGTACTGTATACAATATCCTTTATATATCCCCATAAAAAAAAATCCAAGGGTGTGAGATCGGGCGATCTCGCTGGCCAGTTATAAGGACCACCTCTCCCAATCCATTTATCTGTAAATTTTCTGTCCAGATAATTCCTAACAACACGATTGAAATGTGCCGGAGCACCATCTTATTGTAGCCACATCATCTGTCTCACATTCAAAGGAATATTTTCCAGAAGATTCCAAAATTCTGTTTTCATGAATGTTAAAAATTTCCAAATAAATAAGGACCAATTATGGTGTCTCCTATGAATCCACCGAATGAGTTAACACTCCACCGCTTCTGGCGATCGACGGTTCGAAATAAATGTTTGTTTTCGGTGTCATAATAATGAAAGTTTTGTCGATTAATCAGACCATTGTTATGAAAGGTTGATTCATCTGTGAATAAAATATGTTCAAAAAAGTTCATCTCTTCGCCAACTCGTTCAAGATACCATAAACAGAAATCTAGCCTACGTTCAAAGTCCCTTCCATATAGCTGTTGATGCAGCTGAATGTGATATGGATGATATTTATGTTTTCTAATAATTCTGCTTACAATCGATTGAGTTATACCTGTTGCATTAGCAATGGCTCTAGTACTAGTATTGGGATCTTCAATCACAGATTGCAAAACTTCGAAATTGTGTTCCTCATTACCAGTAACTGGTTTCGATATCTCTCGAACAGTGTTATCGATACTACCTGTTCTTCGAAATCTGTCTAATAATCTCTGAAATACATTTTTGTCAGGATGCTCTTTATCTGGGTACTTCTGTGCATAAACCCTCGACGCTAATAAGCAATTTTCATAACACTCTCCAATGGTTAAAATCATGTTAATTCTTTCTTCAAGTGTGAAACTTTTCATTTTACTTCTCAGCAGGACGAATTCAGCACAAACTTATGACAGAATATTGCTATTTGACAGGAGCCTACTTAGAACAACAACTCAAACAGGTATAATGAATTACTCAAGTATATGACATCAGACTACTAGATGAAATAATGTTAATTCAAAAAATTCATAGGATTTCGAAAAGGCTTCGATAATTTCTGAAACATCACATTTAGGTATAGGGATGTATTATATGGATCAAAAGGAAATAAAAAGGTGCATCATGTCAAGTGGAAAAATATAGGGTGTTCCATTTGAAATAACAAAGTTATTGACGTTCAAATGTACGGTAAGTGTTCCTGATAGTATGAAACACACTGTATACTATTGGTTCTTCACTCATGCTACAGTAAGTAGCTGAAATTGATTTGAGTGGGTTTTCTAAATTTTCGTACACCTGCTTTGGCTAATTCAAATGATATTGAATTTTTTTCGACCGCCTTACTATGTGTGAAATAGTTGAATATCTAAAAAATAGAGAGAGCTAGGGATAGGGACACTTTAGCAAAGTTAGCTTATTTTTTCTCAAGTAATTCAAAAATGCAAGAAAATACAGTGTGTTCCATTAAAAAATATATAACTGTGATATGTCACGCTCTTTTGAAACACCCTGTATGAAAGTCATTATTTTTAAACTGTAGTTCAGATCGACGTGCATATACTTCCATAGACCGTTTACCGACAAAAAATACCTTTTGGCCACGAGAGTCCGCGGCGTTCAGCTTGACTCACCCTGTATATATATATATATATATATATATATATATATATACATATATATATATATATATATATATATATATATATATATATATATATATATATATATATATATATATATATAAATATATTATTTTTCCCGGTACTCCAGCGGCTCCTATCGAACCAAATGAACTGAAATTCAGCATCAGGGATTGTTTCCGAAGCAAAATAAAATTATCAAAATATGGGTAAATCAAAGTGAATATTTTGCATCTCCAGCGACTCTCATCAAACCACATAAGCTAAAATTTGGTATCTAGAGTTGTTCTCGAGGAAGAACGAAACTTTGCGAATTTTTCATTATTTTCAAATATAATAAATTATTATCTAATTTTATCACGATTTGCTTACTAAGCGTGATTCTTCAGTACGCGACGCACTTCGCGAATTTTTTTTCTTTCAATGAAATAAATAATTTTTCTCATTATTTTAATCAATCAAGTAAGTTGTACCTTCTAACCGGGACCACCTAACAACAATAATCACCACCAGACTTGTATTTATTCATATATTCCTCTACGCCAATGGACTAATTGAGGGGCGAACACCTGTCGCATCAGAGCCGTCTTTTTTACATTTATCCATTACAGTTTCTTTCCCCCTCGGAATCCCCTAACAGTTATTTCTCGTCATTCCGTGAGTCCTTCGATAAGGGAAGTTACGAGGCAGTAAAGGCATACTTAAAGGACTACAAACGCCAATTAGAAGACAATTTTACTTCACGTCGTAACGCTCATCAGAACGGATTTGCTTTGCAGTTAACGGTTCCTTTGAAATCGTTCAAAGACGCCGTCTCACGTTTCTTCGTCTTCCAATCAATCCCATTACAAATCCGTAGATAAGGAAATATGTCACCCACTATATTTGCGATTCACTCTCTTTCCATATAAATATACTTATATATATATATATATATATATATATATATATATATATATATATATATATATATATATATATATATATATATATATATATATATATATATATATATATATATATATCAGTGGCGGCTCGTGAGGTTTTGGTTTGAGGAGGCTACAAGAGGTGTTAAAAAATACACCATAGGCGAAAATCAAAGTAAAACAAGCACCCTAAGCTATTTATTTGTTCAAAAATTAATTTGAAGATGTTTAAAAAATATATAAATTCCTTATCTTGTAAGTAAGATATTAATCCGCGTGATGTATTTAAAGTTACTTTATCGGTGAAAATTCCTCACTTTCAACTAGGTATAGAATTAAATCCTCAAATCCTAAGCGGCCCCAAACAGAGACATTTTCACTAGTAAAAAGTAAACACTGCCAACAAAATAATTTATTTTTTACCTGTGATCCGGTTAGGCAAGGATGTCTCTCATAATTCCTTGTATTAAAACCGCGGTTTTGTTGTCTGTTACGCTGCATCAAATTGTTTAATTCAGGGGTAGGTCGCAATGTTTTTATCAAAACTTTATCCTCATAACTTAGTGCACTAAAGTTATGGGATAACAAATATTCCACTAAGTCACCATTGAAATTTTTGAAATTAACTTCAGTAACCAAACTCATTTTAAAACAATACGCGAGCAATATAAGTAAACACGCTGCCATTAGTAACTACGATCACACTACGATTCAATTAACGCTTTCCAACGAATTCACTCGATGTCACGCGAAATTCTATAGTTGTGATTGGTCGACATTGTATGAGACTGGGTTCCTATCCGTGTTGCCATTTACATGTGTTTTGCTTTTCTATTGGTAGGCATAACGAACGTTGAGAATATACCTTTCTAAGCCTCCGCAGCGTTGCCACCAATCTTGAAATTAATGAAATGCAGTAAATGTAAATACCTTCTATCTTGATTAATAAATTATATTATATAATGTAGGTTGAAAGGAAGGTAGGTGCATAAAATAATATGATTTTGATTAATATGAATATGCTGAATGCTGACTATTCAATATAATATATTAGTGATACACGGAATATTATTTAGGAGGCTTAGCCTCCTTAGCCTCCTTTGACTAGCCGCCCCTGAATATATATATATATATATATATATATATATATATATATATATATATATATATATATATATATATATATATATATATAAATTACATGTCACGTTGTTTGTCCGCGATGGACTCCTAAACTACTTAACCGATTTTAATCAAATTTGCACACCGTGTGCAGTTTGATCCAACTTGAAAGATAGGATAGCTTACATCTTAATTTATAGTCGCAATATTATATTATTGCAAATTATTTGTTGATTATCTCTGTTAGTTTGATAAGATACTTACAGATGGCGGTATAAGGTACTTAGTTGACTGGATTGAGTAAGTATTCAATAGATGGCGCTATGTAAATTACTAACGCTTTACGTGTTGCTGAGGCCAAAGTATAAGTTCAATTTATATTATAGTAAATGCAATGTGAAATTATTCTTATTTTTTGCAATTTTTGATTTTTCATTATTTAGAACTCTCTTATCAAAATAAATATATGTAAGTATTATCATATCACATCGTTATATTTCAGCAAACGTTGTGCTGACAGATACATTATTTAAACAACGTTTGCCGGGTCAGATAGATTGATACTTAGATAGATATATAGGTAGATGAAAATAATTTATATGACAGAACAACGTATGCCAGGACAGAAAGATTGATAGATAGATATATATATAGATAGAATGATAGATAGTTAGATAGATAGATAGATAAATATATAGATAGATTTATAGAGATACATCGGCAGATAGATGAATAAATATAGATAGGTAGATAAAAAGATAGATAGATGAATAGATAGAAAGATAGATACAAATAATTTATATGGCAGAACAACGTTTGCCGGGTCCGCTAGTATATACATATATATGCAAATGTGGAAGCAGACAAAACACGGACGGAGTTATTTCTTCATTTTGAACAGAATAATATCAAAATATTTTGAAAGTTGTAGAATACGCTCTCCATTCCAGGAACAAATGCAGTAACAGAACGTGTTTTTTCTATAAAATATGGACCACTGAATAAAATGCAGTTGAACATCAAAACTCTAAAATCTATACTAAGGGTAAAATATAATTAGACCAATTCATTTGAGAAATTTCACAACATTTCAATAAATTATGGCCGTGAAAGAAAAAATATTTTGTTTTGAATAAAAAATCTAAAATTGATTGAAAATAATAATGTTCAAATCATTGTTTGTACAAATATTTTATAGTTACCAATAATTAATAATGAATACATTTTTGTATATTTATAGACATGAATATAAATGTAGCTATAGAATAATAGTTATTTATGTACCAAGGGCCTAACGCCCGGAGGGAAACATTCGGCCGAGTGCCTTTGGCCCGAGGGATGAATGTCCGCCCCGATGGGCGTTAGGATATAGTAACGCACGTGGTGCATACACGATTTTATTTTTCACGAAAAAATTATTTTATAAAATGAAAAATAGATTTTAAAATCGGTTCATTGCTCCTATCCTTTCCATTTTCCTTCTCATAGTAGGCATGTCATTTGATGATATTTTGACTTTTGTGAATATTTTTATCATCATATTTAATGTATGTCATTGCTGCTTTCTTTGTGTAGTCTTGTAGAAATAATGGAAATGAAAATGAATTTACCCAAGAATATAATAGAAAATGCAGCCAAAGCTGCGAATAATTCATTGCCGGAGAAATCCAGAGTCGTATACGACAAGGATTATGAAGTATTTAATCAATGGAAGTTGCTTCATTTCTCCTCGTACAATTAGCGGGCGTTATGATCCATAATGTCCGCTCATTACGCCCTAGGGCATAATGAGTGTGTATATATATAGAAACCGTATCCAAGGTGAAATAAATATATAATATACAAGTTAAAACTAAAATAATTTTAAGGATGATTGACCGATTTCCCACTACGATCTACGGCAATGAATACTGAAACTAGCGCTCCCACTTCTGCGCTCAATGACTCATGGTTAGTAGGTTTTCCATGATTTCAATACGTGCCTGCTCGAGTCTCCACTCTCCACAGTTGCCGCTTCAGTTTCTACAAAGTGAGAAGCTCGTCGCTTTCGCGTTTACTGATTCAGCGATAAGATCCAAATTATACATGTAAATACAGTTATATTAGTTAATATAGTATATTTCCATGAACTCGAAATGCCTTACAAGTGTTCTGTCCTCAGTTGTAAGGGAAATACCAAATACGGTCCTAAAGTGTGCGTCTTCAGTTTTCCGACCGACGAATCTTTATGTTCGAAGTGGTTAAATGCAATTCTTCGCAATGATTTCCGACCTACAAAAAATAGTAAAGTTTGCGAAATGCACTTCGCTAAAGAAAACATCATTAGAGTAATCAGTCAACAAGACACTGTTACTGGTAAAATATATACTGCGAACCTTAAATATCCTCGTCTGAAAGAAGGAAGTATACCTACAATGTTTCCTATGCTGGTTAATCGCGAAAAAGAAGAAAAACTTGGAGAAACACCTGCCCAGGAAAACTCCCCTGAAGCATCGGTCAACTCCGTTGACAGTATATTGAAAGCTGGTAGATTGAGTGCGGAGGATCGAGTTAAAATTAAACATCTTGGTCGACCAACTCCCATTTTAAATTTGAGTCAGGAATGCACCAGAAAAGCGGAAAATAGAGCATATACGAGGAGGTTCAATAAGGATGTTTACGATAAAAATGATTGGGTTTGTGGTTGTGACATACGCAACGCCCTCTTCTGTTTTCCGTGTTTACTGATTTTTCAAACAAGTATAGATTGCAGTTGGAATCGAGGCGGAGTGACCGATTTGGTACATCTAACGGTCAAAATTAATCAACATCAACTTTCGAAAAATCATTTACGAGCTTGCGCCCATTTTATTTTACTTGGAAAACCAAATTCTTCTCATAAGCTGAGTATCGCAGAGAAGCAGGAGATTGTGAAGCATAACGAAACTGTCACGAAAAATCGTTATATTTTGGAAAAAATTATAAGGTGTATCAAGATTGGTGCTAGTTTTGAAATAGCGACAAGTCCACTAGAAGGAAATGAGGAGGAGGAGAATGATATTTTTTTTGGTCGTCGAGGTGTTCTTCGAAATTTAATAGATTGCAGTTCTGAACTGGATGCTCAAATGGAAGATTATTCATTTTTCGAAGGTTCTTTGAAACAACTTCACAATGAAATTTTAGCTTGCATGTTGTCAGTTTGCCAAGAAGAAATTTCGAAACAAATTTCAGAAGCTGAGTTCCTAGCTATTCAATGTGATGAAATAAATATCAATGGTCATTGCCAATTCGCATTAATTCTACGTTATTTGTATAAAGAAAATATTGCTGAAAGATTTTGGTGCTTTTTGAACGTTACTAACAAAACAGCATTAGCACTGACAGCTTCAATCCAAGCCCAATTAGATCTGCTCCTCCTGCACGATAACCATAAATTGATAGCTCAAAGTTATGAAGTATCGATTGCAAATTTACAAGTAGAAATGCGCAAAAAATATCCTTCTGCACATTCCATTCATTCCTATTCTCACCAAAAAAATCTGCTGATGCATACCTTGCCGGGACAAAATAGTGAGATTCGAATATTTTTTTCGAATATTTTTGAATTTCGAAGATTCTTTTCCAAATCCTCGAATCGATACGACATTTTAAAGCAAATTGTTAAGATCAAACTGATTCAAATTGCTCCTTCAACCTGGACTTGTAATATACGAATGGTTCAGTTAATTTACGAAAACCAGGACATCCTAAAATTATGTTTTCAAGAAATTGCAGACAAATGTGTAAATACCATAACAACTCGAAAAGCAATAATTAATCTCCGAAAGACATTAGACGATCCTGATTTCAAATTTTGGTTGGATTATTTTCATAAACGTCTTCCTCATATCGACACATTGTCTAAACAGTTTCACTCGAAATATACAGATGGCATTGGATTACAGATATCTATTAAATCATTTGAAAAGTTAATGAAATTGCTTTATGGTAAGATTGGTTCCGAAGAGACAATATCTTCTGCGAAAAAACTAAAAATCGCGGACACAGAAGTTAAATCAGTGCTTGCCAAAGAAATATGCTACTCTATGATAGGAGGAATCGGCGATCTTTTGCATGATAGGACTTATTTACAAGCCGAACTGTTACTGGATACAAATTCGTTTATAATATTCTATAATCGTTTTCCTAATGAAATTTTCGAAAGCGTAACAAAATTTTACCCAATGCTCAATAAAGATAGATTGAAACCAGAACTAGAGGCCATTTATTGCGGAGATTTCTTGGGGAAAGTTGAAGGTGCCGTAAATATTTTGAAATTTATTAAGGAGAACGAATTGGATGATTTATTTTTAGAAATTACAAAACTTTTGAGAATTATTTTAACAACGCCCATGACTACTGAAGAAGAGGGGCGTTGTTTCTCCACTTTGAAAAGGATTAAAACATTTTTACATAATACAAAGGCCGAAGAAGCTTTATCGGCCCTTGCCATGATGGCCCCCAATAGAGACTTAGTGCGCGATATTAGTAATTTTGAGGATCGGGTTCTGGAAAAATTTATTTCGATGGAAAATAGAGATATGCATTTTATTTACAAAAAATGCTGACTAGGACATGTGTTATGTTATTTAAGTGTAGTTTTCTAATATACCACTCCATGCAAGTGACCACGAATTGATTCAACAATATTATAAAACCTCTCTTGAATTTGTAAATTATATTTTCCAAATAACCAACTTTATACAGTAAATTTTTAAAAAATAAATAAGGAGCTGAAACATAACATTAATGATAAATATTATATATATATATATATATATATATATATATATATATATATATATATATATATATATATATATATATATATATATATATATATATATATATATATATATATATGTACTAAAACTATTACTAGGTTTTTGAATAGATTTTTTTTGGCGCATATTGCGCCATTTGGAATTTTTGAGTGGACATCCCTTGTGCAGCCATTGATGATTACCATAGAGACATGCGATATACATCTAAAGATAGAATATTCGAGATAAAATATGATCTGTTCCAGGGTTTTTTCGCATTTAGATACTTTCTTTGAAAAGATATTTCTTGTTGTGCTTGGAAGAAAGTTAAAATAACGGGAGGAATGTTTGAACATTTTACTCAATTGTTGATCATGTGGTATACTTGGTTTTTTTTCAAATACCCAGAACTTAAAATTGAGGAATATCGGCAACAGATTCGTTCAATTTTGTTCTTGCGTCTAACGTATGGTGTTTAATAGAAATATGTAATATCTTTTTTGCTGGAATTGGGTAACTTCTTTTGTTTATATACCCACCATAAGGTCACTTCTTCACCAAATGGTTCAAAAGTACCGATAGGGTTTCATCAATGGAGTAGGTACTTAAAACTGTACTTTTTAATTTTTTTTTCAAGTAAATTACGGAAATTAGTTAGTATTTTAACGGAACTTTTAACGGTCAACCTAATGTGGGGGTTTAAAATAAATACCTACCCTTCCTCTGTACGTCTTACCGTTCATTAGAAATTTCAGATCTAATCGACATTTGTTTTTCTATTTCATAATAACGGTATTTATTCAAAACTTATTGATATTCGTTAAATTTGTTGAAGTAATAGCTTTTTTTCTCAATATAAGTATACAATACATACTCAATACATATATATTGTCAATAACAAATCATTGTAAAGATTGTTGCTAAATTCCAATTGTTTTAATATGTTTCTTTGTGCAAATTTTCACGAGTGCTTTTTTCAGTTCACTTTGTCTGAAAATGTGAAACCCAATTCTTTATTCCTCCGATTCTTTCAAAAATAATGAGGCATTATATTTTAATTCTATAAATATAGATAGTTCGTTAAATTCAATTTATAAGAGGAATTTATAAAAAAAAAAGCTTGATTCTTTTTTATTGTTTGAATATACTCTGCCAATATACAAATAATTTAATCAATTCAAAAATAATTAACATATGTACTCGAGTACCTATCATCGATGAGTGGATATCTATTTATTAAAATTAAAATAATATTTAATTTGTTGATTTTTGATAACTTTTCATAACGAGTCAAATTTCGCTATGTAATTAACTATTAAAACAGACAGTATTATAAATTGTGTGACTGCAGTTTCGAACTGATATTCATCAGGTATAGAAAAATAAAAAATCTTCGGAAATTTTAAGGGTCAGTTCAGTTTAAGTTGTGAATAATAAAGAAACAATCACATTTAATGGAATTTAAAAAAAAGCTAGAAGATGCTATAATTGCAATTAAGTAATGTTAAGTTGTACAAAAAAAAAATAACTTAGCTGTTTTGTCCCCCAATAGTCTATTACCATTAAAATCATCAAAAATTCCTACTATACTGAAAAAAAATCGACCAAGTGCTAGTACGAAGGATTTCGTACCATTGACTATGCCCCCCTTAAATATTTATTTTATTTTAATTTTATTATTTATTATCAAAGTAAATATATAATTAATTATTTTCTGAATATTTTAAGTGCCTACCTGTTATCATTTATTGATATCTAGCAAAAGTAGGCAAAAAAGGCGATTTTTGTATGGGAGCCTCCCTTAAAAATTTTTTTATTTTAATTTTATTATTTATTATTAAATTAAAAATACGACTGAGTATTTTGCGATCATTTCAAGTGCCTACCTGTTGTCATTATTGGTATCGAGCAAAAAGGGGCAAAAAAATCGAGTTTGTTGTATGGGAGTCCCCTTAAATATTTATTTTATTTTGTTTTTAGTATTTATTGTTATAGCGACAAGAGAAATACATAATTTTTTCAAATTTTAACTGTCTAGCTATCGCGGGTCTTGAGATACAGTCTTAGTAATAGGGTTCCGTTTTTACCCTTTGGGTATAGACAGTGTAGCCAACTCTACAGTTTTAACTGTAGATTTACAGTTTTTTCAAAATGTTCCCAGTTTTCAGTTTTGACCTCCAAATCTACAGTTTTTTTAATTTTAAATGCTAGCGTCATCTACTACGAACTATTATATCATTCCAAGTATATGCACGGACAATATAACGAAGTAAACAGGGTTTTGCGAACTGTTACCAAAGAACTTCTGTGTCTGCCGCACTGCTAAGGTAGAGCGCTTGTTTGAAAACAAAAATAAGAAATAAACTTTCTACGAGCTCAATAAAAGGCACTCTACATACGAGATCTGAAAATGAAAATTGTTTCGAAATTGATTACGAAAAGTTCAATAAAATTATGTACGATCTCAAAAACAATGAAGAGATCGAAAATCAAGAAAATTTGCAGATTGAGAGCGAAATAGCAGGTAATTGTATAGTCTTGTAACATGTGTCATATCATAATAAATGCTGTATATGTTTTAATTTCAATAATTTTTCAAATCATAATTTGATAAAACGTTTGATTTCCAACGTTTGGTCTATTGATTAACACCTTTAAATGAAGTTTGAAACCATAAATTAAGAAAAGACTGTACATTTAACGTTTTCAAATTAAAATCTACAGTTTTCTACAGTTTTTTGAAGCACATATGTAGTTTTTCACTGAGTTGGGGTTGGCAACACTGGGTATAGAACCCTAAAAAGAGCAGTGCAAGTCGAACGAAGCATGTCGTATCACTAAAGCAAAGCGTCATCTGTCATTTACATCGAAGTCACACGCACTGACACCGACTGAGTGAGGAACTTATTCCTATATATTATTATTAATTATTAAAATTGTCAAATTTTTTTTTTTTTTTTGAGAACTCAAACTCCGAAAATAATTAACGAAATACTTATCGAAGCAAAAAGTTCAATGAAATTGCCGGTGTTCAGATGGAATTCTCAGTTTCCAGTCAGCGAACACTCGCAATGTAGGAATAACTTATAGTCTGTATCCTAAATCCTAAAACTATTTGCATAGGTTTCTGAATTTTTACCTGTCTGGCTCTGGACCCGTTCCGAACTAAAGGGCAGTGTTGTTGGCCTCGGAATACAGGTATGAAATATTTAAAAATCCATTATCAGTCCTGCAACAAAGGGAAAGATTAGGGGACTTATAATATATTAGATGGAATGATTCTAGGAAAAAAGCAATTTATATTTATTGCATTGGGAATTGTGGATTTAGGAAGTAATCCACGTTCAATATGTTCTTGTTATTATCCTTATCATCTACTTATTCATTAATTGATAGTAGGTATATCGTAGATGAGTGCTAGTATATCCAAACAAAGACATACCTAAATTAAGCAATATTGTCGTCGATTGCTACACTACCCAACAATGAAAACGTTTGCGATCTTTCTTATATAGCTAAGTATGTCTTGTTAAATGTGAAATTCGAAAATTACCATAAACTAGAAAGTTATTCATTAATTGATAATAGGTATATCGTAGATGAGTGCTAGTATATACAAACAACGAAATAAATTAAGCAATATTGTCGTTGATTGATACACTACCCAACAATGAAAACGTTTTCGATCTTTCTCATATGGCTGGGTATGTATTTTCAAATGCGAAATTCGAAAATTACCATAAACTAGAACGATTAGCTATAGTTTGATATTTTTTCAATATATTATCATGATGACAGGAATTACGAGGGTCGTTGACCAGGGCGATAAAATTATGGTTACAGTTTTACACTTTTATACTGATTTAGAACCTGTTATTTGCAACACAAATTTCATTTTTGCAATACTTTCATCTATTTCGATAAAATCATATGAAACACTATTTGGCACTCTGAAATTATATAAAGAAGAGGTATGGACCAACAGAAATTCACTAATATAAGTCTCTGTCAATTGAACATTAACTACCGTCTATTCTACAATATAATTTGATCAAATCACGACACTCGCTAACAAAAAATCGAGGAATGTGAGATTCAATCAACTTTTTAAAGAAACGTTTTTAGAGCTATTATAATAAAACGTACCTATATTCAACTGCAGTATAATAAAGAGTTTTTATGAATTGTTTTGTTCTCAATTTAAAAATAAACTTGATTTTGGTAACTTCTTTCATGTTTATGTTATGTTATAATATATATATATATATATATATATATATATATATATATATATATATATATATATATATATATATATATATATATATATGTTCAGAAAGATTTCCGAGGTCGGAAGTATTTGAAAAACTTGGTTCACGGAATGAACCGTGTGAAAGATTTGAAAAATCTCGACGTTTCGGCTCCTTTGGCGAAGCCATCTTCAGGAGAATTAGAAGGGGAATAATTCAGAATCGTGGCCTCAATCTGCCTACTCCACTAACCGTATTGCTTCCTGTCAACGCTGAAGTCTCAACCTGCCTACTCTTCAGAGTCAACTGACGGGCCGATCGTCGCGTGGCAGTATTTATAGGGGAGGGGGGCGGGTACTCACGCTCATCAGTGCGGGATGCACTCTGATTGGGCGTTACATGGCGACCACTGAGAAGTGGTTTCCATGCTGATGGGAGTCTGTGACTGTCATCTCTGGTGTTCAAACAATTTGGACGTTTTTCTATTTCTACAGCTTCACGGAAAATTCGGGATTTGAAAGATCGGACGGGAGCAATAGTTCTTGTATTGGGGAAATCGATAATGTGGCCTGTTTGGGTGTGATGTTGGGAAAGGGCGTTGGAGATATCTGAGTGTCTTACTGAAAGTGAATGTTCTTTGGCACGGACCTGAATTCGTCGGTTTGTTTGTCCTATATAAGAACGAGGACAATTGAAACAGGGAATCTCATAAACACCGTGATTTTCGTTAGGAATTTTATCTTTGACGGATCTGACCAGATGGGAGAGTTTTTGTTGAGTGGTGAATATTGTTTTGATGTTCGTGTTTTTGAGAGATCTTGCGATCTTATCTGTTACTCCTTTGATGTAAGGAAGAAATAATTTAGGTGTAGTTTCTTGTTCAGTGGGATTGGAAGGAGGTAGAGGTGGGGCGATGTTTGTGTGTTTGCGTATGTTCTTGTTAATTTGATATGTTTTGTAACCGTTCTGTAATAATATATGTTTTAGAGTATTGAGTTCTGATTCACGTCCAAATTGTTTGAACACCAGAGATGACAGTCACAGACTCCCATCAGCATGGAAACCACTTCTCAGTGGTCGCCATGTAACGCCCAATCAGAGTGCATCCCGCACTGATGAGCGTGAGTACCCGCCCCCCTCCCCTATAAATACGGCCACGCGACGATCGGCCCGTCAGTTGACTCTGAAGAGTAGGCAGGTTGAAACTTCAGCGTTGACAGGAAGCAATACGGTTAGTCGAGTAGGCAGGTTGAGACCACGCAATCGTATTGTTTCCGATTCCTCCTAATTCGAATCGTGGAGTAGGCAGATTGAGGCCACGATTCTGAATTATTCCCCTTCTAATTCTCTTGAAGATGGCTTCGCAAAAGGAGCCGAAACGTCGAGATTTTTCAAATCTTTCACGCGGTTCATTCCGTGAACCAAGTTTTTCATATATATATATATATATATATATATATATATATATATATATATATATATATATATAATTATATATATGTATATATATATATATATATATATATATATATATATATATATATATATATATATATATATAGGGGAGAGGGGGTCAGTTTAGAACAGAGGCAGTATTGAATTATTGGATTTATGAACGCATCCTTTATCTTTTCTAACCTCCAAAGCCTGTTTAATGCTGGTAAAACAGAACTGCACATCTGTCAGTTCCCGACTAACGTCAAGTGTCATTTGGAAAAACGTTCACTGGTTACTTTGCGGACACCAAAATAAACATTTTTTTAAAATTGTAAGCATTTTACTGACAAAGTTAGTATTATTTTCGAGTTGTGATTATTTTATAGTGTTGCTTATATATTATAGCCAATGTATTACCAATAGGTATAAGGCTAACACAAGTTAGTTTTTCGTCTAGAGATTTTTGTTCCTGAAGGATGGTATTGGGGCAGATTTGAACAAAATCACTGGGGCACTTTTGAATGAAATGTTCCTACTGCAGGAAGGTCACGTACAGCTGATTTATTAAATTTCAAATTTGACTTTAGTAAATTTAAGCTAGGTTAAGTACTAACTACCATAGTATATTGAAGTTGTTTCTTTTTAATATTTATTTTATGTTGGCCATTAAGACCATTTGGATTGGTTATTTCATGCCTGACACCTTTAAAGTGCCTCAATATGATAGGTCAAAATGAATAAATATCAATTTTATTATGTAGTATAAACCCCATATCTATTAATAGAACAGAATAAATCTTGAAAAATAATACCATATAAGAAAAATAATATTTTATTTCAAGTGTTCAAATAAATATATATATATATTTTTTTATTTTCACTTGCAGGACTAAAAAAAAATAATACCATACAAGAAAAATAATATTTTATTTCAAAAGTATATATTTTTTTATTTTCACTTGCAGGAATAAAAAAAATTTTTTTATCGGAAAAACTGATGCTGAAATCGATAGTTTTTTGTATCAACAAAAATTTAAAATGTTCGATGCCTGATTATCATTAAACGAATATATACCACCTGATTATCATTAAACGACCATATACGGAAATTATAATAGTACACTGATATTATACCCAAGTAACATCAATGCTCTTATTCCGATCTGCAAGATCGCTTTAAAACTATAGGTACAATAAAATTTCGAATGAAATCAAGTGATCTTCAAGACATCCCTGAGACCATCATAAAGCAGCTTCTAGCCAAGAAGGGCCCATCCTAAAAAGGCCTTCAAGACTAAATTTCAAAACTGTATTAAAACCATTAAGTTTTAATTCTATATTCTTAAAGGGTTCTTCAAGGCAACTTCAAATACATAAATTAAAACTTATTATCTGACATTTTGCTCTCAAAATGTATTCAACGCGGACTAAATTAACTTAAAAATAATTAATGAATCCTAAAAGAGTTTTATTTTGTTTACTTACACTCGACAACTTTTGAGTTTGTATGATGGCCGGCAGAGTGGTAATATTTTAAATCGCATACTAATGCTAAGCACATCATAAAATAATATTCGAAAGCAACATATTATGGTGAAAATTTCACCAACGAATGGCACTTTTCTGATAAAAAGTAATAAAATACTTCAACATAACTCGAGCGCCACTCATTTAATGTATTTTTCCCATATTTGAAAAATACTGAAAAAATATCATCAAATTTTATTTTGCATCTAAGGATCTGAATGCATTTTTTAATCAAATGGCATTTTTCGACATACCGTTCTTCAGTTTTTTAACAAGATACAAGACGCAATTATTTGAATAATAATATTATTTTCGTTTACTATTGAAAAAGTACAAAATGGCGGAGTGTTTATTGCAGTTAAACATGGCGTGATCTTGATTAAAACTAATTGTTCATTCATTAAATGTTTCAAATCTCACAAGATTTAAAACAGCGTTTTATTTACCACTATAAATCCAATCACTCCCACATGAGTCTGTTTACTTTCAAAACCAATATGCTTTAATATGTTAAAATTGTGACCTTATTGATTTAAAGTGGTCTTGCGCTCAAATGGAATCCTAACCTAAAAAAAATTGTTTTCGCGGATCTTGCTCAAGAATAGTCTTTGGAAATCATTTATTAATGAGTTGTATTATTGTTTAACAGTGCCTTGGCTTATGTTTGAAAGGATTGCCAATTCTCTAATTCTTTATCTTAAGCTCTTCGCAGAAAAGCAGATTTTTTATCATTGTCGTTTTGAAATTCATTTCGAATTTGATCGTCGTTTTCGTAGATTTCTTCCTGTAATTCCCAGGCATTGCTTTCATAATCGAACCGATTGAAAGATGAAGTGAAAGGACACTCTTTATAAGTAACGCTGGTTTCAATTGCACTATGGTTTTCGTGCACTGGTTGAAAGGAGCTTCTCTCAGTTATATCCCCTCCACTTTCATCTGAATGTGGAGGGGATATTAAATTAGTTTTAATGAAGTCGTCCAAAGACCAAAAGGTATTTCTTTTAACCAAATTGACTAAATTAAAACCTTTAAACTTAATAATACTCTTAATATACTCATTAAAAGGTAAAAATTATGTTTTTGGATTTAATGTGTGTATTGAATTGAATGTATTGTCTTAGGATAAAATAGTGTTCCTAATGGGTTTTAAAGAATACAACAAGGGTTCTCCATAAAACTGCATTAAAACTATTTTTCCCAGAACGGATTGTTTTAAAACCAACTTGCTATTTAATTCTTAATAATAGCAAATTAGTTTTGAAATAGCCAATGTTAAGAGTAACATAAAACCAGTATAAGATCAATAGGACATTAAGAGCAAATAGCCTTTTTATTTTGATTTAAAGAGTGCATTAAATTCTTTATTAAAAAAAAAGTGGTCTTTAAGAACTTTTAGTTTATCTCAAGGTTACTTTAAATCCTTTGTCGATTTATTGAACATATTAAAGCATTTTTAAAACCTAAATAAATAGAAACTGTCTTCAAATTGTTACTTGGGATACCTACTCATCATATCTTATTCGAATACAGTTTTAGACCTATGTTTTTTAGCCAAGTAGGTATCTGGAGTATGAATGTTAAAAGGATCTTCGTGCCATAAAATTCGCTTTCTTCATATTTGTTACAATATTTATTCTTTATTTCATCCAGCGTTTTTCGCAATTGAGTCGTTGACCTTTGAAAAAGAAATCTCCGCCATAAGTAAATATTTTTTCGTTTATCGTGGAGAAAACAGACGAACAATAGACGCAGCTATCAAATTACCAATTAGGGGTTATACGATCCCGGTCGGGACCGCGAGAAGCCAAAGAAACCCCTGTCGTGTTTCCAAAACGTTTCGTCATTAAAAATGGCCGAAGCCACGAACCAGCCCAGACTTCATTTTGTTAACGATGGCACAGACGGATCATTTTTTACGTACGACTTGGTGGAAGATCAAAACGCCCTCCATTTCTTGCTACGGTCCCGACAACCAGATTTTTATTATGCACATGAAACTTTAAGAGACTTCGCTCTCTCACTTCCCCCTAACTTTGGATGGGGCTTTCTGAATTTGCATTTCTCACGCTGAATCTGTCTTTCTTTCTTTATCTTTTTATGTCAATTACATATTTGATGGCTTTTATTCGGGTTTCTGCTTTTTGAGTTAGGAAGGTATATCAAAATTCATTTCTAATCTTATCGAAATTTTAACATTTAAATATGGATCAATTTTCTTTTTTTATTTGATCATAGGCAAATTGAAGATTTTGGTTAAAAACTTCATAATATTCTTAAATTTTCACAGAACAATCATTCAGGTTTTATCAGGACCATGTCCATATCATCAATTCTATGAATTTTAGAATAGTTATTTATGTACCAAGTGCGTTATAGATCCTAACGCCCGATGGGCGTAAGGATCTAGTAACGCACGTGGTACATAAAAGATTTTATTTTTCACGAAAAAATTATTTTATTATAATGAAAAATCGATTTTAAAATTAGTTCATTGCTCCTATACTTTCCATTTTCCTTCTCATAGTAAGCATGCCATTTGATGATATTTTGACGTTTGTGAATATTTTTGTCATCATATGTAGTGAATGTCATTGCTGCTTTCTTTTTGTAGTCTTATAGAAATAATGGAAATGAAAATGAATTTACTCAAGAATATCATAGAAAATGCAGCCAAAGCTGCGAATAATTCATTGCCGGAGAAATCCAAAGTCGTATACGACGACATTATGAAGTATTTAATCATTGGAAGTTGCTTCATTTCTCCTCGTATAATGAGCAGGCGTTATTATCCATAATGCCCGCTCATAACGCCTTAGGGCATAATGAGTGTGTTTATAGCAACCGTATCTAAGGTAAAATCAACAAAGAATATACAAGTGAAAAATAAAAAATATTATTCTATATGAAGTGAATTATTTTATCTATCCCAAACAGTGGTGAAGAATACCTTTTCGTTAACATAATATATATATATATATATATATATATATATATATATATATATATATATATATATATATATATATATATATATATATATATATATATATATATATATATATATATATATATATATATATATATATATATATATATATATATATATATATATATATATATATATATATATATATATATATATATATATAAGTATATACCGTACCTTGGGGCTACTTTGCACCGATTTTTACACCTAATTTATGAAACGCATGAGAACTTCCAAAGTAGCAAAGTAGTCCCTAGTTACGGTATATAAATAATATATATATATATATATATATATATATATATATATATATATATATATATATATATATATATATATATATATATATAAATATCTCCGGATTCATCTAAAAAAGCAACAGGTCAAATTTTGATTGAAGATCGATTTTCAAAATCTTCTCGCACACTGCCATGATTCTGTCTCGTTCTTGAAGAGATGTAGCATAAACCTGACTAATGGCCCCTCAAAATGAAATCTAAAGTAGTTAAATCCGGTGATCTAGCTGGCCATTCGAATGGGACCTATCCATTGTCAGAGAAAACGAGCATTTAAAAATCTAAAGAAAGGCCCTATTAGTATCTACGTCATAAAAATTTTAAAAGAATGCACAGTAGAAAAGAAAAAAACTTTAAACTGAAGTGTTACTCGACAGCTCTTGCCATTTGAATTTTGAGAAAGGGTGGCTCTGGGCTCTAGAGGTATGTAGATATAAATTTGAAACTACGATAAAAATTAGTCCCCCCCAAGCAAAAATTGATCTACTTTAGCATTTTTTCCAAAATTGGGACACATAGTATATATGTATATATATATATATATATATATATATATATATATATATATATATATATATATATATATATATATATATATATATATATATATATATATATATATATATATATATATATATATATATATATATATATATATATATATATATATTCATCAGAAATAAATAATCCAGACTTTTGAGCTGAATTTTTCGCATAGTTTGACTCCGTTTTTTATACGTTTTAGGACAGCTATTTCTGCAAAATCCTCATTTCGGGACTTCTTTCCCAGAATTTACTACTTGAATTTTGACAACCGTAGAAGACAACGGACCGTAAAAACATGTAACATTTTAAAAGCCAGCCGTTTTAATATGCATCTTATGTCATGTGGAGGTTATAAATTCCATAATACTGCTGGAAAGAACGCTTTCAATTGGCCAACGGGTAATGATTTCGAAACGTTTGATGGTTACTGTGTCTGTTTTCTGATTGCTTTTTATATTAGTTATGCTACTCAATGATCAGGATGTTGATTGCACACGCAAATCATGTGATTCGCCATAACAACTCGATAATAGTAGGACAATGTTAGTATATTTATTTTTCACTTGTACCTATATTATTTGTTGATTTTACCTTAGATACGGTTGCTATAAATACACTGATTATGCCCTAGGGCGTTATGAGCGGGTATTATAGATCATAACGCCCCCTCATTGTTCGAGGAGAAATGAAGCAACTTACATTGATTGAATAATTCATAATTTTTGTCGTACACGACTCTGGATTTCTCCGGCAATGAATTATTCGCAGCTTTGGCTGCATTTTCTATGATATTATTGGATAAATTCATTTTCATTTACATTATTTTTATAAGACTACACAAAGAAAGCAGCAATGACATTCAGTAAATATGATGACAAAAATATTCACAAACGTCAAAATATCAACAAATGACATGCCTACTATGAGAAGGAAAATGGAAAGTATAAGAGCAATGAACCGAATTTAAAATCGATTTTTCATTATAATAAAATAATTTTTTCGTGAAAAATAAAATCTTGTATGCACCACGTGCGTATGTGCATATTGATATGTGCCTTGAAAAGCGATCTTTTCAACGCGGGCGGCATGTTTAATATCAAAGACGGATAAATTCATTATATAATAATTAATAAAATATGTATAATTTGTTCTTTGAAGTATAGAAATGTTTCTAGGAATTTTCTGTTGAAATTGGACATTTTTTATTGATTACTCATGATTTTGGAGTGAAGAATTGATTATAATTCTTTTAAATAATCTACTATGTAAAATGATAATTAATAATAATTAAGAGAGTTGTTCATACAAAAAAGAAGCAATTTCAACATCAAACTCCAAGCGATTGTTTTAATTTCTTTTGGATGAACTCGATTTAAGTAATATAAGGATGATCCAACAAAATCTTCAAGATATAATACGACTATCAATGCAGTTTTTTCGAAACACTAACATAAAAATTGAATCGCAAACAGATGTGTCCTACTTTAGTTACCTCAAACCAATCATCACCAAGATTGAATGTACGACTAAGTTCATAATTAATTTATATTATAATGATAATTATTAATAAAATGTTCATTTTCATAAATTTAAGAAATATATTTATTACTTACAATTTTATGACCAATCCCCCAATTTTCATTTAATTACTTTCAATCATTGGTAACTTACATCATTATGCCTCATATTTAATACATAATATATAGGGAAAAGAACTTCATTCCAATCTGGTTTCCCACGACAACTCTCGTGTTTCCATCGAAGAGTTTTCATAAAAAGCGGATTTGTTTCACAAAATAAAAAGTGACAATTTCATCAGGGGAGAGAAAAAGATGTTTCAAGAATACGACGAAATAAATTTCAATAACATCCAATGATGTTCGTTGGTGCTGACCAATTCACCGTCACCCATCAGCTAAATAGAAGAAACAAAGCCGTTTCTCACGTCAGCTCTCGTCTTTTCATCGAGAGGTTTTCATATAAATCCGATTTGTTTAATAAAATAAATGGTGATAATTTCAGGGGAGAGAAAAAGATGTTTCAAGATTACGACCGAACAAATTTCAATATCGTCCAATAATGATCGTTGGTGCTGACCAATTCCCCTTCACCCATCAGCTAAATGGAAGAAACAAAGTGGTATCCCATGGCACCTCAGGTCTTTTCATCGACAGGTTTTCAAACCTGTCAAAGCTGATTTTTTTCACAAAATAAATGGTGACAAATTCAGGGGAGAGAAAATGATGTTTCAAGAATACGACCGAACAAATTTCAATAACATCCAATGATGTTCGTTGGTGCTTACCAATTTCCCGTTACCCATCAGCTAAATAGAAGCAACAAAACCGTATCCTAATAAATGGTGAGAATTTCAGGGGAGAGAAAGAGATGTTTCAAGAATACGACCGAACAAATTTCAATAACATCCAATGATGTTCGTTGGTGCTAACCAATTCCCCGTCACCCATAAGCTAAATAGAAGAAACAAAGCCGTATCCCATGACACCTCGCGTCTCTTCATCGACAGGTTTCCATATAAATCCGATTTATTTCACAAAATAAATGGTGACAATTTCAGGGAAGAGAACAAGATGTTTCAGGAAAAGGACCGAACAAATTTCAACAATATCCAATGATGTTCGTTGGTTGTTCCAATTACCTGTCACCCATCAGCTAAATATAGATGAAACAAAGCCGTAACCCACGACACCTCACGTCTTTTCATCGACAGGTTTTCATATAAATCCTATTTGTTTCACAAAATAAATGGTGATTATTTCAGGAGAGAGAAAAAGATGTTTCAAGAATATGACCGAAAAAATTTCAATAACATACAATGATATTCGGTAGTTGCTGACCGTATCTCACGACACCTATAGTCAACAAGTTTTCATATACCTATAAAGCTGATTTATTTTACGAAATAAATGGTGGCACTTTCAGGGAAGAAAACCAGATGTTTCAAGAATTTGACCGAATAAATTTCAATAATGTTCGGTGGTTTGCTGACCAATTTCCCCTTAACCACCTGCCAAACAGAAGAAACAAAACCACCCCTCCGGTCGTCGGACGCGTCGGGAAGACACGTATTCGAAAAAGGGAACAATACACACACCACACATGTCGGGAACGGATCAGTCAAACGTGCGTGCTAGTAATTTTAATCAAGAGGACAAACTTCCCGAGCCCATAACACGAAACAGAACTGCCTGGGGCAGACAAGCGAAAGGTATATTGGATTTTCCGTCCTCCCCATTTCCCGATCCATAGCAGGACCTACGCAAGGACGGAATCTTATCAATTTCATTAAGGAGAGACGTCGTAATGTCACAGATCCCTTGGGAACATATCTCGTTTTCTCTTGTTCGTGTCATTCGAAAGACGCTACTTCCAGTTTGACAGGAGAGCGTGTTTGGATATCGCAGTGTCAAAAAGTTATTCGAGAGGTCTCGGAGAATTTTGAATTTATACGAGGGTAGTTTGAAATTTCTAGTTTCATGAAGACGTCGTACTTAACAAAATTTTCTGATATTATATTCGCGCTATGGGTGAACGATATCTTTCAAATTTAATTGTAATGGATACTTAAATGTTACTCAGTCATTTGTGTTAGTTGTTGTTTGTGTTTCTATGAGTATGTAAAAGATTGAATATCAAGTCGTAATTGAATTCTTACATTCGAAAGTCACAATCTGTTATTTCAGGCTTTATATACCTACCTATCGACTTATGATCTTTTTAAAACTGCATCCGCATTATTTTAATAAATACACAAATAAAACTGCAACCCCACGAATATTCACGTTTCATCTACGTATTCACTATAGCTCTAGGTTTGCCAATGGCCCTTCATATATGGCTACACGAATATTTAACCTATTGCCTAGGTGTCTGCGGTTAACTGAGAGTATTGAGGTCTTCAAAAAGCACCTTTATAGTTTGTAAGTTCCTGTAATATTTAAAACTATTTCTCTTCGTTTTGAATTATCAAACTTTTTTCTTTATATTAGTTTTATTTTGACTTGTTTCATTTGTACTGAGAATACTTATTGGGATGAATAAATTGTATTGTATTTCAATTTTGTTGACTTATTAACAGTCTTATTTATTCAATTATGTATGGATTTAAGGGATATATTAGACTAAGTTTATTAGGAGTTTAATAAGCAATACTCTTTGTTGTTGTGCCTTGCTTTCAAGTTTATTTTTTATATACGTACAGTAGTAGGAAGGATTCGGTAAGTATTTTACTAGCAAAAATAGAGTTTAGTTATATTAATTAGCAATCGTGTTATCATAAAAATCTGCACAGTAAGTTATACTTTCAGTATTTTGAGATGATTGACTTTCATCCCAACTATCTGAACGTGTTCTGCTGGGTTATGTTATTCTTCTTCTTCATGTTGTGGTGGTCTGATCTGTGTTTATTCATCCAAATATTGCTCTCCTGTTTTTTGCCAACTTTCAGACATTAGATATGTGTGGATGTTGTTCAATACATCTGTGTCTTTTTTTCTTGTTGATTGGGTTTTCTTCTTTGGTAATATCATACATTTCCAGGAATTTTGTTCTGTTGTAATTTTTTTCGTGTGATAAAAATAAATATAGCCAAACTGTTATTTTGAAAAAAATCTTTGTAAAATCTAAAAATTAGTCAATTGTCAGATAAATATTGCAATTGCTAAAATAAGAATATTAATCGGTCAGATACCAATTAAGTTAATTGACAATTTTACCTTTCACTTAGTACCTACTTAGGTAAATGATAAATTTTTAAATTAAATAAATGTAGTATATTGTTTATGTTTAATAAAATCTTGCTAGTATATTTAATACACAAAAATAAAGTATCTTAATGCTAGATCAATCTAAAAATTAAATAATTGTCCGATCGAAATTGCAATTACTATAATAACAATATTAACCTTACAATTAGTACTTAAATGGCATACCTATTGTCAAATTTGTATTACTGCAAAATGAGTCAATCAACTAAGCACTAATTGAAAGACAAATTAGCAAAGTGATTAAGTTGAATAAAGTTTTTCTATTATAAAAAAAAAATTATTTTTAAATCGTATGTATCAACCTAAAAATTAGTTAATTGTCAGATGGAAATTTCCGTTACTATATACTATAAGAATATTAACCATACTATTAGTAGTTAAAATATTATATCAAATTTGTATTATTGCAAAATGGGTCAGTCAACTAAGCACTAATTGAAAGACAAATTAGCAAAGTGATTAAGTTGAATAAAGTTTTGCTATTATGAGAAAAAATAATTTTCAAATCGTTGAATTTCAACTTAAAAATTAGTTAATTGTCAGATGGAAATTGCAATTACTTACTATAATGAGAATATTAACTGCACAATTACTACTTAAATGTCATATTATCAAATTTGTTGCAATTACTATAGGTAATAAGAATACTAACCTTAAAATTAGTACTTAAATGACATATCAAATTTGTATTTTGCAAAATGAGTCAGTCAAATAAGCACTAATTGAAAGAAAAATTAGCAAAGTGATTAAGTTGAATGAAATTTTGCTATTATAAACAAAAATAACTTTCAAATCGTTGTATTCGTTCAGGCCGTTTCTTATAATTCGGCGTATCAAATCCGTTTTCGAAAATTTGGCCCGATATAGGACGCCTAAAACATACTTTTCCAATCAATAGGACGAGATTCTCCCTTATTCAAGTAGGTACTTACTTAAATGACATTTTATCAAATTTGTATTATTGCAAAATGAGGTAGTCAACTAAACACTAATTGAAAGATAAATTAGCAAAGTAATTAAGTTGAATAAAGTTTTCCTATTATAGACAAAAATAAAAAAATAATTTTTTAATCGTTGTATTTCAACCTAAAAATCAGTTAATTGTCAGATGGAAATTGCAATTACTATAATAAAAATATTAACCTTAGAATTAGTACTTAAATGACATATCATCAAATTTGTATCATTGCAAAATGGATGAGTCAACTAAGCACTATTTGAAATATAAAGGAGCAAAGTGATTGAGTTGAATAAAGTTTTGCTATTATAAAAAATATTATTTTTAAATCGTTGTATTTCATCCTAAAAATTAGTTAATTGTCAGATGGAAATTGCAATTACTATAATGAAAATATTAACCTTACAATTAGTACTTAAATGACATTTTATCAAATTTGTATTATTGCAAAATGAGTTAGTCAACTAAACACTAATTGAAGAAAAATCAGCAAAGTGATTAAGTTGAGTAAAGTTTTGTTATTATAAAAAAAATTATTTTTGAATCGTTGTATTTCAACCTAAAAATTAGTTTATTGTCAAATCGAAATTGCAATTACTATAGGTAATAAGAATACTAACCTCAGAGATAAATTAGCAAAGTTGAATAAAGCTTTGCTATTATGAGAAAAAATAATTTTTAAATCCTTCTATTTCAACTTAAGAATAAGTTTATTGTCAGATGGAAATTGCAATTACTTTCTATAATGAGAATATGATATTATCGGATTTGTTGCAACTACTATTAGGCCAAGCTACAGAGATTTTTTCATGTAAAAAGTGTTAGAAGAAAACCAGCTCCGCCATTGTGTGTAAAATAGTTCCACATGATATAGTGATATGTTTTTCACTCGACTTTATTATTTATGTCTTTGTTATTAACAATTTTATGCAAAATATCGCGTTTTTTTTAGTTTTTTGCTTATAAAATTGAAACTATCAGAGTCATCGTGATGATGTCAATAGACTTATTGTAGGAAATGAAAAGACGAAAATGAGAGGTCGGCCTACTCGATCAGACCCTTAGTCTAAGGGAAAATTGGAAAAAACCGTCCAAAATGCAGTTTTTTCAAAAGTTCATATTGGTATTGGTATTGGTGAGTGCGGATGGTGACCGATGCGCTGCGACCTTATTAGATCTATTGTGCCCCATCTTCTTCTGCTTCTCGATGTTTTCTCGTTTTACAGCAGCCCCTCAAGCCTCAATACCTTCAGGAATTTGAGGATTTTAAGGGGGTCTATTCGTGGTATTTCTTCTACAGTCAGCTGGTATGATCCCAGTGTGTTAAGTCTTTCATGGTGCACAGCATAGCACTCCATTAGTATATGGTGGGGTGTTTCTGGACGTTCCTTGCAGAATCTGCAGGTGCTGTCCCCCTCTAAACCTAGCTTCCTTAGGTGTTCTTTGAGTCTGCAATGCCCCGTAAGAAATCCTGTTATTGTCTTTAGACTAGTTTTGCTGAGGTTGATCAGTGTCTTCGATCTTGCTCGGTTGAACTTTCCGAGAAGATCTTTGGCCTGCCTCAGTCCTGGAAGTCTTTGCCAGTATGTTGCTCTCATTGCTTCTTCAGCTTTATTGAGTTCTTCTTGGAAGTAAGATTTTCCAAGTCCGCAGAAAGGTTCTGGCCCGATCAGTGGCGTTGACGCACCCTTTCGTGCCAGGGTGTCTGCTTGTTCATTACCTTTCACTCCGGCGTGCCCCGGCACCCAGAGGAGTATCACTTTGTTGTTCCTGCCCAGATCGTTTAGTTTGTCTAGGCATTCACAAACCATCTTTGAGTTGATGTTATAAGAGCTCAACGCTTTGATGGCTGCTTGGCTATCGGAGAGGATCGCAATTTCCTTGTTCCGATATTTCCTATCGAGGTTGAACTGAATGCACCTTTCTATGGCGTGAATTTCCGCTTGAAAAATACTGGGGAACTGGCCCATGGGTTCTGAGTATTTGGTACGAGGCCCAACGACTCCTGCTCCAGTTCCTTCGGGAGTTTTAGACCCGTCCGTATACCATATTATGGTATTCTTCTCCAGTGCTCGAATGGATTCTATGCTCCATTCCTTCTTGGTATTTAGTTCCGTTCGAAATAATTTCTTGAAACTAAACTTCCTGGTAATTTCATCAGTTGGGAGGTCAGCAAGGTGTGCACTTCCGATAAGGGTTGAGTCCCTTGTACCGTATGCAGCACCTTTGAGTCCAACTTTAGCCAACCTGAGGTTTGCTCCCCAAGCAGTTCTCCTCACCGTGATGTGGAGAGGAGTGAGGTCCAGAATGACCTCTAGTGCTGCTGTTGGAGTCGATCTCATTCGTCAAAAGTTCATAACTCGGTTATTTTCTGAGTTGTAGCGTAGATCCTCCGGTTAGTATTATTTATCAATATAAACTTTATTTGTGCGAAGAGCAGGAACTGTCCGATGCATAGTTTTTGATCTGTGGCCATTTGATTATGTTACTATGCAATTTTCATCAGACCTGAATGCGACAGATATGGTCTGATTTCAATTTACTAAAAAGATTTTGAAAGTAGAATTCTCATAGTTCAAAACGTTCATCTTGATTTTCCATAAAAACGCTGAGAAATATGTTAAAAATAAAGCTGAACATGACGAAAAACGGCCGAGCGCGTAAGAGTAGTTGAAGAGTGGGGGTAGAGCAGCAGGCAAGGAGAAGTATGACATTCAAAAGCGTCGGCATTTTGAAGGTGACAGTAATTTCTAAACGTTGTCAGATAATAATTGTAAACCCCCACTCTTTAACTACTCTCACGCGCTCGGCCGTTTTTCGTCATGTTCAGCTTTATTTTTAACATATTTCTCAGCGTTTTTATGAATAACCAAGATGAACGTTTTGAACTATGAGAATTCTATTTTCAAAATCTTTTTAGTAAATTGAAATCGGACCATACCTGTCGCATTCAGGTTTGCTGGAAAATTGCATAGTAACATAATCAAATAGCCACAGATCAAATACTATGCATCGGACAGTTCCTGATCTTCGCACAAATGAAGTTCATATCAATAGCTAATACTGGCCGGAGGATCTACGCTACAACTCAAAAAATAACCGAGTTATGAACTTTTGAAAAAACTGCATTTTGGCCGGTTTTTTCCAATTTTCCCTTAGACTGAGGGTCTGATTGAGTCGTCCGACCTCTCATTTTTTTCGTCTTTTTATTTTCTACAATAAGTCTATTGACATCATCACGATTACTCTGATAGTTTTAATTTTATAAGCAAAAAACTAAAAAAAACGATTTTTTGCATAAAATTGTTAATAACAAAGATATAAATAATAAAGTCGAGTGAAAAACATATCACTATAAAATGTGGAACTATTTAACAAACAATGGCGGAGCTGGTTTTCTTCTAACACTTTTTGCACAAAATGCTCACTCTAAATCTCTGTAGCTTGGCCTATATAGGTAATACGAGTACTAACCTTAAAATTAGTACTGAAATGACATATCATCAAATTTATATTATTGCAAAATGAGTTAGTCAACTAAGCACTAATTGAAAGATGAATTAGCACTTTGCTGCAAAGTGATTAGATTGAAAAAAATTTTGCTTTTGTATTCGTTCAGGCCGTTTGTTATAATTCGGCGTATCAAATCAGTTTTCGAAAATTTGGCTCGACGCCTAAAACATTTTTTTCCAATCAATAGGACGAGATTCTCCCTCATTCAACCATCGAAAACCCTCGGCAATGCAGTTTGTCGATTCTGTATCCGTAATCTACGGTCCGATCGAATCCTATCAATCACTTCCCGGCACAGTTTAACCCCTTTCACGCGAGGTTGCACCTGGTTTCGGAGACACACAAACACAACTGGATTTCACCTTTGTTATATATTTGATGGGTTAACGGGAAGATTTTGGGGAACGTCGAGATTGGTTATTGATTTTTCGACGACCCGCCGCTTTTGACACAGTATTGCGAGCTTCGAAAGCTAATTGTTCATCCCCAAATCGAACGAAACTTTTCGTAAACAACGAGCTTATTTTATTGTGAACACGACGATATTACAGTTTAACCATAATTTGAAAATAATAGAATTACTACTAGTTCTCATGTGTTTGAGCTGTTAGTTGGATAAAAATAAATAATTCCCTTAAAATTAATTCTAAAGCTACAGTTCCAACGGAGGAACATTTTGTTGCTGAATGTTTCTACTTGTTGCCAAAATTAGAAACTTATGGCAACATACGTTAACTTCTTGTTTCCATTGAAGCAACTAAAATTGTCAACGATTGCATATTATTTAATAGAAATAATCAACATTTGTTTCCGAAACATAAAGACATGATAAGGAACATTTTGGAAACGTTTCCTATTTTCTTTTGAAGTTTACCGCTCAAAATGGAAACCGGCGACGAGTAGGAACAGTCAACATTTGTTGCCGAAAAATAAAGAAATTTAAGGAACATTTACGAAAACACGGAACAGCAACAAAAATGTTCCTCCGGTGGAATCGTAGCTTGAAGGGTGACACGTAGAAACAGTCAACATTTGTTGCCGAAACATAAATAAATTTTAAGGAACATTTGGGAACATTTTCAGAAACACGCAACAGCAACAAATCCAAATCCTATGCATTTGGTGGTGTGTTACAGAAAAAAAAACGCCTTTTCGAAACCGTCAATTTAATGTAATTTCTAAATTTTATTTTTTTGATAACAGATACATGAACAATTATCGAAGTTTTTTGAAGTTTAAGTTAACTGGATAATCCAAAGAGCTGTGGCTATTTTCCAAAAGACCAAAAACGGTACTTTTTTGGTAAGCAACTCTCGGGAAAACGGAAAGCTTTTTAACGCTTCTCAATCGCCCCAAGATGAGAGTTCAAACCTTTTCTTAAATAACAGATAGGTACAACATTTCTGCAGTTAACTTCCAAAAGTCACCCTGTGTAGAAAACCTTCTGTAACATTCGAAAATACACACAATTCAGCAAAAGTCCACTATAGGTATATTATCTAAAATAAATTTGTACCATAAAGCGGTGTTCTTTACCAATGCAGGTGTCTTTGCCAAAATATGCACATTTTGCAGTATCTTTATTTTTTGAACATTTGGCAACAGTGCTGGAGTCGGCAACAAAGCAAAGTGACGGCTGAACATGTCTTAACCAAGACCTGTTGCGCGGAAGATTTATCTTCCTATAATCTTGCCTAAAGAGTGATTTAAAATAAAATATTTTTAGAATTTTGTTTAAGTTTCCTTTTTCACATCCCGCCAAAGAATTTGAAGGCTGATTATTATTGAAAGTTTATTTTTTAGTTTTTTAGAATTAACATGTTAACATGTAGTTTATATAAGGTTTCAAAGAAAGACTTTTGTTTGTTTTTAGAAGTTAGAATCTGTTTTTCGTTTGTTTGTATTGAAACAATAAAGTTTTCAAAAAAAAATGATAAATAAATTTTTTAATTACCTGTTAATTTTTTTTTTTCCTCAAAATTTTTTAAAAACATATTTAAGAGGCAAACTAACCATTTACCGTATCACAAACTGCCAAAGAAAGCGTTTTAAAAGGGTTGGCAAAGTCTTACTGATCGTCAGGTGACTTTGCCAAATTTTTGACCAAAAAAAAAATATATATAGGAGTGTTTTAAATCAGTATTGAATGCATTAACCGATAGCTAAATGATAGAAATATCACATAGTTTGTAATCACGTCTATTTGGGAAAAAAATCCAAGATAAAAACAAAAAAAACTGGAAATTATGAGCAAAGTAACACCGCTTTATGGTACTCGTCATATCTGTATTTTGACATTTTGAGTCTGATGAAATCAGTTTCATTAAAATATTCCCAATTTTTAATACCTACCTACTCAACAAATTGTTTGAAATTTTCTTCTTTTGTCAACAGAGGGCGCTACCGATGCAATTTCACGTAATAATAGAAACTGTGACTTTCTAAATGAACTACCTAATTCCTTGAATTTTACTTTACATTATGATCGCAGAAAAATATTGGCCTATTTTGTATAGGAATTATTTTTGGTTTATATCGAATTACAATGTTTGGCATGGTATGCATTTAACCTATGAGGTTGAGTGAAATAAACTTCACTTTTTTTCGAAAGTACTGAAATAACTTAGGACTATGTTACGAGAAAACGGTAATTCAATTGGTTGGAAGATTTGTGTGCTTCATATCCATAACCATTACGAAAAGAAAGTTTGATTGTGTTCGAATTTTTGTTGTATTAATTTGACATTTGTATGAATAGGTTGTCTGGTGATCATCTGAATTATTCGAGTTATAATTTCAATCATTCTCAATTCCTGCTTGAGATTTGGCATTATTATGTTGGTAATGCAAAAATCCCTCTTCCATCTTAGATGAATGGAAAGTGGAAGGTCTTTTTTCGAATATATGAATGAAAAACAAATTTGTCGTATATATCGTATATATCTATAAATTAATTAATCATTATTTATGTATATACTTCAAAATTACTGATTATGGTTACGACATACCTATACTTCATATTGACATACCTACTTCATATATTTTCACCTACAAAGTGAAGTCAGTCAATCACTCTTACGTATTCAAGAATGTTGGCGCTCTTATGACATCTGATATACGATGTTATAGACTCAAGGTATAAGTCGTTAAAACCACTGGGCTACATTTCTTGATAGTGGTATTTTCGTAAGGAAGAACTTTGTTTCATTCTCATAATATCCTAATTTCTCCTTCACGTCGAGAATAAGTTTTTATTTGGATTGCTAAAGAGCTAAAGGATCCTAGTTTTTTTCCACCGTGGCGTACAAATAAATGCCGAATTCCGAGGAGTAACCTTGAAACGACAAATAAACCCGGCAACCCTGCAAGGGAACTTGAGCAGCCGGCCGGCAGGCAGGCAGACGACGGAACGGTATCTCAAAGAAGTAAATACTGCCTACTTTTACCACGATAAATAAACGGAGAGGACGAGATCTCCTCACTCTCTCTTTATCGCCCGCGAGAAACTGGATAGAAACCCCTCGAGGCGAAGGGCGACGATTTATCGTCGAAACTGGCCGATACGGAGCGAAGGAGGGTCGTTCACCTTGAACAGCTGATCGATCCCAGACTAGGGAACGAGAGAAAAGGTTTATTATTCTCTATGCGCGCTCTTTCGAATCCGATTTCAATTCATTGTGGATGGTTGCAGCAGTCGATAGTTGACGGATTCTCGGAAACGATACCTTGTTTTCTGTGTTCGGTGGCGTAGCAGTGGCAATGATGCGACGGTGTTTAATTCGCGGGTGTTTGGGCAATTAAATTGATAATTATTGTGTCGGTACGTGTCCAAGCGAAATCGAATTGTTTCGTTGTGTTTTCAAATATATGAAAAGAATAATTATGTGTGTCGTAAAGGTATTCGATTTAGCGTGTGTGTGTGTGTATTTGTGTTGATTTGAGTTGCTACTGAATTACTTCATTGTTATAATAGGTACTTTTCTATGAACGGTTATGGTTGTTCCACTTCTTAAATTGTTGTAAATTAATATATAATTTTCAAAGTTCAAAACCTGTGTTTCACTTACACAACACTTTTAACAAATTATTCAGATTATTAAATAATTTACACACAAGTCTTTAAATATCTCAAAAGGAGAAAATAATCAGGATGTTATAAGAGGTTATGGAATATAAAAGTAAGTAGTCATAGAAATGAATATATGTACCAACATACTCCCATTTCTAAATGAATTTGGATATTATATGAATATCATTTACTTGTGAATCTAGTGAAAATTGTGTTCATCTGAATCTAATAAAATCGTGAGTAGTATTATTAACATAACTGTTGGATTTCTGCGGAAATAGTATGAACCTTAGATATGCTTAATAATATATCAATTTCCTCTATGAAGAATATAGGTTACCTACCTACTGAGTTTCATAAGTCATTAAATTGAATAAGAGGAGCATGTAACTTTTTAATTTAGAAATTAGTTTTCGATTCCACCCATTAATTTACTATACAAATACCCAGTCACCAGCAATTATGAATTTTAAACAGCAATGTTTGTGGTTTTTTGTGATAAAACATGTTAGATTTTGAACTATGCAGTTCCTGTTATTTAAACTGGAAAGAACTGATACGGAAGTACAGTACAGAAATACTAGCTCCAAGGAAAAATTTTTATTAGCTACTTGGAGTTTGGTGGTTTTTAGAATTTTATTCGAAATGTTGGAATAAAACTAATTAAATTAGTGGTTGATAAGGAGGTTCAACTTCTTGAAACATTTTGAATAAGATAAAAATACACACTAGAGTTAAGTATAATATCCATGAGATTGAGCAGCTAATAAACTGAAACATGATAGGTTAGTACCTATTGAAGATAATATAATAGTAAAAGTTTGTTCAATTTCTTTTCAAATACATTTGATTCATTAAGTATCAACTTATATGTTTGTACGATATTAGATTATTTAGTGGGTATAAATAGAAGTTCCCGTGGCATATAATGCCATTTAAGGAGTGAACAAACGGTTGATTACTCCATTGAAGATAGTTTGAACTTATTCTTGCTCTCGTCAGACATTGATTGAAACTTTCACCGCCAAAGATTTTAAAACAAGACAATGAACTATTCACATTTTTATGTTGTCTTCAGTGCAGTTGTTAATATCAAAAAACAAAAAGATACTCTGTAGCATACGTAGCTATTCTATACCTGCAAAATGTTATTATATATTATTTTTTTAAGTAGTAGGGTAAAAAGTTTAGATAATTGGGAAAAAATCCTTTAAAAATTTTCTAACGAATATTTAAGCTCTTTCAAATTTATTAAGAGCTTCAATGCTATATATACGACGGAATTCATAGAGCTTCTGTTTGAAATTTGTTTGTAAAGCTAGTGAAAATAACGAAATTTGTTTAGGAAATACTGATAAAGCCAATCCGACGGATATCCTCTGCATATCTGCTTTGTTTCACTTATTTAAAAGCTCTTTTAAAAATATAAGTGATGTTACTGGACATTTACAACCTCATATTGGTCAATTTAGCTATTCTGTCCTATGCGTTTATGTATACATTAAATGTGTGGTTAATATTACAATCATCAACAAATTGTAGATTTTTGAAGTTATATATATATATATATATATATATATATAATAATAATAATAATAATAATAAGGACTTTATTGACTATGAGAGGCGAAGTCTATATATATATATATATATATATATATATATATATATATATATATATATATATATATATGTATATATATATATTTTCATCGTTAAGATCACAATTAAATCTGCCGTTGCATAATTCCAAATTTAACAAGTGCTGTGGGTATAATAATGACATATTATATAGGTAGTCGTAAATTGTAAATAAATGAAGGCTTCTGCAGATGCATCATTTTTGTAATTTTCACAAATACCTAATAAATGCATGAAAAATAATAATATTATGCACAGTGAAAAGTAAGATGAATATCTATGTATCATTGAATTGGTTTTGTGTAGGCATAGGTATAAAACTTTATATTTTAGATTGAAATACTATATCGATTTTTTTGTGATTATTGAAATATCTAAAAATATAAACTATGAATCAGTGGAAGTCTAATCTGAAGTATCAACAAAATATTTCAAACTTATTTTTCGAGGGTGTATGTTGTTATAAACAGCCTCATACCCCCTCCAAATCGAGTCAGATGTTTTAAAATTTATATGTGGATTGATGCCTTTTGATAACATAAACTTTTTTCGCTAACCACCGCATATTTGATGTAGATTTCTTGTTTTTTTCGTTGGGTTTAAGGTTTTGTGCATCTCCACAGCTTCTACTGTGATTGAGTGAGTGGTTTGAAATTGAATTGAGTTGATGTTTGGAAGTTTCAACTATTTTTCTCAACCACCGCCAAGTCAATAAAGATAGGTATTTTGAGGTGTTCTCCTCGTCAGACCCTTAAAATTAAGAATTTTCATGTAAAAAGTATGAAGATTGAAAATTAATATGACCTTTGATGAAAACCTGTGGCTCACACGTTAAAAAAAAGTTATTATTTATCTTTATTTAATTATTGTCCAAATGGAGGACAAATCATTTCTTAACGCGTGTGGGGTCGAGACAAATGATATCGCTGGTAACTGTCAGTTATGAAATTAAACTATTGGTAACTGAGATTGAATTCTCGCACATCACTTGGTGAAACATCATAAATAATAAAGTAGGTATAAACTTTAAAATGAAAAACACTTGGCTTAGGTTTCACTATATAAAAATATTTAGATACTGTATTTAGCAGTAACGAATAGTCGACATGTTTCGAGTTATGAACTCATTATCAAGGCTGACTACAGGAGAGACTATTATGGGCGGAACTTATTTCGAGAATTTCAAGAAGGTCAAGGCGTTTTCCTTTGTTACCTGAATGTAACAATCGGGTTTTGTTGAAATCCAGGGAATGTTTGAATTTTATACAATGTTCAGAGAAGCCATTTTGAAAAATTGACTTTTTATGTTCTTCAACACGAATGGTTATATTCATACTGTTTGTCCAATATAGAAAGTAGGACATTCGTCGCAAAATATTTTGTAAACACCACTGTTTTCTCCGATGTTAGAATTTTCTTTATTATTGACTAAGAATGACTTCAATTTTCTTTTATTTGTACAAATTGTTCTAAAGTTAATTGTCGATAGTATGTTACAAATTTTTCACATAATTTATTGGGAAGTATTTTTGTTCTTCATTGATAGTTTGCAGGGGTATATTGAATGCAACAGTACTTTTTTCGTTTTTTCCTAAATCGATAAGCTCATTGGGAAAAAACGAATAAAGTATCTGTTGCATTCAATATACTCCTCGCAAACTATCAATGAAGTCAAAAATACTTCCCAATAAATTATGTGCAAAATTTGTAACATACTATCGACAAATAACGTTAAAACAATTTGTACAAATAAAAGAAACTTGAAGTCATTCTTAGTCAATAATAAAGAAAATTCTAACATCGGAGAAAACAGTGGTGTTTACATAATATTTTGCGACGAATGTCCTGCTTTCTATATTGGACAAACAGTAATGAATATAACCATTCGTGTTGAAGAACATAAAAAGTCAATTTTTCAAAATAAAAATACCACTGGCTTCTCTGAACATTGTATAAAATTCAAACATTTCCTGGATGTCAACAAAACCCGATTGTTACATTCAGGTAACAAAGGAAAGCGCCTTGATCTTCTTGAAATTCCCGAAATAAGTTCCGCCCATAATAGTCAATTACCCCTTGTAAACGAACAAATTGATTTTCAGGTATCACCTTTGCTTGTGTCTGTTTTATAAAATAAGATGTAATACTCTCCTGTAGTCAGTCGTGATAATGAGTTCATAACTCGAAACATGTCGACTATTCGTTACTGCTAAATACAGTATCCAAATATTTTTATATAGTGAAACATAAGCCAAGTGTTTTTCATTTTAAAGTTTATACTTTATTCTTAAACTATTAGCTTGATTCCACTTATTAAGTAGTAATAATATATGTCCACTTTGTATTATTGTTTGTTAGTTGATAAGTGGCATCAAGCCAAGTTTTCTATTTCAGTATATTAATTTTATTAATAAAGTTTCACCACGTTATCAGGAAACCATCGATTGACTTCATTAATGACGAATTTATTTCAATTATCAGTATGGGAGGAAACTAAATTAGATCCTCTGAATGATAGGGCACAGGTCAAAAGCTTTTAACGGTTTGTGAACTTTTCAATGGGCTTGACCGACCATCGCTTGTCAATGCAATCAATGTTTCGCATCAAAGGTTGGAAGTAATGAAATTTCCAATAATTAAACTAGTTTTCGACATAAAATTCAATCACGTTTAAAGTTAGACCAACCACGTTAAATATGGACATTATTAGGCACAAATTTCTGAAAGGAACTCAACTCAATTATCTAGAATCACCAGAAAATTTGAAAATTATTTATAATGCAGAAGTGAAGGTTTGAAGAACGACCAGACGGACCGATTCATTTGGATATATTCAAATGGAAATAAATAAAATGTTCATTACGTTTTTACTACTCTAATTAAGTAATTTACGAGGTGATTATAACGTGTTTTGGTACACTGAACCATTATCAGATAATACAAAGAATAACTAAGTTTACAGTGAAACACTATTGATCAAATTTTCACAAATATTCGATTAATAATGAAGCACGTTTCGTAACTCTACTTCTTCGTCAGACGCTGACTAAATAATGGTGTTATTCTAAAGATAAATGTATTTATATTCAATCTTAATTATCTAGGAGCTCAAGTAAAATATTTAGGAAATTCGAGCTGAACCTCTACCCTGCATTTTTTGTCAAGTTCAATGAAGGGGAGAGCTACTTCTTAGTTGTAACACTACTTATTCGTCAGATGCTGACTAAATAATGGTTAAGTTCTAAGGATACATATATTTATATACAATCTTAATTATCTAGGAGCTTAAGTAAAACACTTAGGAATTCAATCCGAACTGCACCCAGAAAATGCATTGTTGAAAAAGATTAATAAGGTGGTAGCTAAGTACTTGTGAGTTGTAATACTAATTCTACGTCAGATGCTGACTAAATAATGGTAAAATTCTAAAAATACAAAAATATATCTAGGAGCTCAAGTAAAATACTTGAGTAATTCAAACCTAACTGTATTTTTCTATAAGTTGTATAACGCGGGAGCAACTTGTGAGTAGTTGTAATAGGTACAGATGCTGACTAAATAATAGTTAAATTGTAAATATAGATATATTTATATTTATTCATAATTATCTAGGAGCTCAAGTAAAATACTTACTGAAACTGAATTTCTACCAGGAACTGCATTTTTTTATCAAGTTCAATAAGGGATATTACTTGTGAAGTGTAATACTACTTCTTCGTAAGATTCTGACTAAATAACGGTTAAATTCTAGAGATACATATATTTATATACAACCTGAATTATCCAGAAGCTTATGTAGAAATGCTTGAGTAATTCAAACCTAACTGCTATCAGGAACTGCATTATTGAACAAGTTCAATAAGATGAAGCTTCTTGTGAGTTATAATATTAAGTACTTCTTGGTCAGATCCTGACTAAATTATTGTTCAATTCCTAAGATACATGTATTGATATACAATCCTAATTATCTAGGAGCTCAAGTAAGGGGCCGTTCAAGTATTACGTAACGCAATTTTTGAAGATTTTTGACCCTCCCTCCCCCCAATGTAACGCTCCGTAACGTTTTCATGAACCCCTCCTCCCCCCCTATAAACGTTACGTAACACCCAAGTGACCATTTCTACCTAAAAGTCACAAATATGTTGCGCAAAGTACCGGAAAGTTGCTAAAATACCGTTTTTATTGTTTTAATCGTGTTTTCGTTAATAATAAACAAAACAAGAGATTTTTATTCAATAAACAATCATACATAATGTGATATGTTGAAAAGGGCTCAAATTTGTCCTAATAAAATTTTACTACTAATCTTACATTTAATAATGCCGTTTTCCTGACTTAGCCCTGTCGTTGCATACATTTTTAGCTAACTTCACTTTGAAAACCTGCTTATTGAAATGGGTGCGATTAGCAAAGTAGGACCTAGGCCCAAGATAGTTTTTCGTTTCATGACATTTCAGGATGCTTGGCATCAAAAACCCAATTTCAAAAGTCTCTCTTTCTCTACATATGTATATAATATATATATATATATATATATATATATATATATATATATAAATTTATAAATATATATTTCTATATATATTTATATATTATATATATATATATATATATATATATATATATATATATATATATATATATATATATATATATATATATATATATATATATATGTCGTATGTATGTAGGTAGATAGTTTCGTAGTTTCGCTCCTGTGTATTACGTGTTTAAAACACTTGATGAAAACTGGCAACGGAAACAAAATATAAATGACAAATAATACAGTCGAGGTATTCCCCATAAAACATGAACGGATAGAGTTGCCAACTTGGGACAACAAAATAAAACTGACTTACAATACAATCGAGGGATTCCCCGTAAAAAATAAACGAAAAGAGTTAACAGCTTCGGAGATTCAAATTCTCTAGTTTTTTATTTCAATAAAAATCAATGTTACGTAGCGCGTTGTTCGAACCCCCCTCCCGCCCCCGTAACGTTTTACAACACCCACCCCCCCTCCCCCCCCAAATTGCGTTACGTAATACTTGAACGCCCCCTAAAATACTTAGGGAATTCAAACCGAACCGCTACAAGGAACTGCATTTTTGGAAGTTCAATAAGGGGGGAGTTACTTGTGACCTGTAATAGTACTTCTTCGTCAGATTCAGACTAAATAATGGTTTAAATTTAAAGATATTGATATTTATATACAATCTTAATTATCTAGGAGCTCAAGTAAAATACTTAGGGAATTCAAACCGAACTGCTACCAGGAACTGTATTGCGAAATAAGTTCAATAAAGTTATATTTGTTGGTTCTAATCTGATCATTGAGAATAAATAAAGAAGAATTGACTATTTGAAATTATTGATTTTTAAATGGATTATAATTCGAACTAGTGGTCGAAATTTGACTGTAATTCAGTTTGAATGTTATGTGTATGTTATTATGTTAGCAGTATGAATATGAACAAAGATTATAAAAAATGGAGAAGGAAAGGTAGTTTTTCAGAAATTTAATTTAGTGTATTTTTAAGACATATTTTAATTAAACTTCAGCTTTCCGTACTATTGTAAGTAGTTATATATAAATATTTGCGAAAATAGTTTTTAAGGGGACATCCATTGATTACGTGAGCCAATTTTTCAACCCCCTCTCCCCTTGCTCTGATGTCGTGAGATTTGCTTGACCACTTTCCCTAATTTCGACGTGAGATATTTCTAAATTAGATTTATTTAAAAAAATGATTGGCTTATATTTTTTTTCTTAATAAGAAAGACTAGTATTTAAGATTGCTAATAACGTAATACACTTAAACAGAAACTACTAAAATTGGTACCTAAAAGAATATTCACTCTAATTCAGTCCAAGGAGACTTCATTATTATTTAATAAATTCTTCAGTGCATAATTAAACCGCGATAAATATAATTATGTATGGTTTAGTCATATTTCAGTGGAGAAACATTTTTTACTTAATTTGACCCAGTTTTATCGCAATTTTACACTGTTTCTTGCGGAAAAAAAAATTACGGTATTTGCCGAGACCACCCTTTCCCTCTCGTGAGGTTTACCTCGACCTCCTCCCTCCAAACGCCTCACTTAATTAATGGATGCCACCCAATAGTATTTCGTTATAACCATAAAATTCAGAATTTCATTTAACCGTTGATATTTCTCTTAATTCCATCGATCCATGATTAAATTAAGCATAAACATCGCGTTAATTTCCTCACGAATTAGTAGAACGTCGGAAAAATTGTTAAATCGAGTTAAATTCCAATCTGCGCAACTTTCGCTTCGTACAATTAATAAGCGTAGCGAGAAATTTTTGGCTGCGACGACGGAAGGGGGAGCAAATAATCGAATTCGTGAAGGTACGTTTTGTGCTAGTTCAAAATTTTCCGCAATCGGCTCGCTAATTCGTCTGTTTCCGCTTCGTTGAATTTCCCTATTAGGTGAACGTCTTCAGACAAGGGATTGAATAATTCGATTTGGGAAATCTGTAGACGCCCGCGAAAATCCTGTGCGCAAATAATTGTGAAATACAACAAACTAAATATTGCGAAGATTGGTGGATCTTTTTTGTATGAACATCTAACCCCCTACTTATACTCTGAATGTAAACTATTTCAAATATAATGAATTATAACACAGTCCCTAAATCAATATTGTCAGCAGAGCCGGATTAACCATTAGGCAGAGTAGGCAACTGCCTTAAGGGCCCCGTATCGACCAGGGGCCCGTGCACGCAACAAGAAAAAAAATTTTATAGAATGAAAATTTTATTTGAAAAATTGTATGAAATTCCTCAACAATATTATTGCTTTCTTTCGACGCATGTTGTTAATTGATGAAATACTTCATACATACAGAACCATCTAGTATAGAGTAGTAGAACTAATACTGTCTTCGTTAAAAAATATCTCAGAACCGTTTGAATTCATTGTCGATATCGAATGGCCATTGAAAATGATGTATTAGAAAGGGTCAACTTCCAAGATGTTTCAAACGATTTTGTTCCTAAAAGAGTCAGAAGAGTTAATATTTAAACTTACTGTGCTGTACAAAAACAATAAATATCTTGGAAGTTGACATCTTCCAATTTTTACTGCACAAAATTGTTTTCTTTAGTTTATTATATTTTATTGCGTTTAACAAGATCAAATTTAAAATAACCGCGTCCCGTCTCATTCATCTTTCCTAACTCATCATGCAACCTGGATCATCGTTCATCACTTATCTATAACCTATTCATTAAGACCATTTCAATAAAGCTAACGAGTCAGGTAAGGTGATGCTGCAGCATCAAGTCAAAGTAACCATGTTGTTGCAATATCCCATAAGACTTTGAAGTAACAGGCTCCTGGAGTCGATCATCTGGAAGTAACTTACATCCTTTTATCAACTTGAAGGGACCTTGGGCCCGGACAGGGTTATTGCCTAGGGGCCCGGACAGGGTTAGTCCGGCCCTGGTTGTCAGCTTTTTTTTTTAGGCAAAACGGAATTTTGAATCCTTTTGATCAAAGAAAGCGTGATTTTTGCATACTTAAAAAATGTATATATATTATTAATAAATAGTCTTTTGATACTTATCCTCCGTCACGATGCTTTGTCGAAGTAATCCCCGAAAAGCGAAACTGTGTGTCACGAGGGACATTTTTTGCTAAAAATCGGGACTTCCCGCCAAAATCATGACGTCTGTAAACGCTGTCCTGAATAAATAAGTAACTTTGAGGTTATGTACTGTAGTGGGATACAAGTGAAAGGATCAATGTTCATAACCTATTTGTTGGTTCTAATAAGTTTTATTATATATTTATAGATATCAAAATGCTTTCTATATTAAAATGGTAGAACTTAGATAGGTCTATAAGACATATTTCTCTATATTATGTAAAGGTTAATTACCTATGTAATACACAATTTGAAATCCAGGCAGATATATATATATATATATATATATATATATATATATATATATATATATATGTATATATATATATATATATATATATATATTATAATATATATATATATATTATATATATATATAATATAGGGAGAAAATGCTTAATCAGGTATGCAGTCTTATGCCTAAGACTGCATACCTGATTAAGCATTTTCTCCCTTAACTTAGACAGTCGTCTAACCTCAACAATTATATATATATATATATATATATATATGTATATATATATTCAACAAAATGAAAAAAAAACAAAACTTGAATTTACTACGTTTATTATCACAAAAATACTTTGAAAAATATAACAGTGCGATTGCAATTTCGGAAAACGTTGAATCCGTTTTATTATTGTTCAATAAAGATTGTTGGAGTTCTTCAAATCTTGTCTTGAACGATCGACCAGTCTGGCCTATATACACTCCTTTACATACAGGACAAATGAACTTATAAACTCCTGAACATTGAAATTTAGAAGTTATATCTTTGGCATTGAATGAAATCAATCTGCCCGATGATGGTCTAGTGAGCGAAATTGCAATCGCAGTTTTATATTTTTCGAAGTATTTTTGTGATAATAAACGTAGTAACTTCAAGTTTTGTTTTTGTTCATTATGTTAAATTATCACGTAGTAGCGACGGATTCCATCAACTAGATATATATATATATATATATATATATATATATATATATATATATATATATATATATATATATATATATATATATATATATATATATATATATATATATTGAGTTCTACAACTTCTTAATAGTAAGCATTTAAATATATTTGATAGTTAAGATAGCGTTCATAAAAACGAATTCCCTGGATCGTCTTTTAGTCCACTCCAGTTGCGAAATAAAATCTCAAAAGGAAGCCTGAGTTAGGATTATATGAGGACCTAAATTTAATTGAAATTTTGTAATAATTTTACTGTATTGTTCACATTTTGTGAACCTTGTCAAAAATCTGGTAGTTGAGGCACCTATCTATTCTTGCAGCATTTCCACAAAATCAGAGATGATAAATGACTTCAACAGGAAGTCCTACAATCTATCTCGGCGCTCATTTGGCAAAGATGTACACCCAATGTCGGCATCATCAATCACAAACACCCCGCCTGCCGTCTGCATTTAATATTCATATCCAATTCTTATTTCTTAGGATGTCTAATGATCCTTGGAAGTTATTTGATGTTCTTCTAGCTATGAGATTGAAGAAAGAAATATGTATTTTTCATTATACGAACCTCTAACCACTTGTTGCATTAGAAATTTGTATTCATTCCTGTCGAATGGTATTTATCCCATTTGTAAATTTGATAGAACTTTGAAGAATATCTTAACAGAGATACAAATTATGTCCATGCGGGTGTGCTCATTGTTGGTGTGAGAGAATTGAGCAGGAAATTTTTAGCAGGTTTTCACTAGGAAACTTGAAATGGGTGCGATTAGCAAATTTGGTCCTGGGACCAAGATGATTTTTCGTTTCATGACTTTTTATAATGTTTTTCACCAAAAATAAAATTTGTTTACACGATAGAGGGCACTGGAGCAATAAGTTAGAAAGTTGGTAGGTAGATAGCTTTGCATTTCTTCTTGGATGGGATTGTTTTTGGTACGAATCGGTTAAAACTGGTTTGAATTTGGAAAAAAATCTCAATTGAATAAATCGATTTCTTGAACTGGATACGTTATCAAAACCTGCTTTTCTAATGAACCTTCCTGTGATAGAGTTTTTTATATTTAAAGTCACCAGGAGAAAAGCTGATATTCGGTAATTATCGTACTTAATCATGGTCTATTATCCTATGAAAAATTTACCAAACAAAGAATGATTTCAAACCAATAAATATTCTTTCAAATAAGTGGTCTTAAACGTAACACTGTTGAGTATGTAAAACTTCCATCTTCATAAACGTAACACTGTTGAGTATGTAAAACTTCCATCGTCAGAGAAAGGAACCTTGTTCTCTAAAAAAACACTAATCCTCCTAGGAGCCTGATGGTACATACGTCGTAGACAGTTAAACCAGATATTTCTAATGATGTTGTACACTTTGTGTCTGGTCCTTTCCAGGACCAGGACAGGCATCCAAAGGAACCTCTGTTCAATTTTCATGGAGTTTTTGGTATCTTTAGATCAGAAATGACCTCCTAATCGATGGTAATGTATGCGCTCAACCAGCAGGTCCAAACACCTACGTTTAAGGATACTTTTGCATTTTGTCATAACACAACCCAAATTCCTCATAATGTAGCTCTACAATATCTGCATCTATTTTAAATTATAATCTAAAAAGAAACAACAAGCCTATTCCGGTTAGGTACTTAGGTAGTCAGATTTTATTGAGATGCCCTGGGTATTTAAATTCTTATTTGGAATCTTTTCTCGAAAATAATTTTCACCAATTATTATTATTATTTGTTGAAAATACAACACATAAATTCTTAAGTTAGTTTTTGAAAGGGTAATGTGTATATAGTAATACTCACATGAATATTCAAAAATAATATAAGGTCTTATTTTAAATAATTTTTTCAAACCTGCTTCTACTTTGAATTATAATCTAAAAAGTAGCAACAAGCCTATACAGGTTATTAAGTTAGTCACTTATTTCTTGAAATGCCTTGGTTATCTAAATTTTCATTTTGAATCTTTCTTGAGAATAATTTTTTTGATTGCAATTCTCATGCACCAATTCTTTCTTGATATTAGTTAAAAAAATATAAATGAAGACTTAATTATGTTTTTGAAAGGCTAACTTGTATAGAATTATACCGTCATGAATATGCGAAAATAAAATAAGGTCTTATTTTGAATAAATTTTTCCAAACTTCTATTTTAAATTATAATCTAAAAATAAAAAACAAGCATATTCCGGTTATCAAGATTCTCATATTTTCTTGAGATGCATTGGTTATCTAAATTTTCATTTCGAATCTTTCTTGTAAAGAATTTTCTCAATTGCAATTCTCATGCACCATTTTTTATTGATATTTGTTAAAAAATAACAAATGAAGGCCTATATTTTCAAACATGCATATATTTTAAATTATGATCTATAAAAAACAACAAGCATATTCCGGTTATCAAGCTAGTCATATTTTCTTGAGATGCCTTGGGTATCTGAATTTTCATTTGAAATCTTTCTTGAAAAGAATTTTCTTGATTGCAGTTCTGTACCAATTCTTTTTTGATATTTTTCAGAAAAAATAAAGTCTTAATTATGTTTTTGAAAGGATAACGTGTATAGAATAATACCTACATGAATATTGAAAAGTAATATTAGGTCTTATTTTGAACCAATATTTTAAAACCAACCCCAAAAAAACTTCAAACACTACGAATTATTATATTAGTAAGAAATAGCAAATAAAAATACGTGCATCTATGTCAAGTTTTTTATATAAAAAGTTAAATTTGTGTAAGACGCAAATATAGACGATTATATGGAAATTATTTTAAACAAAAAACATATTCCTCAACTATCTCTTACTTTGAATTTGCATCTTTTAAATAAATCAAAAATGAAATGATCCTCTTTGATTACCTACCTAATGAGCCTTTACAAATCTAAAGGGTCACTTATAGTTCTCCAGGACCAGCCTTAACTTGAGTTTACCTCGAGTATTTAACATTTCTAAACCAATATTAATTATTCCCAATTCTATTTTTACGGAAGGAAGCCCTACAAACAAATTCGATATAAACCACCTCCATTGCCTCGCTCTGGATCCGAGATCCCAGGATAAAGCCGAGAGCACGCTCTGTGCTGGCTTTCGCTTCCCCCGTAGCCTTGGCAACGACCGAATCTCCATCAGAGCACTCTCGATTCAACGCTATACCGCTAGGGTGGCCCGGAGGGGGTGCGTTTGGGGGCGATTAGTGCCGATATTAGGTAAATGCATTCCCCGTCCGAACGCCCTATGAGGTCTGGAGATGTACGAAACTTTGTACGAGCGTATTTGGTAGATATTTTATTCGTAAAATGGTGTTTTAAGTTGGATGGAGTAGGGTGAGAGTGTGAGAATTTGGCTAAAAGCTCTCTTCGAGGAAAAAAGGAATATATCGAGATACATTCGGTATTTTGCATTCTTTTGGAGAAAGCATTATAAATCGGACCCTCAACATATATAAATAATATGAATGTTATATAAAACATAACGTTTTCCGATGATTTGGGAAAAGTTAATAATCTTATCCATTGAAAGCCTTAGTGCAGCGTTTCTCAACCTTTCAGGACGCTGCCCACTTTTCAATCATAATTTTAGTGAAAAGTAATTGTGGTTATATAATGGGGAAGTAAAATATTTACTTCATAGCTCAGGTTATTCTGGATGGTTTTATGTGCCGTGAAAATTCTGTTATACCTAATTTTGCGAAGGATACAAACATCTGAAATAACGTACTGTATAACTTTGCTTCATATCTATAATGAAATTGAGAGTCAGAAATTCATTACGCATAGAGGCCATCAAAACCAAATGTAATTCAATTTCAAAGTTTTTTCCTTCAATTTGACAAATTAATTATAGGCAAAAAGCTCATTCTTAATTCTGTAGAAATAATGGAGGATATAGAAGCTTGAAAAATAAATAAAAATATTGCTCATGTAGGTATCTTTTTCGAAATGATCGAAGTAGTTTCTTCAATTATTCAGAAATTTATGTAACCAATAAATTGATTGACTAACAAAAAATGGTTAAACTGACTTTAAGAATTGAATATTTTCAGGAACTTTGTTGCAAGAGAATAGGTAAGATTACAATCAAGAGAATCATAAGAGATTAATAAATAACCATGAATAATTACTTGAATTCAATCATCTGTGATAAATCACACATGAAGTGTGTTAATAAAATTTGTTAATAAATCTTTAATAAAATTTGTAAATAAATTTGTAGATGGCGGGACCAGTGCTCCAATGGCTTAGTAATTACATAAAAATCCGATATCAAAAAACTTAAATTAACGATATGTCATAAGAAGAATTGCGTATGGGTTACCTCAGGGTAGAGTATAAGGTCCCTTGCTTTTCAATCTGTACATAAACGATTTTAATAGAACTGTCGAAATAATGAATAGGGAATTGAAAATGTTGAGTAACTGGCTGAGGTTCAAAAGACCTAAATTAAATTCCAATAAAACAAAATTTATGGTTTTTGGTAGTCGCCATAATTTTAGGGCATTTAATGAAAACATTTTTGAAATCAAAATGGAAAATTTTATTGTTGAAAGGGTGTGTGAGGTACTGAGGTGATATACTTAGGGATCACTTTGGACCAGTACTTGAATCTTAGTCAAACTAGGTAAAAAGATCGGTTTTCTGAATAGACTATCGTTTAAGTTGACAGGTTGAACCATACGCTTGGTCAGCAATGCCTTGATCTATCCCCGTTTCACATATTTTATGTCTTATTGTATTGTAATAAGGAGGATAAATGTAAATAACAAGTCCTACAGAATAAATTAAAGAGAATACTTCTAAATTGTAATAGATTCACTGGAGTTCAAGATTTGTTAAAAAGACTAAATTTACTCAGTGTCGAAAGCATGATTCATGAGTCCAATTTAATATTCATACATAAAATTGTAAATAATTTAGCACCAAAATGTTTGTTAGCACCATTGGTGAAAAGGTCCACTATGATATTATAAGGCCTGAGGAATATGGAAGAATATCACATAGATAAGTATAGTACATACACATTATATAAATCTATTTGGTCTAATTTTATATAATCAATTACCAGAGTATATTAAGTTATCACAAAATATATTTGTGTTTAAAAAAGCCTCAAAAACTTTTTTTTATTAAGTAAATAGCTGCATACAGGGTGTTTCAAAAGTAAGGTAAAATATTCAAGGTAGTGCATCTACATGAAAAAATAATGGTAGTTTGCCATATAAACTATGGTCCGAAAACGATTCCTTTCCAAAATACAGGGTATTAAAGGTTTAAGGGAAGAATTAATTTTTTATTATCATTTTCAATACTTAAAATATTTTTATGAAATTTAGTGCACAGCTTTTATGCACTGAAGAGCATTTTTTGGTGTGAAAATATTTTTTTAAATTTCCGCCAGTGGCGTCCGTATTGGATTCGGACTAAATATTTTTCGAGAAAAAATGGTACGCCACTGCTTTTTCTAGAAATAAAAATCTTTTTTGAAATCCTTATTTCATTTAGAGCAAATTTAATCTCAGAATTTTCTTTCGTAGGACGCATAGTTTTCGCTTAAAAAAATCGGAAACATTTATCTGTATGGTCATATGGCTATAATTGAATGTTCATCAATGTACCTACTAACAATAATTGATAACAAAGTGAAATAATTAAAACATATCTAGTACTTAATGAGTTCAATTAAATGTTGAAACTGTCCTCCTCTTGCAACAGTACAACCGTCAATACGACGGAAGAAATTTCTTCCTTAAAACTTTAACACCCTGTATTTCGGAAAGGAATCGTTTTCGGACCATAGCTTATATGGCAAACTATCATTGTTTTTTTCATGTAGATGCAGCTCCTTAAATATTTTACCTTAGATACTTTTGAAACACCCTGTATACACTTAAGGTTGCAAGATGTGCCCTGTAAACAAAATATTGGCAGTAGTGTATATTGTAAAAACTAGCCAAAAGCTAATGAAGATGCTATTATTGTTATAAATCTGTATCAAAATATCTGTGCTTGAGAATAATCAGAAAGCTCTAGGATTTCAATGTTGAGAAATTGGGACGTCAGGGTTCTTGTTCTGATTTCAGGAATATAGTTATAATCAAATCAAATCAAATCATCTTTATTTGTGTCAGTATACAATTGTATTTACACGCGTCCAGTACAAAATTACATCACTATCAAGTATAAGTTGTAAAATAGAAATAAAAGATAGTAAAAGGAACATACAGTTAAAAATTTAGTTAGAAAAATTCACTAAAATTAAAATTTTTAAAATTATAGGGAGCTGCATCAATTAAGATTTTTTTGATTTTATTTTTAAATTGGTTTAACGTAAGAGACCTCCAGCTACTTGAAGGTAACTTGTTATACAACTCAAATGCTAAAAAATTTGGACCATTTTGTGATCTCCCCAGTCTATATCTCTGTACATATATATCATCCTTATTCCTAGTGTCATATGAGTGGTTATCACAATTTAGCTGCCACTTATCTCTACTCGAGTGGGCGTACATGAGACATTCTAAAATAAATAAGCCAGGTAGAGTTAGAATGTCTAAACTTTTAAAAGATTGCCTACAATCCTCTCTATACTTGAGATCACTAATTATTCTTATCGCTCTTCTCTGCAATCCAAACAATCTATCAAACCCAGCACAATGTCCCCAGACCAGAATGCCATATCTCAGATGAGCCTGACACATCGCGAAGTAAGCCGACCTCAACACACCCCCAGACAGTGACGCGCTCATGGCTCTCAAAGCAAATATATTTTTTGATACCTTGGCTGCCAGAAAATCAACATGGGCATTCCATGTAAATCTGGCATCCATGTATAATCCAAGAAACCTAACACTCCCCAGCTCCTCGGCTGGTCTAAGAGTAAAAATCACTTTCTCAGTTTTACCATCATTCACGCAAAGCCCATTCCCCGAGAACCATCTCAAAGCACTTGACTGCGATATTTCACTAAGTCCTTTCCCCTCATTTATATCTCTGCTCGAAACACTTATAGTTGTATCATCAGCAAACAAAATTGTTAGGCAGTGGTCTAAGCAGTCAGGAAAATCGTTGATATATATTAAAAAAAGTATAGGACACAATATTGAGCCTTGTGGTACTCCAATAGTAATTTTTCCTTACTGGACCAATTATCACTTACAGAGACAGATTGATGCCTGTTGTTCAAGAAAGATCGGATGAGCTGAATACTGGTATTGTCGAAGCCATAGTGTTCAAGCTTTTTAAGGAGAGCCGAATGAGACACACAGTCAAATGCCTTGGTCAAGTCCAGGAACAAGGAGAATGAGTAAAGACCTAGCTCGAAGCATGGGATACCAACCCTAAAAACACTTCAAAATCATGTAATAACTGAATTCCATCATTTCTACAGTCGACTGAATTCATTCTTTGTTATAAGCAATAAAAAAGGAAAACGCACAAACACATCGTCTCTGATTGACATCGACATTTAATGGGCCAAATCATTAGGACGGGGATGAATGATGAAAACGCAGAAAGCCGAAACCGGGGGATACAGGCAACGGAGTGTAATGCGGGAGGGTGGGGTGCGTAGAAGTTGCGTTTACGCAATAACACAAAGGCCGACATTAATTGTCGAAAGGGCCATTAGATGGCGGCTGTTCCAATTATTCTCGTTGTGGGAGGAGTTGCCTTCACCGCGTATATAACCTAAAATGGCATTTCATTCGTTATTTTTGTTTCCACATTTTTAATTAAGGAAACAACGAGAATAACACGATTTTCATTAATGGTGTATTTCAATAGGTGTGCGGTAAATAATTCAGATTTTATGCGTTGGGACAGTATTGAAAGTGAAAAAACTATTGACTTGCAAATTCCAAAATCAATAATTGCATACAGTTACGGCGTGATCATAAAAATGAACAAAATACCGTACGGTAAGGACTCGAGCAATACCAGCGCGTTCCACACTCGCACTGCCCACTTCCCTGCTCACTGCCGAGGAAGTGAGCTGCATTTAAATGGAGTATTCCAAGTTTCATAGCTCGTATTATAAATTAACATTTTATTTTTTATTAAGCGTTTTTCTTAATTTGATCATCAAATAATCATATATATATATATATATATATATATATATATATATATATATATATATATATATATATATATATATTATATATATATATATATATTATATATATATATATATATATATATATATATATATATATAATTTATTTATATATATATATATATATATAAATATATATATATATATATATATATATATATATATATATATATATATATATATATATATCATATATAAATCTTTTATATTTTGCTATAATATGAATTTTAACGCAATTTCATTGATTTGTTCCAAAAAATCTCCAACATTAATTCGCAAAGACTATGAATTGTTTATATTCGATATCGAATCCTTTTTTAATTAAGTTGATTCTACTTCATTTTATTAAGATGAAAGTAATGCTAATATTATAAACAATATCATTAGGGATAACGATAATATTATAATTCTCATTTTTCTAATAAATACGGTATACACAAAAAAATAGGTTCATTATCACTGACTCAGTGACTTTTGAATAATTAGAGCACTAAATGAGGCAGAATAATCAGTTGTTTTTTTTATGAAAAAGGGTTTGAGAAATTGCTTGTCCATATTTTATTTTGCTTAGAGTTTATTTAAAAACAAAGTTTCTTTTGTCGATAACGAAAGCAAAATTAACTTACCACTTGAGACTAACGAAACTGTCCTCTTTGGAAATCTGAAAAAAAAAAATTATTTAATATAGGTTTCCATTAAGTATATCATTGAAAAAAAGTAAACTTCCACTTTTCTATTAAATTATCAAAAACCCTGAAAAACTCAAGAAAATCTTAATACACCTAAAGGTAAAATACTGAGTTCTTGAAAAGAAAAACAAGAGATTACATAATGCGATGTTTCAAGCCTCAAACAACTTCATCAGCGTAACTAGGTACACGAAGGGGGCAATGAGGGCACGTCCCGCCCAGGATGATGATTGCCTATTACAGAAAGCCGAAAAATAAGATATTGAAAAATTTGCTTACACAACGATTATAGAATATCCCCCAAATATACTTTTAAAAACCAAAAAAGGACGCCAAGTAATTTCAACATTGGTCCTTTGAAAAAACTTCTCTATACATTATAAGATGATATCGGGAATAGTATACATATATGAAATTAAATCACTTTAGATATCTTCTTCTTGAAATTTCAAAGGACATGGGAGTATCGAAATCATTATAATAGGTTGTTGTAAGCAGGCGCGGATTCAGAGGGGGTGAACTGGGGGAACGTGTCCCCCACCCCCCCAAATGGCCCGGGCCCTACCTAATTTTTTGATTGGGAGCTACTCGATTTACCATTGCCCTAAATACCAGTACCTTTCTCGGCTTTTGAATATATAAAAGTTCCCCCTTCAAAAGTCGGGCCTGGATCCGCGCCTGGTTGTAAGACGGGCGAAAATGGACTATCGCGACTAGAAACGTGTTTGGGCCATATATATATATATATATATATATATATATATATATATATATATATATATATATATATATATATATATATATATATATATATATATATATATATATATATATATATATATATATATATATATATATATATATATATATATATATATATATATATATATATATATAGTGAATTAGGACATTTATTTGAAATTAATCAAACAAACCTACTAGCGGAGCTGGTTATACGAGTTCACGAAACATTGAAATATTCCCATATGCCTTGAGACGGTAGGTAAATGTTAGAAATACTAAGTTGTTTATCACAATCAACGGAAATGACAATGACAAACTGTTTCGCCCTTATTTGGGGCTCATCAGTATCATCCATCCGTCCTATACCTATGTAACCAAATTACGTAGACACACTGTACATATATATATATATATATATATATATATATATATATATATATATATATATATATATATATATATATATATATATATATATATATATATATATATATATATATATATATATATATATATAATTCTTCGTGTTATCGATACACGTTCGTGGCAATAAAATGAAGTAAACTAGGACATTTATTAGAACTAATCGAACAAACCTCCTAGCGGAGCTGGTCATACGAGTTTCACGAAGCATCGAAATATCCTATATACCTTCAGACGGTAAATGTTAGAAATATTAAGTTGCCTATCACAATGAACGGAAATGATAGACAGGCTGTTTCGCTCTTATTTGGGGCTCATCAGTATCATCCATCCATCGAAAGTGATAAACAACCAAATATTTTAAACGTTCTTATATTTTCCTTCTAGTTACACAATTGCATATAAGTATGACACAGCGCCACCAGTCGGAAATAAATGAACCACATCTTACAGATATATGAAACATTTCGGAAACGAGAACTCGTACGTCCTGACACCCGAAGGTGGTTACTATATTCGCTAAGCGTAAGCAAGAGTAATGTTGCCACATCAATTTGATGTAATGCAATATTTACACACCGCCAGTAACAATCGCTTCGATTTACTAGTTTACTTCATTTTTTTGCCACGAACGTGTATCGATAACACGAAGAAATCTGTTCATATATATATATATATATATATATATATATATATATATATATATATATATATATATATATATATATATATATATATATATATTTATATATATATATATATATATATATGTATATATATATATATATATACATATGAATATATATATATATATATATATATATATATATATATACAGGTATATAAGGCAATTACTGATTCCAATATTGCTTGTGTTTTTCTTTGAAAAAAAAAGTGTGATTTTTTTCTCTCAATATATATATATATATATATATTAATATAATATAATATGTATGTATTTTGTTTTATAGATCGTAAAATTCAGGCACATATTTGACTGAAGCGAAGTGGAGGATGGGTGACAGCCCTCGTCAAGCGGAAACCCTAGTTACGCCAATGTACAACTCTGATCCCAGTTCAGAAATATTAAAACCATTCAATTTTTTATTTTTGCTAATAATGATCTAGATCATAACTTAATTGCGACGAAAGTAATCAGTCGATCATATCACTACATGCCACCTATAGGCGCAGCGGGCAATTACCGAATAATTTATCACATACTATAATGAATTCATCCTTAATTGGTATCATAAAATCTGATGAAGCGTTTTCAGATGCTTGATTATCGTCAGACATATATCATTAGTGGCGTTTTTATCTTCAATAACTTTCATGATGGGAATTACGAAACTATCGTTGCATGTTGGTTAATGAGAGAATTTTTTGAAGATATTTAGTCAGAATATAATGCAACAACGAATACTGCAAAGGGGTGGTTTATATTGCACCCTAGTTATTTATCTCACGCTGTAGAAATTTATAACCTCCGATAAATTTCCCCCAACGACTTTTTTCAAAATAGCTCCTCGAGTTCACTCATTCGTCATCGCAGATTGACAAAAGACAGCCACTCAAACCCTTAATCCAAGTTTTCTGAATGTTGTTGAAACGTATTAGAGCCCCCACCCCCGTCGCGGAACGCAGCCCCGCTACAATAATCTGATATTATACGATGTTCCGTTCTCTCTTTGTCAGCTGAAATTGCGTGCCGTGCACTGGAAGGATGGTGGGGTACGCCCGCATCATCTGTTGGAACTGTTGGAAGGGTACGTTACGAAATGCCACCTTCTCTTCGGGGGACGATTTTATGAACAGTTCCGAAGTTCGTCAATAACTCACTTCTGAGAATATTCCGTTTATTTTGGCTACCAGACATCGCGGTGGGTTGTTACGCCTCACTGAATTTGTTTTGGGCTCCCCCAAGCAAAAGTTTCAAGAGGAATTCAGTTCAAATGTTTATGAAGAATTTCCATTTTTGGTTAACTTTTGATTAACACATAAATTCTACATTTTATTTTATCCGAATACGATTGATTGAATATATTAAATTATTCTTATGACACTAGAGCAAGAAGCAATATGGAGGTGGTAGTTCCACTGTTCAAAAAAGACTCATCTCATCGATTTGTTGTATATATTGCACCGAAAGTTTTTAATATGCTGCCTCTAGAAATAAGAACATTGGGCACTGAAAGGGGTTTCAACAAAAAGTGTAAAAAGTATATCTGTTCAAACTATGATAAGTTTGAAGCATTGCTATGAAGTGGGTTGGTGTTTTTGTGATTTGTGGGTGTAGAATTAGTGAGTGGTCATTTGATGTTAGGTTTATTTTTCTCTGTTTCCTATATACAGATATAATTGGACATATATATTAGCCGAAATTTGCACATACAAGTGTTGTACACTTGTATGTGCAAAATTATGAAACTTAGAATAGTCTTTACATTTGTATTCTGCTGGGATTTGTATATTTTATGTGCAAAAATAAATAAAATAAATAAATAAATGAATAAAATAAATAAAATAAATAAAATAAATAAAATAAATAAAATAAATAAAAAAAATAAAATAGATAAAATAGATAAAATAAATAAATAAAATAAATAAAATAAATAAAATAAATAAAATAAATAAAATAAATAAAATAAATAAAATAAATAAAATAAATAAAATAAATAAAATAAATAAAATAAATAAAATAAATAAAATAAATAAAATAAATAAAATAAATAAAATAAATAAAATAAATAAAATAAATAAAATAAATAAAATAAATAAAATAAATAAAATAAATAAAATAAATAAAAAAAATAAAATAAATAAAATAAATAAAATAAATAAAATAAATAAAATAAATAAAATGAATAAAATGAATAAAATGAATAAAATGAATAAAATAAATAAAATAAATAAAATAAATAAAATAAATAAAATAAATAAAATAAATAAAATAAATAAAATAAATAAAATAAATAAAATAAATAAAATAAATAAAATAAATAAAATAAATAAAATAAATAAAATAAATAAAATAAATAAAATAAATAAAATAAATAAAATAAATAAAATAAATAAAATAAATAAAATAAATAAAATAAATAAAATAAATAAAATAAATAAAATAAATAAAATAAAATGAATAAAATAAATAAATAACTAAATGGAATAATTGAGCTGAGAACATCCAAAAACAAAGATATAAAAGTGTCATTCTTAGGGTTCCGTACCCAAAGGGTAAAAACGGAACCCTATTACTAAGACTTCGCTGTCTTTCTTTCCGTCCGTCCGTTTGTCTGTCACCACGCTGTAACTCAAGAACCGCGATCGCTAGACAGTTGAAATTTGCGCAAATTATGTATTTCTGTTGCCGCTATAACAACAAATACTAAAAATCAAATAAAATAATTTTTTAAAGGGGGGCTCCCATACAACAAACGCGACTTTTTTGGCCTTTTGAAATATTCACAAAAGACTCAGTTGTATTTTAACTTTAATAATAAATAATAAAATTAAAATAAAATAAATATTTAAGGGGGCTCTATGGTACGGAACCCTCCGTGCGAGAGTCCGACTCGCACTTGGCCGATTTTTGGTTAACTTTTGATTAACACATAAATTCTACATTTTATTTTAAACCGAATACGATTGAATATATTGAATGGAATAATTGAAGCGAGAACATCCAAAGACAATGATATTAAAGTGTCATTTTTTAAATTAATATACTATACATTTTATTAAGTGGCAGTGGGGAGTAATAAAATACACACTAAAAATAAGCCATACTGAATATCAAGTTTAAGTTACACCCAAACACATATTTAATTCTTTAATACCTTTAATTCCTCAATACGATAATAAAAATTCAACTAACATTCGCAATGAAATTGAACCATATAACAACACAATCCTCATCACTCAATATCAAATAATCTATATCTATATACATTCATTGGAAAAATTGATGATTGATCGAATAAACCCTCAAACGGAGTTTATTTCATGTGACTCGACCACATGGACTTCCCATTCATCCTTCAAAGGAGAATGAATGTTCAACAGAAAATTCGACACCTGTAACACACACCATGGAAACACTACACAATTTGTTTAGTTCAACAACTTCATCATGATAATTCAAATCACCAATTCTAAACATCAAAAATTTCGAGAGTCACGAATTTCATAAACTCATTATTAAAGTCGGTTATTCAAACTTGAGTGTCCTGCCGTAAGTTAGAGGTGACATGGATGATCAAACAAAGGCGATAGAACTATCAAAAGAAGTTATCAATGGAAGCAAATAATGATGAACATGAAGTACAATGGTATAATCACAATATTCAGAAGATAACAAGCAGCGTTATCATATCTTCGCTGGCAGGCTGGCTATCGTTTCTTCAGATAACTGGCGAGGTTTTATCTCCAAAGTCGAAACGTATCGGAGATTATTCTGAATAATCGTGACATTGATTTACAGAAAACTTCAATGGCATAGACCCATAACCTTGCATTTACTCCAATAGAAATAAATGAATAAAGTGATTCTTATGAGATCAGAGTTTGTTGCTCTGAAAACAAAGATTTTATTTCATGCCTATTTATACAATATACTGAAAATTTATTCTTCAATAAGTCATTCCTTCAACAAAATGTTCACAAACAGAGACAGTACTATTAGGAGCTTAATATTTTGTTCATAATTAAGAATAGGTTGGTCTAAACTTGTTGAGAGTAGTGGCCTGTAATGTAATCACCTAGCAAGAGAACTAAATTAACTCCAACAATCAAAAATTTCACTTGTAGAACTATTTTTGTGCAAAATTTTTTTCCACAGCAGTTTCCTAAGATTTCTTAGCAAAAATTACAATTATTAGGTTTCTTTTCTGTATCGTCATTCAGTATTTTTTAAAGCAGAGTTGAGAAAACTCTTGACTAAATCGAAATACTGAATAGTACATAATATGTTATTATAACTATTAAAAGATATGTTGGACCACCACTGTATATGTTGTTTGTTTTTCTTTGAAGGACGTTTCTGGTTTATATTTGTAAGTGTACATTAAAGAAATAATTAATATTGATCTCCCTAACAGGCGAAGCGTGTATGATAAAGATAAAAATAGAAAATGCATTTGAAAAATTATTTATGATTAATTGAATCAACCCTTCAACGGAGCTAGTTTTATGAGATCCGACGACATAGAATTCCCATTCATGCTTCAAGAGAGAATGTTAGAAAATTATTGCGGCTATGTCGAATTTTCTACCTTGAAGGATGAATAGGAATTTCATGTCGTCGGATCTCATGAAATTGGCTCCGTTGGGGGTTGATTTGATTACTCATCAATTTTTCAAATGAATTTTCCAATGTATTATTATCGTATTATATTATATATATATATATATATATATATATATATATATATATATATATATATATATATATATATATATATATATATATGAATATATAAATATAAGCACTGCTTTCTAGAGGGGGCTAAACAAATTCTTGAGGGTGCTTGTTTTTTAAATAGTACCAAAATAAATATACGTGAAAAAAAGAGAGGAATATACAGCTTTTTCTGTCTTTATGCCTAGAAAAGTATACTAGAAAACGAATATTAATCAAAAAACATTTTGGAAAAATAATGAAATTTATTTTAATAAAAAATAATAAATAAAAAATCTCTCATAGAAAACTCTAAATAAATAAAACAAATAGAAATAAAAAATATTAAAAAAAAAAAATGTACTTTCATGATTAAATATAAACAAATATCTGGTATCTTTTCTAGAGGGGGCTTAAATAATTACAGAGGGGGCTGAGCCCCCTCTGGTGCCCCCTTGGCTACATCCATATATATATATATATATATATATATATATATATATATATATATATATATATATACCTAAGTACATTTCTAACAAATCAAAAATCTTATGTGTGAAACAATATACAAAAATAATTGAAAATTAAAAATTCCTCCTATTTTTTCAGATTTGTAGGTAGTACATTACAGTAGAGACGACACATAATGGTAGTTTTATCATAGTCGGAAAAAATTACTTAATTATAACAATTAATTCAGTATCATAAGTTGAGAAAATAGCTATCGTGGCTGCATGGAACGAATACAAAATCATATGATTATAAAACACGAAACCCGTGATTATAGACTCTCATAACAAAGCCCTGTCTTGATGGACTACACCCCCTTTGGATATAGCGTAGATAAAATATGAATTTCAGACGAATCTTGTGATAATAACATTCGATTTTTCCTGATAGGTATCATAAATTTAAATTTATATTAAAATATGGAGAGTGCTATGCCCCCTTCCCATGTTAAAAAATATGTTAAATACCTTTTCACATACATTTTGGAGGAGCATGTAGCTAAATTTGCCTCATGCAATACCAAATCATATATAAATATCGTATTAATCCATAGTCACCATTTTTTATAATTATATGTCATATAATCTGTTGAAATATAAAAATCTTCGTGTCTCAATGAGGAACTACTTCAACTTATTAATTTATTGAATTGAAATTGACCAACCACGATTTTTGAGGTTATATACTTATATATATATATATATATATATATATATATATATATATATATATATATATATATATATATATATATATATATATATATATATATATATATATATATATATATATATATATATATATATATATATATATATAGGCTGACTCACGGTGGATGGCAGATTAGACGTTTCTAATTACCAAGTGGCCCGAGGGATGAATGTTGCCCGATGGGCGTTAGGATCTAGTAACGCACGTGGTGCATACAAGATTTTATTTTTCACGAAAAAATTATTTTATTATAATGAAAAATCGATTTTAAAATCGGTTCATTGCTCCTAAACTTTCCATTTTCCTTCTCATAGTAGGCTTGTCATTTGTACAATGAGCGGGCGTTATGATCCATAATGCCCGCTCATAACGCCCTAGGGCATAATGAGTGTATTTATAGCAACCGTATATCTAAGGTAAAATCAACAAATAATATACAAGTGAAAAATAAAATATATTTGATAATGCGGTATTGCCACTTCTATCAGAAAGTACTAGCAACTGATTTTTCAAATGGAAAAGCCTGTATATAATATTATTTTCAGAATCTCCAACAATTTCCCAATATTTTTTCATAATATTTCCCTATATATATATATCTGTTACCGTTTTCGAAATAAAAATTATTTTCATTTTTTTCTTCGGAAATCAAGACCTCTGAAAACTCTGACATCTTAGAGTTAAGATATACTATTATATCGAAATTTCGGTTGGAGTTTGGTGATACTTGGAGGCTTCCTACACTTCAGCCTAATCTCCGTTACTTCAATACAGGGTGGTAAAAAAATACAGTTATTTCGTTTGCTTGAAAAAGTGACTGAAAGTTGATTATTTCAAATGGAATATCCTGTATATTATTAAAAATTCGGAAAGCTGCTAGAATTTCTTTTTACCCGGAAATAACACAAAAAGTAACAGGGAGAATCTTGAAATATTTTTTAATTTTATAAGGCAAGCAGATTTAAGTGAGCCTTTTAATTTAATAAAATATAGAAGCGTCAATTTTTCAGAGTAACTACCTGATTCATTTCAAGGTTCAGTAAAATTCTATTAAATATTTTATTATTATTGGAACAAAGTTCCTTACGGCAGGCTTGGAGGAGATAGGGATCTCGCTGCGGGACCAAACTGAAAAATATGCGAGACTAAAAGTGTGACGGAAATAGACTGACGCTTCACGCTGACTGACGAAAGTCACGCTTTTAGTTAACACAAGCGAATATTGTATTTCTTTCTCTTTCTCCCTCTTTCTTTCCGTTCTCTCATCCCTTATCTTTCTGATCCCACTTCGCCACTTCAATCGCCAATGCATAGTATGTACTCATGAATTCATGTACAAGCAACCCGAAAACGTCAGATGTGAAACATCGAAATAATTGTGTATAAGTTATATGCATAAACAGTTTACGACAGGAATCAGATATAGCATAATGAAAATGAAAAGATAAAGTTTTACAAATTTGTTCCATAAAATAATGACTACGTATTGTAGGTTTATATTCAATTATATAGCGTGGCGATACGTTATCCTTTCGTTATATACACTCTTGCGTGCTTGCGTCTAATTTTTACACTGCGTTGACGACCGAGTGGTCTAAGTACTGAACCCTGGTGTGCCGTATTTCTGGGTTCGAATCCCAGAGGTGACTCTTGACTTTTTTCATTTTTTCATTTACAATCTCGTAAGAGCTCTTAGCCCCACATTTCAATATTAATTATTTCAACTTGGATTAGTATTAGTTATCACTTCTGTCGTGCGCCCCGACACGCACATATTTCGTTTTCGCAAATTGTGGTCCTTCTATATTATCCGAAGAAACTTCGTTTCTACCTGGTGTCCCATGACACCGTTTTTCTTGTTTATAAATTTTAGTTGTTTATTGTTGTATTATTATGTTAGAGTAGCTATTTTGATATATTAGGCAGGAATATATATAAAAAAATATATCCACGAGATAAAATTATAATATTTTTCATTGCACTTTGTTTTCACATTTTATAATTTATAAAACAGCAACATTGTTTTCTACCACAATAACTGGAAATCGAAGAACTAATAAGGCGCAAACGTCATTAAAAGTATTATAGATTCTTCAGTATTTCAACAGAAACCGCATTTCATAGAATATAGAATAGAGGATTTGACTTCTTTATTAAAATCTTTGCCAACCAAATTTAATATTAGATTTCCGGAGATTCCGGAAAATATAATTGGAGTGTCTTCTCTGTCGATCTGTATAATTCCCAGGAAAATGTCCTCCACAAAATTATAATTACTCCGCAATCCGCAGAAACTGCGCTAAGCCCCCCGTTCACAAAGGGACCCAGTTAAATTTGGGAGGGGGCTGTGTATCGCTCTTTTGCGCCTGATGACGAAAAGTTCTCGTATATAATTTAGGGAGGCTTCACTTTTAATTTGTTTTAGCCTGAGGCGGTACGAAAAAATCTTGTAGATCAAAATACTTTCATTTTCGAGCTTCTGTACTAATGAGAACGAAGAAATTAATATTATTCCTGAAAATGCGGTTGGCGTTGCGAAACGAAGATCATTTCAGTTACAAAAATCACATTTTTTAAACGTAGATATAAAATGCGGTTGGCGTTGCAAAGCGAAGTTTTTTTCAGATATTAATATAAAATTTTTTAAACAAAGATGTTCTTAAGTTTTTTCTTATTGTTTTCTTTTAATTAATAATTTTTTTCAATATAAAATTAAATCTAATGTACCTCCGCTTATATATCTAACTCAATTTTCACCCCGAAGCGAAGCTAAAGGGGTTATAGTCTCACGACAAAAAGTTGGGATCTGGTCCGATTTTAAAAATTCCAACGGATATCGATGAAACACATATGATTTCATTAGGGAATTTAAATTCCCAATTTTTCCCAAAGAAGAATAAAAAAATATAGCGTTTTTACACCGAGGCGAAGCTAAAGTTTCAAGAAAAAAAGTTGGGATCTGGTCCGATTTTAAAAATTCCAACGGATATCGATAAAATACATATGATTTCATGAGAGAATTTTTGTTCCCAATTTTTCCCAACGAAGAATAAAAAATTATAGCGTTTTTTAGATAGGCATTACGACATGCGCATGCGCCAAGGTCGATATGTACGAAGTCCTACAAAACATGCGTCGAAGTGCTCTGTGTGCCACGGTAACCAAGCGACGTTGATAGCTTCAGCTTGATTCTGCGTCTGTGTCTGCTTCCCATCTTATCAATTTGATTCATAATTTGCAGCAAAATGAGTCGGATAGGATATTCAAATTCGGCAGTCAATCAATGAATTTTTTTGCTAAATTTTCACGGATTTTATTCCTAATATCGACTTATCAATACATTTATTGCAATTTTTCTTCATTTCAGTCGTAAAATCGACTTTCATTGTTATTTAATTTATATAATACATTCAAAAAATATAGACGACATGCACATGCGCCGATGGGTTTTATCATTCCTAGTGCTACGCAGTAGGGTGTCCTTAATTTTTCATTACCAGATATAGGTACGTCAGCAATTCGAATCTTTTATTGACATGGGTGTTCATTTTGAAATCGTATTTTCTTTAGAAAAAAACAATGTGTAAATTACAATTGGTATTATGAAACGTGTCAAGCTAAGAGGCACACTAAATGCTACGTTCAACCTTGCCATTACAACCCCTTACTTCTAGATTTTCTACAGGGTGATCATTTACAACTACGTCAGTGTACCTTCATGAAACTATAATTTAAAAGGAATATTTTTGAAATTTTGCCGCCTTCTATGTAAAATGATGTCGACTACACATAACTTCCTGCACAAATTTGCTTTGTTATCTTAAACAGGTCAACTTCTGTCCGGATATCATATATTTAAAAGTATCAATGTTCAAAGCATTTAATTCTATCTGTGAATCGATATATGATATAGTTTTCAAACTGAAAGAAATTTCTAATATTTTATTGTGCGGTCAACCACGATGAAGTAATCTTGAAATATTCAATGCTCCAAAATTTTTTGGAATTTCAAACTCATTCACCTTCTTTTCAAATTTACTTTTCAATACTTTCAAGGTTATGCATGAACTATTCATTTTGTGGAAATTCAAAATAATATAGATTAAAAAAATTTATTTTATGAAATTTCCACTTTATTTTTACAAGAATACGACCGGTTTGCACTTGAAAATGATTGAGTCGTCGAGACCTTGTATTCTTGTAATAATAAAGAGGAAATGAGATAAAAATAAATTTATTTCATTTATAAATTTAAATAAGTTCTTTTACTTTAGTATTATTTTACTCCCCCAGTGATCAGTTTTTTGTAAAAATAAAGTGAATAAATTTATTTCTCTTATATATTTTAATACTTTGACTTTAATATCATTGCACTCTCCAGTAATCAGTTTCTAGTAAAAATATAATGGAAATTAGATAAAATAAATTTATTTGATTTATAAATTTTAATACTTTGACTTAACTTGTATACACAAATCTGATTGTCCTCCTCATTTGCTAAAAATTTGTTAAATGAAATTGTTAAATTCTTAATGTACCTGTGTCAATGACCAACGCTGTTGAGACACACTAATTTAGTATAAAAAAAAATACTTTGACTTTGATATCATTTTACTCTCCAGCCATCAGTTTCTTTCAAAAATAAAGTGGAACTTAGGAGATGAAATAAATTTATTTATTTCATTTATATATTTCAATACTTTGACTTTAATATCATTTTACTCTCCAGTAATCAGTTTCTAGTAAAAATATAATGGAAATTGGATAAAATAAATTTATTTCATTCATATATTTTAATACTTTGATTTTAATATCATTTTACTCTCCAGTGTTCAGTTTCTTGTAAAAATAAACTGGAAATTAGATCAAATAAATTTATTTCATTTAAAATTTTTAATAGTTTGATTTTAATATCATTTTACTCTACAGTGACAGGTTCTTGTGAAAATAAAGTGGAAATTAGATTAAATAAATTTATTTCATTTATATATTTTGATACTTTGGCTTGAATATAATTTAGTTTGGAGTTAGGTATGTACTCGATTGAAATCAACCAAGACAAGCCAGCATCTTATGTCGAGAAAAAATTTTTCCTCACTTTTAGTTACCTATATATATTTATAATGGAACAATTATAAAAATTTTCAAAAACTACGAAGAGATAAGAAATTTTAACGTGAAAATTAAGGCAGAAACAAAAATTTTAATCCCAAAAGTAACTTCCCTAACATGAACTCACACCACGTGCACATTTTCAGCCCCCTTACTCAATTTGGGTGGATTTGGGGATGTAAAAATCCTTCAAAACCCAGTATTAAATAATCTTTCCAATAATATGAACTCTCAATAATAATTTTTTTTTTTGAGATAAGGAGCCTTTGAAAAGCCGGAAATAATACTCATAAATTATTTTTCCACTTCATTTGACGGCTAGAAGCGAAAGAATTCTCTGAAGCGTTACAGCCTGACTTGAATATGTCCATAAAAAGACGTCCTTAACTTCATCCGGCATGAACAATTCAATGCCATCAATTTCTCACTCAGAATTCGGCGTTTCGAGGCGAGTTCGTCGTTACCATCAGGCACGAATTACGAAAACGGACGAAATATCGCCTAGGACGTTTCAGAAAGCGGTCACATTTGCGTTTTACGGCTCAACTTCTTCCATACGAACGAGCAGGAAAGCGATATACGTGTCTTCTTCCATCAGCCACCCCTTTTCGCATCGCTATGCACGATTCCGTCTTTTTTTGTCGGCTGGTTTACCCTTGTGGAATTTGAATTTGCCCGTCTGCGGTTTGCGAATTTATTTCGTAGTGTGTTTTATTGAGGTAGGAATATTTCCGAGTGTATGTCAAAGTTTACTAGGAGAAAGCAATTGGAATTTGTTTAGGTCTCTAACTTATTGAAGCAATGGCGCCCGCAGGGGGTTGCAAGGTGGGGCCATGCAATCCTCTTCCCTTGGAGACATTTGCCAAATGGGTCGATATGAAGATCAGTGTCCTGACTTGATTTTTTCTTCAGTAGAATCAGACTAAGACCAAACATTTTACTGTGTTGGTAAATGTGCTGGGATACTTTAAAATAGATCCTAATTAAAAAAAAAGGAGAGTTCCCCAGACTAGAGTCTCCTTTCTTTCGTGGGGTATTCCATACCCCTCTCGTGTCTCCCCATCTTTCCCCACTCTGAAAATTTCTGCGGGCGCCTATGTATTAAACTCATGTACGAATAAGCCAATAGAATTCGAGAATTTTGCATAACTACCGCGTATTGATAAGTGAATATACCCTTGACGACGTGATATAATCGTTTTGGTGTTTCGCCTCGTGTCAAAATGTGAATGTTTTCATATTGATGGTGTTTTGACGTTTGTCAAAAAAAATTAATATTTTTTATTCGTTATATAATCGTAACGAATATCACTCGAGCAATCGAAAATAATCGATTATACTGACCTCGTCACTCGACGTATTTTCTTAAATCACCGCGTGTTTCGCAAAATACGTCTCGTGGCTCGGAAGTATAATCGATTATTTCCGATGCTCTTGTGATATAACTGATTATTTTTTCGTATAATTTTCATCCAATCAGAACGGTCAATTTAGTTAAGTTACCTCGTATAATTTCGATAATACCCGATTATGCATAGAGTATATGCTTAACAGGACCGTCAAATTTTGACGTTTATCAATAACTGTTTAAAAATGAATCAATTCGGAGATTTTTACTCGATATACTCAACAAATAATCGTATCACATACAATACTTACTTCAAAATAAATACGGTTATACATCTCAAACTTCCTGCATAATTACAAATCGTGTCAGTTTGATAGAATGACCCTCCAGCTTCGCGGTCGGATTAATTAGAATGTCAAACTGACAATCTTTGTAATTATGCAACAAGTTATCGATGTATAACCTGATTATTTCGAAGTACTTATAGTATTACTACTAAATATATGAATATTCCTATGAAATGTTATAATAATAGTTATTACAACACGAATACTACAGATATTATTCATATAGTTAATGAGTCAACGTCCTGAAGTCCTGTATCATTTAACTATGAAATAATTTTCAAAATGTCACTTCAGTTTCATGCTTGTCTCAGAGGAGCTGTATTTGTATAATTATGAACGGTCACATATTATTCTGATTACATATTTTCCTCACTGAACAACTTCCTTGGTACGTTAATAGGCTTATCGATTATCTGTACTAATTAAAACAACTTCCACATCTTTTAGCTCAAATGATCCATTATATAGAAGATGATATTGCAGATAATCTGAGAAAAAGATATATTTATATATATATATATATATATATATATATATATATATATATATATATATATATATATATATATATATATATATATATATATATATGAGACTAGAAAAATGCAACAGCTCTGACAAATAATGAAGTTACGAAAGGTCATAAATTCAACTATGAAAATACTGAAATCCTGAAAACAGAACCAATACTTAAAAGAGAATTTCACGAGTAGTACAGTAAAAAGGTATATTTTACTAAAAAAAAATACTTAATGGCTGAAATTTTGAGGGGGTGTTCGGGGGCATATCCTGAGTCTAAAACTGAGTTTTCGTATTCGAATGGGATACAACCCCCGGTCTATATGGGGGTGAGTTCGTTTTAATTCTATATCTCCGTTGCTGTTGCCCCTACAGTCAAGTCCAAGAGATCATATTTGTAGGAAATTGAATTATCTATCCAATGATAATAAAATCCAGGTCATAGGTCAATTAGATCAATTACAATTGCCGGTCAAAGGTCAAAAGTAAAGGGTAGTTTTTCACTTTTGACCTTTGACCGGCAATTGTAATTGACCTAATCGACCTATGACCTCGATTTCATTATCATTGGATAGATAATTCAATTTCCTACAAATAAGATCTCTTGGACTTGACTGTACGGGCAACAGCAACGGAGATAGAACTAAAACGAACTCACCCCCATATAGACCGGGGGTTGTATCTTCCCCCACCCCCTCGAACACGAAAACTCAGTTTTAGACTCAGGACATGCCCCCGAACACCCCCTCAAAATTTCAGCCATTAAGTATTTTTTTTTAGTAAATGCCATTTTTGTGTCTCTATTTACTGTACTAGAGATGATTGAAATCCAAAAAATCAGAAATGCAATCAATGACAAAAAAGATGTCAACAACCTAGACACCATATATCGCTCTCTGATACAGTCGTAGAGAGTTGAATGTTCGAAGTGAAGGATCGGTTATAAAAGTTCAAATGTGTTGTCCAAAAAGTAATATATTGTTATTGTTAAAAATAAGTTTAAAAATGAGTTGTTATGTGTAATTGTGTAAACCCTTACTGTAGATGCGGCGAGGATATATTCACGCTCTCAGGTAATAATATGATACCATTAATTTATATCCCTTTAAAACAATACGTCTTTTTGTTGGTATTACGAAATATAGATTTGAGAAAGGCTGAAAATCCAACCGAAACGTTATTTTTCTCCTTATATATGTATATATATATATATATATATATATATATATATATATATATATATATATATATATATATATATATATATAATAATGTAAGTTTATATACCGGGTGTCTCATTTAAAACAATCCACCTGGATTAGTTTTAGGGCAGTTTTTTTTCTGGAAAACTTCAAGACAAATCTGTAGAGGGGGACATCTTATGATCCTTAATTAATTCATGTTTATAGAGTGAACCTCTAGGGAGTGGCATCCCTTCAAGGTTTTAAAAGGCACAGGGGTTAAGTGACTTATCAATTTCATGGTATTTCTGGAGACATACTGCCCACCTCAGAAATCCCAAAAATAAGATAATGAAAAAAAATTAATTTTAAATATCTTCAATATCCAGGGGGGCCGACACCACCACCACCCCCCTCCCGAGATAAATCCTAGTTTCGCCATTATTGTTACTTGGAATTAATTTCATTGGAAATCAGGCGGTCAGTTTGTTTTTCCTACTAAGTATTTCAAAATTATTTTGAATTTCCATAAATACAATCCTGCGGGAGATCATATGCAATATCTTGCTAAAATTAAAAATAGCATAAGTGAATATTCAACAAGATAGTAGTAGATAATCTATTTTCTCAATTTATACTTTATATAGAATTAAATGGTTGAGTTCAGGGAGTACCCCAGACGAAGCATGTAGCTTCACCTCCTGGTCGAGATATAAAAAGCATATTCCCAGCGTGGGGCGGCCTTCAAGACAAAATTCCGTTCGTTTGCCTGGTTCCCTTTTTCTTTCATTATTTATTGAAGAGGGATGGAAGAGTATTGCTGATTAAATAATATGAAATGAAAATGAAAAGAATAGCCTCTTCTCTTATTCTGGAATCCTCGGGATATCTTCCATTTAATTAGCTAGAAATACCTGGAAAAATATCAAGATGGAGTCTTTCAATTCATGAACTCGCGGTAGAATTTTGTACGTTTTGTTTTGATGAGTTTAGAAAATATCATTGAAATATTATCATTTGGAATGGAAAATAATTTTTTTTAATTATCTTATTCACAAATCTCTAGATCTTCCTTCAATTCTGCATTAAGAAGAAATTATATAGTGATTAAAACTTAACGAGTTTTTGAAAAATTGATAAATATCGGGAAAAACTATAGAAATACTTGTTTTAAAGAGTTTTATGCAAAATTTATTTCAGTGTGCCAAGTAACAATCTAATAAATTTTGTTTCTTCACTTAACAATAAGAATTTTTAATGTGTCTCTCATTGAAAAAGATTGACATCAAGCAACGGCCTACAAAATTTAATTCGCATTTCGAATTTATTTGTCTTTGGAATTAAACATGCCGCCCATGTTAAAAGCATCTCCTTGAAAAACACATATCAATACGTATTGATATGTGTTATACATAAAGCTGACTTTAAAAATGTTACGCTTACATTACGTTTTATCATTTTTAAGACTAGTTTCCATTCGCCTAATTGAGAAACTCGAATACCTAACGTCAACATTTCCAAATATTTTCACGTATTATATTTAATACGGTTCCATATTTTCTACCATAATCATAACCGCTATACCCAATATAATCCAATAATTTACCAATCACCTCCAGGGCTTATACCGTCACATATAATAATTTCCCGTCACTCTGGCGTATATTACTGGCACTTTTGATTAATCCCAGAGCAGTCGCTTATTGGAACGCAGCCGTGAGTCCCCGACGATCGGATATTTGTCACAGAAACGAGATAGAAACTTCCTCGCCATAGCAACCACCGATGTGGAAAACCTGACAAAGTCGGCCAGTTGACATCTGATCCAGAACGTAGATACACAGAAAAATTCTATGGTCAATAATAATGTTATTTACGTAGTTATGACCACTGTTAAAACAATGAAATGTGAAGTATTAATATTGAATATTGATCCGTCATTAAAACCTTGTTGAAAAGAAAAGATATTATTTTATATTTATACAATTTATTTTGAGAAGTGAATCGAAATAAATTAAAACTTGCGGTGAACGAAATTTCAATTGTTAGGAACAATTACGGAGTAAAAATATAATGGAAATTAGATAAAATAAATTTATTTGATTTATAAATTTCAATACTTTGACTTAACTTGTATACACAAATCTGATTGTCCTCCTCATTTGCTAAAAATTTGTTAAATGAAATTGTTAAATTCTTAATGTACCTGTGTCAATGACCAACGCTGTTGAGACACACTAATTTAGTATAAAAAAAAATACTTTGACTTTGATATCATTTTACTCTCCAGCCATCAGTTTCTTTCAAAAATAAAGTGGAACTTAGGAGATGAAATAAATTTATTTATTTCATTTATATATTTTAATACTTTGACTTTAATATCATTTTACTCTCCAGTAATCAGTTTCTAGTAAAAATATAATGGAAATTGGATAAAATAAATTTATTTCATTCATATATTTTAATACTTTGATTTTAATATCATTTTACTCTCCAGTGTTCAGTTTCTTGTGAAAATAAACTGGAAATTAGATCAAATAAATTTATTTCATTTAAAATTTTTAATAGTTTGATTTTAATATCATTTTACTCTACATTACGTTTTATCATTTTTAAGACTAGTTTCCATTCGCCTAATTGAGAAACTCGAATACCTAACGTCAAAATTTCCAAATATTTTCACGTATTATATTTAATACGGTTCCATATTTTCTACCATAATCATAACCGCTATACCCAATATAATCCAATAATTTACCAATCACCTCCAGGGCTTATACCGTCACATATAATAATTTCCCGTCACTCTGGCGTATATTACTGGCACTTTTGATTAATCCCAGAGCAGTCGCTTATTGGAACGCAGCCGTGAGTCCCCGACGATCGGATATTTGTCACAGAAACGAGATAGAAACTTCCTCGCCATAGCAACCACCGATGTGGAAAACCTGACAAAGTCGGCCAGTTGACATCTGATCCAGAACGTAGATACACAGAAAAATTCTATGGTCAATAATAATGTTATTTACGTAGTTATGACCACTGTTAAAACAATGAAATGTGAAGTATTAATATTGAATATTGATCCGTCATTAAAACCTTGTTGAAAAGAAAAGATATTATTTTATATTTATACAATTTATTTTGAGAAGTGAATCGAAATAAATTAAAACTTGCGGTGAACGAAATTTCAATTGTTAGGAACAATTACGGAGTTTTGATTTAATTTTTTTTTTGAAGTACCTACTTTTTGACTGATTCATAAATATTCATTGATATAAAATATATATTTATTGAATTTAAATATCAATCCAAAACAATTGGGAAAACATAACTCGACAAAGTAAAATCTATAGGTAAATATATATATTTATATTTAAGAAAAATTTTTATTATGAAAAATTTGGAACCACCATTATGTAATTATTTTTATAATCGTCGAATGGTGAGAAGTCACACAATGAACCCAAGTTTCTGTGATTAAAACTAAGGGTAGGCTCTTTATAAAGAGAGTATCGTATTAGGTCTCCAGGCAGTATTTTTGTGCCAAGTATGCGTTTAAATAAATGATACTTTAAAGAAACTGAAAAACACGTTTTTGAAGATAACCGACTGAAAAGTAGAAAATAAATAATAGTTTGAAAAAACTATAAAATTGGCTTCAATAGAAAAGCGAACTAAAAAAAAAGTAGGAAATAATTTTCAATTAATTTAAATTAAGAATAGTGTAATAAACTTTTACCAATATCTGTCATTCAAATATTATCTCACTCAATCTCACGTGCGGGAAGGGGTGGTCTCATAAAATATCTAATTACTATTATTAACTAAGTAAAAAATGTTTCTCCACTAAAATATAGCTGAATCATTCATAAAAATATTCATCGCGGTTTATTTTATGCACTCATGGAAAAAATTATTAACTAGAAATAAATTCATTTGGTTGGAAACAATTTATTCATTTATTAAATATGAAAAGGTATTTTTCCACATTATTCGTTAACTATTGATAAATATTAAGTAAATACTTTTTTTGGAGTAAATATTTCTTCTTCTTATACTATACGATGTGAATATTATTCATAAAAAAATAATGCCATAACCTTTCATAATAAACATACGATGCACTAATAATTTTCACTGAAAAAAACTGTGACTTATTACAAACATTGTTTCATTATTAACTTAATTTTTTTCACATTTTTATAATATACTATTACTGATTTACTTGAACTTATAAAATTGGCACAGATTAACTCATTCATATAACAAATGTGCATTTTTTTAAAATCTCACGTGAGATTCGGGGTGGGGGAGAGAGAGGCGAACAAGAACTCATGACATGTCACCAAGGGGGAGGGGGAGTCAAAAAATCGACAAAATTATCTCACGTAATCAATGGATTCCCCCTAACAACCAAAATGCGAGAGAAATGAGGAGCTTTAGCTCGGACTCATTATTCGTTTCACTCAGCTCAATTATATTATGTATAGAATGTATTGATTTATTAATATGAATTATTTATCTTATGGAAATTCATCTTGAATAAATTTCATGTTGTCTGATTTCCACTTTATCTGTAACAGAAATACAACCAGTTTTCAAACATTCACTTGAAAATGACTTTTTCGTCGAAACCAGTCGTACTTTTGTTGAAAATAAAATAGAAATATGATAAAGTAAATTTGTATCATTTATATTAAATGAGTAGCTACATCTAATTCCTTCCAAATTAATTCTAAATTTCATCTTTACATTTATATTGTGATATCACTAAACGAAGTATCACAGGAAATAGTTATTTTTGTATCTAGTGCGCGAAATGCTACTTTGGTGATCGAGAACTGAAATAAATAGTCGAGTTCACCAAAGTATTTCGCGCATGAGATGCAAACAAAATTTTTTCTACAAACGTCAAAAATATTGTTCTAAAATAAGTAACATGCTTAGCTTAATATGAAAAACACTATTGAACTGGCTCAAACTGTTTTTCCAAATCAAGTAATTACTGTAACTATATGGAAATAAAATGGCATTTGTTGAAAATTATTTCAAAGTGACAGTTCTTGATAATTATTTTGGAGTGACTTTTTATTCGCGTCAATTTCGTGCGTGATATTTATAACTGTAAAATAATGGAAATTTCGAGCGACGATGAAGTAAGCAGTACCCCACCTAACTTGACAGATGCGGCCAATTCAGTAAATTTCAAATCTTTTACCGGAGAAATCGAGGCGCCAGTATGAAAATGCATATCAGCAATTTAAAGAGTGCTGTGAAGCAAATAAAGCCAGAACATGCAGTGTGCGAAGTAAGTATTTCGCACACTACTTCGCGCATGGTGTCATGGTAACGAAGGAAAATGAAAAAAAGGGTCACTTCGCATATTGTTGTCAATGCGCGAACCTTGTCATTTTTTTACGTTTGTAGAAAATAGTATTTTAATTTTCCCATATCGTATTACCAACATTATCTATTTTTTTTATTATCAGCAGAAAATGACACCTATATAAGCTTAGTCAGACGCGATATTGTTATCTTAATTACTTATTCTGTCGGAACAAAAGAGAAATCCACAGTATATCACGTGACTGAAATAACTATTGAGCTAATCAACGGACTCTCATGAATTGAATTTTATAATAGACGAGAATTGCCATTGTATTTCGATGAGTTCAGGTTCGAAATAGGTCATAGTTGGTAAATTCCTGGTATATTGTGTACGAAGCGATTCATTTGACAATACAGGCATTCAAGACATAATTTAAAGTGGAATAAATTTAACATAATAAGCTACAGTTCCATAGGAGGAATTGAGGAACATTGTGGAAAATTTTTGTAGCTGTTGCGTGTTTCCGAAAATGTTCCTTAATGTACCTTCAAATTTCTTAATGTTTCGTCAACAAATGTTGACTGTTTCTACTTGTCACCCTTCAAGCTACGATTCTACCAGGAAAATTTTGGTTGCTGTTGCGTGTTTCCGTAAATGTTCCAAAATGTTTCTAAATGTACCTTAAAATTGTAAAAACTTTATCTAGCGGTGGTGACAACTAACGCCCGAATATTTTGACTAAATAGAAAGACAAGAAAAAAACTATACAAATCCTTAATATATAAAAAAAATTGATATACGGATTACAAATATTCAATATCCTATGAAATGCATAAATTAATATCCTTGAACATCTCCAAGCTTCGGTAATACTGAAAATTTGTACTTTTTGCAATGCTTGATGGAAATCTATAAATCGTTATGCATCCCAATGACCAAATTGATTTGAAACATGACATTACTTTTAAAATATACGTAAATAATTTCCTGAACTTGTGGATCAAAGTTGACAAAACAAGTGGTATTATATTTTCAACAAATTAATCGAGGATATTATGTCAAATTTTATTTTCATATCCTTATAACTTGTAATGCCTGGTCCTGGGTGCTAAATGAAACACAGGTTCATACTATACTTTCTATATTTAATTGTATAGTATTATAGGATATAGGCTTAGTGCTAACCCCTCGGGCAGCGTGACGAGTCTATACCTCAGTCTTACTTCTTACGTTCTTATCTCTCCGATCTTCCATCGGGTCTTATATGTAATGTTTATACAATAACTGCTGAATGTGCGACCTTGGCCAGGCACGTTCCGTTTACAACAATATATCTATAACTAAACATTCTTGTTTACTATGTAGTAACGAATCGAGACACTGACCTACTTATCTACTCACCACACCTCTCGGGCTAATTGAAAAGAATTTTATTGAGGTTACTCGAGAAAATTCTGTCTCGTTTAAATGTATGATAATTTAAAATTTTCCTTTCAATTTCCTATGCATGGTTTAATTACCATATCCCTTCCTGGAGGTGTGCTGGAAGTAGTTATAATTACAATGACAATTTTTTAAAACAATTTATTCTACGTATAATTTTTTATACGCGCTGTCTAACGTCCCTATACTCTCGTGATGATACGCCATATTTTTTATATATTACTTATTATTTCATTACAACCATAATACTCATTATAAATTACCTTTTACTTTAATTTGTGGACTCTTCATTTATCTCATTTATCAATTAATATAACCCATCTATATGTAACCACGATACCAACCATAACTCAATATATAATATATATATTCACAATAATAATAACTGAGGTCCCTAAAACTGATTATATTCCCTTGCCTTCCTAATAATTGAGAGCTTTTAATTCCATTCTTCTCTACAGATAGCTTCTAAAATTCTCAACTTTTCGTCTCGCGTAAATGCCGATCGAATATTTAGATTCTGTAGAGTGTTGCAACATTAGTACAACACTATTTCCACAAAAATTTATATATACTCATTCTATATATTTATTTCTTCATTTCTCATTACCATATCTTCACTTAAGTGGTCGCTATCTATATATAGCATACAAAAAAAATATATGTTTTCATTTCATTTTACCAACGATTCCATCTCGTAATTACAGTAAAAATTCATTATTTATGAAAACATAATTCATTAGCAGGGGCATAATCCATCCCCTGAGCGTCATATACGCATTCTCCTTAATAAAATTGCTCTCTCCATTAAATAATGAACATTATCTATACCACACTAAATTTGGAAACATATAATCAGTCTTAGCAGTACCTATATTTGATAATGGCTTCAAAGTTTAAACTTTATTAAAAACAATATTTAATTTTCATATTTTTTGTCCCTTCTGACGACTTCAAAATTTCAAGCTTCATCGAGTATAAGTTAATTTTCTTATTTGCGTATCATCAAGTGAGCAACAGTTTACAATTTCTTCAAAGAATTTCTGTGACTTTATATAAATAACAATTTTTTATGCGTAATATCAGCAAATCAAATATTTACGATAAAACTTGATTACGTGATTTAAATTATTCAATTAATCAAAAAAATTAAAAATTTCCGAAGTAGGTCTTCAGTAAGATTTAACTACAATAATACATAAATGCAAAATATTCATAATCATAAAAAAAAAGTTTTCTAGCTTCGAAATATTTGACATATATATTACATTCTTTCGGAAAATATTGTTGATTCTTGCTTTCTTATCTATAACTAATTGAAGGTCAGATGGCTCTACTCTCCTAGTATCGAAAGATCTAAAATATTTATTGCACTCTTCATAATTTTTATTTGACTCGTTTAATTTAGTTTCAACAATGTCTCTACTTTCAAGCCGTCGTTTTGGTCCAATTTTTATTAAATAAGTTCTTATTTCCTTCAATTTGTTACACAATAGATCGCAAGATTCTAAATCCATTCAAATGAACCAATTATTCATAAAAACAAAAGTAACTCGATAGTGAGTCAATGTCGGCCAGTGTCATCAGATTACCCATGTTATAAAATAGCAATGTTATAAATAATAATAATGTCAATGTCACACAAATCCATAAACAGAACGAGCGATTACTTATTTCTATAATTGCACACTATATATAAAAATTTCCATAATCTTGATAAGAATAGCTCCCAAAAAAATAATAGCACTAATTATCTACAGCAAAAACAACAAAAAACAATTTTCCCATTTAACCCTAAATTATGGTTATTGCACGAACGAGGAAACTACTTACACATTACCATTGATAATAATAAACTAGTGCTAAATAACAAAAACAGGGGTCATCCTATATCATACTTAACTTTAACGGGGAGAGGAAAAAAAAAATTTTTTCCCGGAAAATAACGAAGACTGTTCATAACATAGGACAAAATTTAACTGTCTCTTTTTTCCTTCAAAAAAAATTATTCATAGTGTCTGTTTCACTAGGTCAATAATAAATATAGGGGTTCAATAAAATTAAATCTAATAACAAAATTAATAATGATAAAATAACACTAGAATTAATAATGATAAAAAAACAATAATGAAATACTTAGGTCACTAATAATAATAGGGGTTTAATAAAATTATGTAATAATCCGTAAAGACGAAAAACCCGAAACCGTTCACAAAAACAGAACAAATTATTCATAGTCATAATTTATATATCTATACATAATCTAAAAAAAATTTTCCATTTATCCTAACCAAAATAGTTCCAAAAAAAAATACTTATTATCCACAATTGATCATGATAAAAATAATAATTAAAAATATATATACAAGGTTATAATTCTTTAAAAAGCAATAAATATTTAAAAAATAAATGTCCCTTTTTCCTCCATAACATAACTTAATGTAGAAAAATTCATTAATGTAATAACTAATAATAAAAAATTAATGTCTCTTCTTGAAAAAATATTGTCTCTTTTTTTTCTTCATTTTAAAAAAAATGTCAATTTCACTCCATATATACACATATTTAACGTCCATATCTCGTACGTCTCTGTCATTTATACAAGGGTAGATCCTACCTTAATCTCCTGCAACATCGCGGTTTCTCCCTGCGGAACTCGTTCACAGCCAGTATATTCATTCCTTCGATCGTCGTGATGGCCTGGGTCGTCATCTCCGGAACTGCGAAGCAACCAGCCTCTATGGGCGATGATCAGTTCTTCTTCTTCTTCCCATTTTTGTTCACTACTTTCACTTTTTTTCAATTACAACAAGAAAACTAGCAGGATCGCCATGTAATGCCTGGTCCTGGGTGCTAAATGAAACACAGGTTCATACTATACTTTTAGTATTTATTTGTATAGTATTATAGGATATAGGCTTAGTGCTAACCCCTCGGGCAGCGTGACGAGTCTATACCTCAGTCTTACTTCTTACGTTCCTATCTCTCCGATCTTCCATCGGGTCTTATATGTAATGTTTATACAATAACTGCTGAATGTGCGACCTTGGCCAGGCACGTTCCGTTTACAACAATATATCTATAACTAAACATTCTTGTTTACTATGTAGTAACGAATCGAGACACTGACCTACTTATCTACTCACCACAAACTCCTAGTAGTCATTGCAGAAAGGATGTTTTGAAGGGGAATTTATAGTCATAATAAAAATTAAACAAATTTATTTTATTTTTGTTGTATCTGGTCCTGTAGAGCAAGCAGAGGTTGAGTGACCGTCTGTAAAGTAGGCGTTCTGTGTTCGAATCCTGGGTTATGTATGGTTGTTTGTATATGTATATGAGTTTCAGTGATTCAATCAAATAAACGAAAGTTGCGCAATGTACATTTCTTACAAAATCATAAACCGTTCGGAACTTGTTGAACTGTAGGTCCATAGGGTAGAGTAAAAAAAACTGGTCCAGATGGGAAGAATAATGATCTGATTAACTGTTGAGCACTTGCAAATTGAGATATCGAGATAATCTATTAATTTCCAAACTTTCCATTGGATACTTTATCACATAATGGTTAATTTTGGGATAATCTATAGACATTTGATGATTGGGCTATTGTTAATACGTTAAGCTACAATTCCACAGGAGGAACAAAGAGGAACATTTGGAACATTTTTGTTGCTGTTGCGTGTTTCCGTAAATGTTCCTAAATTTATTTATTTCTCGGCAACAAATGTTGACTGTTCTAACTTGTCGCCGGTTTCCATTTTGAGCGGTAAACTTCAAAAGAAAATAGGAAACATTTGTGGAAAAAATCCGTGTTGCTATAGCAGTGGAAACGTATCGAGAACGCAACTAGTAAACCGTAAATGTTCCAAAATGTTCCTTAAAATTTCTTTATGTTTCGGCAACAAATGTTGATTTTTTCTACTGAACAATATGCAACTATTGACAATTTTAGTTGCTTCAGTGGACACAAGAAGTTTACGTATGTTGTCATAAGTTTCTACTTATGGCAACAAAGAGAAACATTCAGCAACAAAATGTTCCTCAATGTTCCTCCGGTGGAACTGTAGCTTAATAATTAAATACAAATTTACTTTCAAAAATAAATCACCGATTTGGCTTTCATTGTTGTTTAATTATTAAATAAATATCTAATGTCAATAAAACTTGAGTTTTTGATTTTCACTATATTTTGTTAAATATACCTAACAATTGTTTCGCCAAACACAGTGGCTTCTTTAGATGATTAGTTCAAACTCAGAATACGATACGTAAACATATTAGAAATTCAAAAGATAAAACTACACCACATAATAAATCAGGTATTCATTGGAACGAAGTTCCTTACAGCAGGCTTGGAGGAGATAGGGATTTCGCTGCGCGACCAAACTGAAAATAATGTGAGACTAAAACCGTAAGAAAAAAAACTTAACGATAAAACCGTGACACGCAAAAGGAAGTAGCGTATAATACCTTTTTCTTTCTACCTCTTTCTTTCCGTTCTCTCATCCCTTTTCTTTCTGATTCCTTACTTGTCGGCGTTCCCGTTGTTCGAGAGTTACTACACAGGCGATTCACAATGCAGCCTGTTATTTTATGCATATAACTTAGGTATACAAAATTATTCTGTATAAGTTATATGCATAAATTAACAGATGACGACAGGAATCAGATATGGCATAGGTAATGAAAAAATAAAGCATTACAAATTTGTTCCATAAAATAATGACTACGTACAGTAGGTTTATATTCCATTATATAGCGTGGCAATATACGTTAAACTCTCGTTATATACACTCTTGCATCTTTATTCTATAAATTGTATTGACGGCGGAGTGGTCTGAGTACTGAACATTGGTACCTAATTTCTGAGTTCGAATTCCAAAGCTGACTCCTGGCTTTTTTCATTTTTTTATTTACAATCTCATAGGAGCTGTTGGCCCCACATTTCAATATTAATTATTTCAATTTGGATTAGTATAAGTTATCACTTCAGTTGTGCGCCCCGACACGAACATGTTTTTTTTTGCAAATTGTGTTGCTCTCATCTTATCCAAAGGAACTTCGTTCCTCCCTGTTCCCATGGCACCGTTTCTTTTTTAGCTAACTTACGGTTCTTGTCCTATGGTATTTGTTGGCTAAACAGGCAGAAACTTCTGAATATCAGAACATAAAAGAAGTTACGATTCGATAAGGAAAAGACAGATTCGACATATTCATCATAGCTTCTGAAACATAATTATAGCTTCAATAACGAATTCGAAATATTACATATCTACAGAGAAGAAAGGCTATAAACTTAATTCATTAGAAGCACTTGAAATCAATATTAGGAAAAGTTCAAATAATTTATCGAATGATCAATTAGATATGAATAATTCTCCCTTGTTGAATTTATTTTAGTGAAATATGAAACTTTGTACCTGTTATGTTTACCCGCTTTTATACTTTTATCTATCTGCCAATAGATTACGTTTATGTTTTCCCATTCTCTTTTGTATTCCCCATTTATATATTTGTAAGATTTTCAATTTGTGAAGTTAGTTCGAATTACTTATCTGAAGAAGCCACTGTTTTTGGCGAAACAATTGTTATGTTTAACAAAATATAGTAAAAATCAAAAACCAAGTTTTGTTCGCATTATTGTCATAGATTTTCATCAAGTATCTGCCCAATCAATTGGTTATTAAATGAAAATTATACAGTATGTCTCCGTAACTTGGAACCATATAGAAAACTTTTTCATGATCAATAATTGTAGGAAAACAATCAAATTTTTTCAGTCGTATACCAAGTTTGTCAAAAAATATGAATTATTTTAAATATCGTTCTGGTAAAAGGTGTAAAAAGAAGTTGAATAATTTTCCAACCGGGATCAATTGATGGTAACTTTTGATGCAACATATAACGATGGAACATGTTGAAAAAATTGGATCGAAAGAAAAATTGTGAAAAAACAGGATAAAGGAGAAGGAACCGAAGAAAACTTCCAAAGGGAACCCGCAGTGTATATTTGCCAATCTTATCAGGCGTAAATCGGGAACTTCACCTTGTAAAATCGGAAAAACTCGACAATCTCGTCTAGATATCACCCGGCTGTCAGCGGGCTTGTGTCAAGGGGCAAATTACGAAGTTCATAGTGGTAAAAGTTGGGAAAGCACTAACGAGGTCGCACGAACTTGTCCGCTCGTCATTTTCATGTCAAGGCCTCCATTAAGCTTTTCCGACTTTTTCCTTTGCCTCTCCTGTTTGTCCTTTTCCCTACTGATTTCGTCACGTCCGAATTATTTCTGCTTGTGACGTCTACACATTAGTTTTAGATTGGAAAAAAATACGAACTATCTAGATTATTAGGAATATTGTAACTTACAAATATTCATGAAAAATGTATTCGCCTATAAATTTTTGGTTCATTTATAAACAAATCAATACGATACGAGTAAAACGAAAAACTTGAAATTTTTAGCAATACAATAATCCAACTGTTATAATAATATACATATATAGATATATATATATATATATATATATATATATATGTATATATGTATATATATATATATTATATTTATATATAATACGTATATATATATATATATATATATATATATTATATATACTATTATATATATAATATATATATATATATTTCTATATATATATATAATATATATATATATAATATATATATATATATATATATATATAATATATATATTATATATATATATATATATATATATATATATATATATATATAAATATATATATATATATATATATATATATATATATATATATATATATATTCAAATTTCTTTTATTTATATGAAAGAAATTTCAATTTTTCAATAGTTTTGATAAAGCCACGAATGTCGTGGCGAAACGTCAACTTTTTAATAAAATCGAGTTTTTTGAGATTCACCAAGCCTGTTATTGCTAATAATTATCAAAAAGCTAAAAATAGTTCACAGGCAACAACAATTGAAATAAATAAATATAAATTTTATTATTATTAGTTTCATACATAATTAACCAAGGAACATTAATGTTTCAGTGTTATCGCAGAGAAAAATTCTCTTCATTGTAAATAAACAATATTGCATATTTGAAATTTTTTTTAAATGCGTAACTTCTTTTCCCTATAAGAATTTTCGATACGGTCAAAAATAAAGGTACTTTACTTTTGATCAAAAATAATTTTTTCTACAAACTTCGTATACGACTGATACAATTTCATGTCTGATGGTTGAATTTTAGGTTTAAGAACATACAGAACCTTCAAGAAAGACTACATTTTTTTTGTTGAATCTAATAGTAAAAATTTTTCCTACATGTAATCAAATTACGTAGACACACTTTACATACATACATATATATATATATATATATATATATATATATATATATATATATATATATATATATATATATATATATATGCATTCGAGCTATCATGTCGCGCGGACGTGGTACCCAGTGCTCTCGGTGTATAACTAAAATTGATAGATACGACGACTCAATAGTATGTCAGAATTGTAAGCTTAGTTTTCATATCAAGTGTCTGTTTTCATCTATAGATGAGTATTATGAAATACGTGATAGAAATGTTGATAAGCAATGAACTTGTGAAATCTGCCTTCAAGATCCGGACAAATCAAATGCGGAGCCAAATATTGAAAATCCAATTTGCCAGCATAATATTGGTGGGTCTCTCAATAAGAATGATTTATTAGTTTCGAAACAAGAAATCGTCAACGATATCGGTAGGTAGATCATTTACAGCAGAAATTGTCTCATTGAAAGATTTATCGGTAGCTCAAGAATACCTAATTCAAGATTTGTTATCAGAAATCAACGAGTTAGAAACTTACAAAAACAATTCCATAATGAAGACATCTGGTGGTGAGAATTCGTCTAGTCAGATAAATCGGGTGACTTATCAACTTCACATATGGATTCTACAGAAAGACTTTCATCAGATGATCTCCGTACTGTTGAATCGAAACGACAGAATATTATGCATGATATTATAAACGTTGAGAAGGATATTAAGCCTAATGATGGTAGTGAATCTCTAATATCTAAAAAACAATCTGACTGGACACTGGTTAAGTCAAAGAAAGGAGTAAGCAACAAATGGGTTCCCGTAAATCTATAATGCCTGTGATTGGTACAATGAAATCGAGCTCTCTGTTCACGGTTCCAAAAAAACCCCTTACACTCATCCATGTCTCCAGACTGAGCCCTACAACAAATGCGGAAGATCTGGAAAAATTTATCAATGCGAGTATACCTGGTGTGTCATGTGAGAAATTATCCTCTAGGAGGCCTGAGATCTATTCATCTTTTAAAATTGCCTTACCATTCGAATTCCTAGAACAAGCTATGAATCCGACATTCTGGCCAGAAGGAGTTGCTGTGAAACGTTTTTTTGTGAGACTTCGCCAGAGTATGCTCATCTCCTAGGTACAGCTCCACTGCCAAAGCAAAATAATAATCTTTCCACTGAAGAAACGGAAAAAGCCTTGAACAAAGAGGCAGCTACATATGATTCCTTAACTATTGCACAAATGAATGTACAAGGCATCTCCAATAAGATCAACAACCTAGAAGTTTTTATCAAGATGGACAACACCTACAATTCTTAGCATCTCTGAACACTGGTGTACTGAGACTCAAATGACATTATATGGTACTTCCTGGGATATCAAATTGTAACTTCGTATTGCCGCCCTTCCAGACGGCATGGGGGTACAGTTATCTATTTAAGGGACAGCTACGAGTTTCTCCCCATCAGGGATGTTAGCAACATTTCTACTGAAATGCATTGCGAGATCTGTGGGGGGTACCTGAAAGCAATATAATACTAAAATTTTGATTCTTAGTGTATATAGACCGCCCAATGGTGACCTCAATTTATTTTTGTATGTTCTCTCTTATGTGTTAGACAAATTTTCATCTAATTCTGCCGCTGTACTTGTATGTGGCGACCTCAATATCAATTATTTGGCTGACCGAGATCCGAGAAAGCTATATCTTGATGATTTGATGATGAGTTTCAACTTACAATCCTCGTCCCTGGAACCTACCAGGATCTTCACTAACCTCAACGGCATAACTTCTTCAACTAAAGTTGATTATATTCTCACAAATATAGACTCTAAATTACGAAAAACGCTTTTAATTGACACCAATATTGGTGACCATAGGTGTATTCTTCTAAGTTGGAGCCACAATTATGGTAGCAGGTTGAATGAGTATACCAGAGTTAACTATCGCGTAGTAACAAAAGAAAATCTTGATAACCTTCGATTACTAACAGCTGACGCTGACTTTAGCAGCATATATCACTGCTTGGATATAAATACTGGCTTCAACGAGTTAATTGGAATCTTGGCATCATTGGTTGATAAATCTTGTCCTATCAGGCAGTCACGCCCCCATTCCAGTCGTAATCATAGTTGGATTACTCCGAAAATCAAGAAAGCTGCTAGGGATCTGAGGAATCTGCACTGGTTGAATGTGAACCTAAAATCTGAGGAGGCAACTAATACCTATAGAGTTGCTAAGAATCAATATAAGCTATTGCTCAAGTCAAGTAAATTGTCGTTCTACAGTAACATCTTATCTGAATCCGACAACAAAAGTAAAACAGTCTGGAAGCTTGTTGATAGCGAGATTGCTCGCAAGAGGAAATTTTCGAAGGATATAGCTTTAAATGTAAATGGTCGATCTCTCTCTGATCCTATGGAAGTAGCGGAAGCATTTGGACAATATTTTTCATCTGTATGTGCACTAAGCTTACAAGATTATTACGGAGATATCAGATCCGAATCATGTACGACCCATGATTTATCCGAAAATACATTTTTTTTCTCTCCTGTCATACCAGAGGAAGTTCTGGAAATTATCAATGATTTAAAGAATAATACTGGAGCTGGTCCTGACTTTCTCTCTACGAAAATATTGAAAATATTGGCACCGCTGATCTCGCCTCATGTAGCCTATTTATTTAACTTATCTGTAACATCAGGGAAATTTCCTCTGATATTAAAAACTGCTAAAGTAATTCCTGTGTACAAGAAGAACGATTCAACTGACATGGCTAATTATCGCCCCATTTCTCTTCTTAGCATTCTGTCCAAAGTCTTCGAGAAAATAGTTTATAGTAAAATGGTAAAATTTCTCAATAAGTTCACCATAATATCTAGCTGCCAGCCGGATTTCGCAGTGGCAATCTACACAAACGGCCGCTTGTCAATTCCTAGAATTTATTTATGCCAGCCTAGATAATGGCTTGTATGTTGCAGGACTTTTTTTTGATCAGTCTCGAGCGTTCGACTGCTTGCAGTTTTCTTTCATTTTGAATAAAATGTACAGTGTGGGATTTAGGGGCGTTTTTCTGGAGTGGATCTCTAGTTATCTGTCCGACCGCTGTTTATTTGTTGAGAATAAAAATTGCAGATCTAGAAACTATCTCATATCTATGGGGGTACCTCAGGGTTCTGTTTTGGGACCGTTAATTTTTCTACTATTCATTAACGATCTTCCTGATTATATTAGTGCCGACTCGATTACTCTTTTCGCTGATGACACATCAATGGGAGTATCAGCGATGACCATGGATGAGTTGAAAACCAAATGCGAAATACTTATCCGAGAGCTTTCTGACTGGTGTTATCGTAACTCACTTATGTTGAATCTGAGCAAGACGGAGGTAATCAATTTCCAATTGCGGGAATCTATTCCTGATGTACCTTTTGTTGTCGATTTCAATGGCAGCGTCAAGTTTCTGGGTGTACACGTCGACAGAAATTTACGATGGCACTGTCATGCCGAACATCTCAGCAGAAAATTGAATGGGTCTTTCTTCGCTCTTAGTCGCCTTAAGCAATCACTGCCTCTGGAGGGCATGCTCACTATTTATTACGCCCTGGTGTTCGCTCACTTGAATTACAACCTGGTTCTATGGGGTTAATTCGGGCAGCAAGTGCAAGAATTTTTTTATCACAGAAAAGATGTATACGTCTCATATTCAACTTGAAGCCCCAAGAATCATGCAGACCGATATTTATCCAACATAAAATTTTATCATTGCCTTGTATTTACATCTTAAATTGTCTACTGTTTATTCACGGAAAATTGTCAAAGTTAGATACGACATCCAGTTTTCATGATTATAACACACGGCATAATTGCACCATCTGCATTCCGGCTCATAGGGCCTCTAAATTTGAAATGTGTCCAACATATGTAGGGATCAAATTGTTCAATCACCTACCCAACTGGATCAAGTCCTTAAGTCGATCAAGATTCAAGAAGGAAGTTACCACAATATTATTGAATAAATGTTTCTATACACTGGAAGAATATTTTTCTACAGAAATTAGTTAATTCTATGTTAATTGTTTTGACGTGTCCTATACATTAATGTAATGTCCTTCAGGATAAATATATTATTATTATTATTATTATTATTATATATATATATATATATATATATATATATATATATATATATATATATATATATATATATATATATATATATATATACATATAGGGTAAAGTCGGGTTAGTTGGCGCACCTTTTTTTGTAACGGTGAAAAGAGCACTAAATCACATATAAGTATATCGAATATTTTACAAAGTGAGGATAGTGAACAGAAGTAAACAAAAATTAATGAAATAAGACAAAAATATGCTTTCTTGCCAACTGAGAAATTTTTATAGAAAAAGGCTTAATGAGCCATCTCTCCCACTAAGGGTGGTTAGTATGGCGCACTAAAAAAGTAATGAGATATTCATGCGGGTGACATGGCGCATACACAACTTTTGAACTAACCACTGGAAATGATTCATTCGGGTGGATAACGGAAAATGAATTTATATTCAAATATAAAAAACATAAAATAAGTGCTCAACTCAAATATTACAAATCTCATTTGCGTTTTTCACAACCAGGACACTTCTTTATGAAACTCATTCAGCCTTCATGTAATCATTGACGATACACTCAATTTTGAAATTGGAGGGAATGGGATTTATGGAATCTAACATTTAACACTGTATCTTCGTAATTATCTTTGTCCGTAATGTTGAATGCATTATTGCCTGCTGATTCGTGAATATTGAGAAAGGAATAATCTGGAATATCAAGTCTGAAGGGAAAAAATCCTGTCCCTCTAAAGCTGGGCACAGCATTTTCAACTGTCACTAATCTGAAAATTAAAAAAATACCACTACGTAGTGATTACTTCCGAAATACATGTGATAAATGAAACTGGGTGGGAAAGTTGGAGGGCACCATCTCACCCAACAGTGCGGGTCAGATGACTCGAGCCGTCTTACCCACCAGGAAAAATAACACTTAGCTTCTAACTCACTATATAAATTCGCATTCAAGGCGTTATTTCAAGGTTAGTTATAAAGAACAATGCTGTTCTAAGGTACTAGTGCAAATAAAGTTAGGCTACGATCAAGCAGAAGAAATTTACAACGTCCACAACTAGAGGAGAAATTTTTTCAAGCATTGATTAAACATAGTATCAATACTTTTTTCCCTGTTAAGGACGTAACTGGCCACGATATTTTACCAACATATACTGGACATACGCAAGATTGACCAGAGGTAACCGGCATTCCATCTACTAGCACATAGACGAAATAAATTGAATGAGCCATCTCACCCGCTGCGCCATCTCACCCGACTTTACCCTATATATGTATATATATATATATATATATATATATATATATATATATATATATATATATATATATATATATATATATATATATATATATATATATATATATATATATATATATATATATATATATATATAGGTAATAAATTTTTTCTTATTTAAATTTTTGACAGTTCTGAAAAGTAAACATCTTCTTTATGAGAAAAGAGAAAAGTTCCGTGATCTGAAAGAAACGTCATTTTGGAACACACTGTTTATTCAAGAAGGTAACAGACTCATTCGTGCTATTTTAAACAAGCAACTGTATGTTTCAAGTGAAAATCTTAAGACATTCCCAGACTAAACTCAAATGTGGATTACCCTCTAATGAGGTTTGCGCAAGATATTTCCAGGCATTTCATATCGCTTTCTTCGCAGGCAGAGCTGTCGACCAACATCAAACGAAACCATTGCTCAAATTTGCTATATTGCGCCAGCGAGTTGCAATCAAGGAGCACATATCTGAAGCGGAAGTAATCCCTTCCGTCTATGTTACGCTGCTGGCTGAAAAGATACGTGGCTAGGGCCACCCTTGTGCCGAAATACCGTGATTCAGGATGAACTGATAATGTCCTAACTTCACTAAGATTAGGAAGGGAGATAGATTCGAGGAATATATATCGCAGCCGGTTAAATAACATTGTTGAGCTCATGGGAAGGAAACTGTCAATTTTTACTAGTCATTTGACAAGTTTCTGTGATCTCAACGGTATTCTAAGAAGAAGATAATGACATTAAAATATCCCAGACTGAATGTTGATAGTTCTGAGGGTTATGATACCTACGTTGTCCAAAAAAAGGGAAATTATGTGGACATGGGTCTAGTTCTAGTCTTTTTTTTCAAGAACATAGGTACATAAAATAAGTATTCTCTGAATAATCAGTGATAATTGTAATGGGGACGGAGATTAAAGAAAAAAATACTTATTTGCATAAACAAAAATTGTTTTTTTCTGAGTGGAGGAGTAAGAAAACTATGATCATTTCGGAAGTTATTTTAATCGTCATTAACAACACAAAAAAAAAGTGTTGTTAATGCACTTATAGATATGGCTATCATATTATCAAATGGCAAGTTTAGACCAGAGTTTGAAAAAAATTAAAAATGTACTTAAAAATAACTCCTACCCAAGTGAATTTAACAAACCAATAATCAAAAAATGAATTCACAAAATGTATTATAAGAGAAGAAATGAGAATGCAGAAAGGAATAATAGCAATTATGTGGGTATAGGATATATTTCCGGCTTATAAGAAGAGATTAGTAGTATATTGAAGAAAAATGACATAAAGGTCATCAATTTGATTTCAATAATCCAGAAATAATAGGTACCTAACACAAGAGAAAAACCATTACAAGAGAAATATTATAGAAATGATTAGCATTCAAAATGAATTTAACCCTTTCCGGCCCAAATTATTTTTTTGTGGAAAAATTATTATGTACGGTTTGATAATGGTTTATTAGAGATACTCGAAGAAAATGAAACAAATTTCAAGATAAAAAAACACAAGGATTATCCTGCAGGATGTGGTCACTCCACATAACCAGTAGGAACATATAACCAAACAATATAACCTATTTTGCGTAATATAACATGAAACAGTTTTTGTCATGTTTCAAACACAATTCTACTTTGCACGCTGAACATTTCTTACAAATCATACAAGTCATCTGCAGGAAGATTTTCTAAATATTCAGTTATTGGGTTCCCAACCCTCCCGGATTGCCCGGATGACTCCGGTAATAATGGTCAACCTCCCGACTTCCCGGGGTGACTAATTTCCCCAGGTTTTTTAACATTATACGCAACCGCGCTCTACTAATCAAACTTCGATTTTTAATGATTATGATTTTGTGGTAAAAAACTGTCAAATATTAGAAGCAGAGTATACATAAATTAAAAATAAATAAATGATTGACATTCTCTTCAACCCTCTCCCTACTAAACTCCTTAAAAAAATCTCCCGGGTTGGTCATTTCGAAAATTGGCAAGCCTATTCAGTAGGTAGGTACTCCAAACTTGCTTCCTCAGAACTAAAATAAGATAACACGATTACGTAAGTGCCCAGTGGTCACTTCAGGAGACCCCAACAAAATTAGTAATTTCGAAAGAAAGGAAGCATTTACGTTCAATATATTCATGAAAATGCATAAGTAAGATATAAGTAAATAACTTTGGAGCCATTTTTCCACCATTCATAAATAAAAATAACAAATTCACACAGTTTCAGCAGATCCTCTAAGTAGTGTCCAACTATAGTAAACAAATGCACGTTATACGCTCTTCGACTTATTTCGATCTGTGTTCGATGAACACGTCAAATTTTGCTATGTTAGACAACCCACAAAACACACAGGTATACTGAAATAGCCAACGAGCAGTTTTACTCATGTCTAACAAACTGTGGTCTTCCTACTTCCTAGCTAACCAGTTGCCCTGAAAGGTTTAATGAATGAAACTTGTCTTCAAATTCCCAAAATTATATGAAGAAATGTACAACCAGTTTCGTTGGTTTTTAACACTTACATTTCTAAAATAATTTGTATTTTAGACTATCTCTCATTAGTTTAGAAATGTAAGTGTTAAAATTGAAGTTGTATGTTTTTCTTGTAAGACAAATTAAATTCATATATATATATATATATATATATATATATATATATATATATATATATATATATATATATATATATACCTATATAATTTGCGAATCGTAATCAAGTTCATTCGCAATCAATATCTATGACAAATGAAAGAGTGAACAAGAGCAGAACAAAATAATTCCTAAAATTAATATTAACTACTACATGCAATAACTTTTTAGAAATCGAAAATAGGTTAGAAATTAATATCATTAACTACTCACATACCTAATATAGCTTTTAACAATACTAGATCACTTTCTTTCATGAGCAAAAAAATAATTTCTTATTTGTTGAAATGATTTCACTATTTATATTTTAATTTCTTGTCCGATTGTGCTTTATAATATGTTATTACTATAGGAGCTTTTACTTTCGAAAGTAACTAGAAAACGTAAAAGTATGGTGGGTTGCGAACTAATCACGCACGATGTCATTATGGCTTCAGAAAATAGTGCAAATCTTGCATTTTATTCAAGGCCACCCATTCAGTCCAACTCCGAAACGCGTTCGTATTTGTATTCGTTTAATTTTAATACGAGTGCAAGTGGATGAGAGAGATCGCTAGTGTGCAGTGGACCATAGAATACAATATAGGTGCGGGGGCAAAGACGCGAAGAGAGTTTATTGATCCCATCGCACCCCAAAGGGGAGGAAAGAGGAAAGCACCGCGTGTGCTGTCAGGCAACCTCTTGTCGTGACGTCTGCTGAAGCCGAACAATGTTTCCTAGTTGGCCTTGGCACTGGCGACTAAACAAAACAGAAACAAATTGGCGCCGGACAGTTTCGCTATCCGTCGACGAATTCCTAACCTTAAATATGAAAGAAGCTCCCGACGTTTTTATATCCATAGTGTTCAGGATTTATTCTGAATGTGTAATAAAGTGACATGTGAAATAAATGTTGTTAGTGTCATAATTTTTGGAATACCAGGAATATATATTCTTTAGGTAGGTGATTACTAACAGAAATTTACGAAAGATACGAAGTTTTTATTGTCTTTCTATTTATAGAGTGAACAATTGAAGTATTTCAGTTTTCAAGTGATATTGTAGAAAGTTAACGTTTTTTACTTTTTAGACTATTATCAGACATTTATTAGATAAGAGTCAATTAAATTTCATATAGGTAGGGGATTAATCAAGGAGTTGTGCAACGAAAGTGAAGTCAATTTGAACATTCTCATGTATTTAATAAGACTATAAAAGAAAATAAGAAGGTATTGTTGAAATAGTGATTAATTTAAATTAAAAATACTGTGTTTTTATGAAATATTTTCATTAATGTGACAACAATCAACTAATATATGTTAGGTACTGATTTTTTGTCTTCTACACTTAAGGCTTTTTATTTGTAGGACTTGTAGAGGTTATGGTACCTCGTCAATGCTTATGCTACACACTTTTGTGTACTTCGAAATCATAAATTACTACTCATTTCAACATTTTGTTACTAAGAATAACCAAGCAATATTTTATTCAATCAATGCGTAGAAAAGCATTTAGTTATATTATCTTTCATTTGAATGAAATGTTTGAATACAAAAATGTTTAATCATATTATTAATCATTGCTTATTTATATGAAATCAAAGTGATTCGAAAGAAATACAGTTTAAAACAATTGTTTGAAACATGTTCCTTTAAACATAACAAACATTTCTTAAAATGATATGGAATATAAATATTTGCGTCGTATAGGTATTGATAAAACATTTATCAAAAACGATCTTCATCTTAACGCCACGGTATAAAAGTAATATACATACAGGCTCTTGCATCGTTTTATTAAAAAACGTTTAACTGAACTTGGTTTAATTTTTAAACAACGTTTATTTTTCTGGTCGTTGTACCAAGGAGTTATAACCGACCCATTGCTAAACTGCGTTTTTGTATTATTTTGGATGAAATAGCGATGTACTTACAAGAAATAAAAAGAATAAACAATATTTATTGTTCTACTTTTCTAACCTAGTTTCAATAGTAAAGAAGTTGTTTTTTTTGTGATTTGTATTAAATATGCATAAAATGGAAGATAATAATAAAAGGAAAAGGGAACCACACTGATACTTTCCAGATAGAGCGTGAAAATGTGGATGTATGAACTCCGACAAATTGAGCAATAGGTACTGTGCAAATGTCCTCCATGAGCATACAATTTTAATGCTAAAAGTAGCTGATCTATGCGGAACAAGCTATCATTCCTACAAAAATAGATAGGTTTAATGGACACTCTACCCGTGATATCATATTAATGAATTTTTTTGTGTGTGTATTTTGAATTATGGAGAGTAAATTTGCATTTATGAGTTAAATGAGTGCATTGTTCATTAGTATACGTAAGGGGGCGTTCAAGTATTACGTAACGCAATTTGGGGGGAGGAGGGGTCTTGTAAAACGTTACGATGCGTTACAGGGGCGGGAGGGGGGTTCGAACAACGCGCTACGTAACATTGATTTTTATTGAAATAAAAAACTAGAGAATTTGAATCTCCGAAGTTGTTAACTCTTTTCGTTTATTTTTTATGGGGAATCCCTCGATTGTATTGTAAGTCAGTTTTATTTTGTTGTCCCAAGTTGGCAACTCTATCCGTTTATGTTTTATGGGGAATATCTCGACTGTATTATTCGTCATTTATATTTTGTTTCCGTTGCCAGTTTTCATTAAGTGTTTTAAACACGTAATACACAGGAGCGAAACTACGAAACTATCTACCTACATGCATACGAACACACATATATATATATATATATATATATATATATATATATATATATATATATATATATATATATATATATATATATATATATATATATATATATATATATATATATATATATATATATATATATATTATATATACATATGTAGAGAAAGAGAGACTTTTGAAATTGGGTTTTTGATGCCAAGCATCCTGAAATGTCATGAAACGAAAAACTATCTTGGGCCTAGGTCCTACTTTGCTAATCGCGCCCATTTCAATAAGCAGGTTTTCAAAGTGAAAACCTGCTAATAAGCGAAAATTGAATAATGCATGAGAAAAATAATGGTGGATGAAGTTAGCTAAAAATGTATGCAACGACAGGGCTAAGTCAGGAAATCGGCATAATTAAATGTAAGATTAGTAGTAAAAGTTTATTAGGACAAATTTGAGTCCTTTTCAACATATCACATTATGTATGATTGTTTATTAAATAAAAATCTCTTGTTTTGTTTATTATTAACGAAAACACGATTAAAACAATAAAAACGGTATTTTAGCAACTTTCCCATACTTTGCGCAACATATTTGTGACTTTTAGGTAAAAATGGTCACTTGGGTGTTACGTAACGTTTATAGGGGGGGAGGAGGGGTTAATGAAAACGTTACGGAGCGTTACATAAGGGGGTGGGAGGGTGAAAAATCTTCAAAAATTGCGTTACGTAATACTTGAACGGCCCCTAAACTATGAATCCACGCCTTCAGTTCTGCTGGCCATATTTTTTTAGCACCTATAGAGAATAACTGACAAAATACCTATAAGATGATTATTGTTGATTGAATAAAAAATCTATAACAATAATGCAATATAATTGGATACCAACACTTTTGCATAGCTTGACGATTGCCAAGCAAACATTTTTGAAATAAATATGTGTCTTCTGTTACAGGCTACCATATTCCAGGAATTCTAGAACGTCCAAGTTGTCGTTATAGATATCAAACTCTTCATAAAACATTTTAAACAAAAATTCCACCGGCAAACATTAAATTTTGAAGGAAGAAATAAACCGTTTCTTTTAGGAATAACCTCAAATTCACTTAAACTTCAAATTGAACGCCGAAAATTGGGAGTTTAATTTATGCGGAGTTTAGGGCGTCTTAAACTCGGTTTATATTTTGGTGCAAGCGAAAATGTCAAATTAAACTCGGTTTACCATTAAACCTAGTTTAATAATATACGGTGCAAGAGCCTATACATGAAATTAAAGTGATTCATAATAAATACAGTTCAAAACAATTGTTTCAAACATGTTCCTTGAAACATAACAAACATTTCTAAAAATGATATGGAATATAATATATTTGCGTCGTATTGATAATACATTTATCAAAAACGATCTTCATCTTAACGCCACGGTATAAAAGTAATATACATGATAAATCATATTTATAATCCATGGATTTCACGTCAATTTCAATCGGTGCACTAAAGTAGTAAGAAAAAGTAACAAGTAGGCGCCAACAATTACGATATGCAAAGTAGGTCAGGATACCTGACGATGACCTTGAAATCGAGATCAAGACGACGCGTCGGCTCCAACTCCACGGCAGGCCTTCGCGCACAGACAATTCGCCTTCGCTTGGATTGCGCGATCTGTGATCGCGAGTGTGTGTCTGTTTGCGACGACCGGACACTCGCTCTCCCGCGGAGAAGCGAGGTCGTTGACCACCTTCGCGATTGTCGTTTGTTTTGCTCCAACCTTACGGCCAACTCCGCGTTTGTGGTGGACTAGCGCTAGCCGACTATATTCGGACCATTGGCCATTCGTCCGTTATTTTCCGAATATCGCCGATTGGAAGGAGTAACTTTCTATCCATTTGTGGTTGTGCGTAAAGGAATTTCAAGTTGAGCACTGAGCAGCGTAAAGGTGAAAGTTGCACTTGTCTTGGGTCTATGCACGATACTAGTAGCATAAAGAATTTTAATTTCTGGAACGTTCTCATTAAGATTCTTTGCGTTATCAAACATTTTGAAGAATTTAAGCAGAATTAAAATATTTGGAAGACAAACGAAAATTCAATGGTTGGTGATGAAAAATTAGTAGAGTGAAATGAAGTTTATTTCCTGGGAGAACTATGTTTGTTGTAATGAGTACAGTTTTAAAATGCAATTTACTTCCACATCACAACGTGATGGAATAGTTATTTATGTACCAAGTGCGTTATATAGATCCTAACGCCAGATGAACGTTAGAATTTAATTTCTCACGAAAAAATTATTTTATTATAGTTAATGAAAAATCCATTTAAAAATCGGTTCATTGCTCCCATACTTTCCATTTTCCTTTTCATAGTAGGAATGTCATTTGTTGATATTTTGACGTTTGTGAATATTTTTGTCATCATATTTAGTGAATATCATTGCTGCTTTCTTTCTGTAATCTTATGGAAATAATGGAAATGAAAATGAAATTACCCAAGAATATCATAAAAAATGCAGCCAAAGCTAACGCCCGGAGGGTAACATTCGGCCCGAGAGCCTCTGCCCGATGGGCGTTAGGATTTAGTAACGCACACTAGATTTTATTTTTCACGAGAAAATTATTTTATTATAATGAAAAATCGATTTTAAAATCTGTTCATTGCTCCTATACTTTCCATTTTCCTTCTCATACCTAGTAGGCATGTCATTTGTTGATATTTCGACGTTTGTGAATATTTTTGTCATCATATTTAGTGAATGTCATTGCTGCTTTCTTTGTGTAGTCTCATAGAAATAATGGAAATGAAAATGAATTTACCCAAGAATATCATAGAAAATGCAGCCAAAGCTGCGAATAATTCATTGCCGGAGAAATCCAGAGTCGTATACGACAAGGATTATGAAGTATTTAATCAATGAAAGTTGCTTCATTTCTCCTGGTACAATTAGCGGGCGTTATAATTCATTATGCCCGTTCATTACGCCCTAGGGCATAATGAGTGTATTTATAGCAACCGTACCTATCTAAGGTAAAATCAACAAATAATATACAAGTGAGAAATAAAAAAAATTTCGAATTATCTTTTAAGTTGAATCGTCCCGTTAAAATGTCCCAAAACTTGTAGAAAAACTAATTTGAACAATCCTTTTCAAGGAATTGAGCGATTAATAAATTTGGTACGTACACAGGTTGGTATCCGTATGAAGAAAACGGTTTTATTGTTTTTGAGCCAATTTGGTTCAGGGGAAGAGGGTGAAATGTGGTATTAATTAGAAAAATATGGTAATTTTTCGTTAAAAATCGAGTTACAGGTATGTCGTTTTACAGATTACGGTTTATAATCGATATGATATTTTGACACCAAATTGTGGGGATGTTAAAAAAAAAGAAATTCTAAAACCACGAAAAATCAAGAAAACATAAAACTGGCAAGGCAAACAAATTTATAATTCCAAACCAAACTTCCCTAACATGAACTCAGAACATTTGCAAATTACAAACCCCCTATCTCCATTTGGGGATGCAATAATCATTCATGATTTTTTTTAGCATCGTAAAACCTTTAAAAAACTGAGAATGCAAAATTTCGAATATGTTGTGTATAATTAATTTCCACCTCTTCTGTCACCGGTTTGAAAAAATTCTCTAGTGTCTGAAGAACCCTAGTGAAGTCGAAACGTCCGTTATCATATAATAAAATTTGGTATTAAACTCTTGAATTCATACAGAGTGAAATATCGAATTTGCACCTAAAAACTAGTCAAAATTTAAACCATTTTCAACAAACATCGATATACTAGTTCCAATAATGAATTGGACTGAATTTCACAATGAAATATTACTATGTAAGGGGGCATCCATTAATTACGTGAGATAATTTTGGCGATTTTTTGACTCCCCCTCCCCCCTTGAGATGTCGTGAGTTCTTGCTCGACCCCCTCTCTCCCTTCCCGAATCTCACGTGAGATTTTTTTAAATGCTTATTTGTTGTACGCATTAGTTAATCTGTGCTTATTCTATTAGTTCAAGTGAATCAGTAATATTTTATAAAAATGTGAAAAAAATTAACTTGATAATAAAACAAAGGTTGTAATGAGTCACAATTTTTTTCGGCGAAAATTATGAATGCATTGTATGTTTTTTATAAACGGTTATGAGCATTATTTTTTTATGGATAATATTCACATCGTACCGTATATGAAGAAGAAATATTTACTCCAAAAAAGTATTTACTGTAAATAAATATTTATCAATAGTTATTCCATCAGTGCATCATAATCAAACCGCCATGAATATTTTTATGAATGATTTAGCTATATTTCAGTGGAGAAACATTTTTTTCTTGGACCTCTAAATAAAAGCTTACCTTAACGTACACGAAATTGATCATTAATGACCCATTTTAATGTGCAATTTCTCCTATTTTAATGTATGATTGTCATGGGCAACCAAACACAGAAGTATTCAGCACGGAATAGTTGAATTATTCTGTGTCTGTTCTGTTATTCCACAGAGGAAAGGAATTCATAATTCAAATCGAAAAATTTAACTCTATACAAAATAAAGTAGAAACTGCGGAAAAATTTTTATGCAATAATCGTTCGAAAGTGAATAACACTTCAGCTTCCACCAGTTCCACATATTCCTTATCGGATATTGTAGGTAATGTGAACTATTCAGAATGTCACATGTCTAATATTCCATCTATGAATTTCTCAAATTGTTCCATCGGGAGCATAAGTAGAAATATATCGAAATGAACATAGAAATTTATATTGTGTCAAGTGTATCTGTCATGCAAATAAAAATTTATTTCAATCAAGAATTTATACTCAATTCATGATGAGGTCGACGGAAAAATCTTGTAATAAACTCGTTTATTAATGTAGCGATTAATGGTCTCGAACTATTAACGCGCTCGCTCCTATCACGCGTTAAAATATCTCAACCATTAATCGAAGTCATTAATAAACTAGTTTATTAAATAACTATTACTGAATTTAACCCAGTTTTCTCGCAATTTTATACTGTTTCTTGCGAAAAAAAATTACTTGATATTTACCGAGACCACCCCTTTCCCTACGTGAGATTGAGTGAGATTTTCCACGACCTCCTCGTCCCCTAAACACCTCACGTAATTAATCCCCCTAATATGAGGGAGGCGATAAAGATGGATATGAGATACTAGTACTCTTTATGAGACTAGAACCGTAAAAAAAGAATTTTTTTGTTTCATTGCGAAGGTGGCTGTGATTTCAAATCTGAACATTGATTTCAAATAGGTATGAACATCTGTTGGAAGTTTTGGTTATGGGATCGTGAAATTAAACACACTATAGTCTGTCCAGTCTAAGTTGGCGTGTACGTCACAGTCATGCGCAAATAACGACGCAAGGCTGCCTACCAAAATAAATAAAATTCGAAATGGTCAAAATTCATATATGTTGTAAGTAATTTTCTGAAAAAGTAGTTATATGGTGATAGTGACCGGATCATCCATTTCGACAAATATTCTGTTCTTAACATATCAGATCCTATGTATCTCTCAAGAAAAACTAACATTCCGAGTAATGAAAATAAGTTGAATGTTTGTTAAGTTGTCATTTAATTGAAAAATTTGCAATGTTGTCGGACCCTCTCGACCAATGCCGGTAATCGGCATTTCACGTTTGACAGTCGCCGAGTAACCTAGAAGATTTTGTAAATAAGTTTGATTTATCGATCGATGAATATGGATTCCATATAGATATTGAATTTACCGCTAAAAATCCCCGCCATGTCAAACATGCAAGATATCTCATTTTGTTGAGAATTGGGTTAGCTATTTAGATTTAAGATTATCTATTATGTCTGGCAACAGTGTTCACGATCGACGTCATATACAATTGGTGACGTACACGCCAACGGTCGCTGGACAGACTATACACTTCTTAATTAAAATAATATCTAATATATAAAATTCTCGTGTCACGGTGTTAGAATTTAAACTCCTCCGAAATGGCTTGACCGATGTCTTGAAATTTTGTGTGCATATCGGGTAGGTCTGAGAATCGGCTAACATCTATTTATCATCCCCCTAAATGTTGAGGGTGGTCCACCCCCTAATTTTAATTTTTTCTTTTTCAAACAAAATTTTCTGTTCTATTTTTTTTTATGATACAGCATTCGAAAATACATACAACCCTCTACGATCAACCCCTATTTTTTATTTGTTAAACTCCTCCGAAATGGGTCGACCGATTCTCATGAAATTTTGTGTGCATATCGGTTAGGTCTAAGAATCGGACAAAATCTATTTTTCATCTCCCTGAATGTTAAGGGTGGTCCACCACTCAATTTTTATTTTTTGTTTTTCAGTCAAAATTTTCTGTTCTGTTTTTTTATGATACAACATTCAAAAATACATACAACCCTAAATTTTCACCCCTCTACGATCAACCCCTATTTTCATTTGTTGATTATAAACTTCAATTTTTTTGGCAAGATTCTTATTTTTATTTTCTCATGACTTAGAATAAAAATTTCTTCGCGAATTTCATTTTTTTTTATTTTATCCACAGATCCACAATAGGGTTGCAATATGGCAATCGAAAATAACAATAGTCGATTTGAGAATAGATAGTAATATATTTTTCATACCCCTAAGTGATCCACCCCAAATATTTATATAAATTTTTTGGACAAAATTGTTTATTTTTATTTTTTTATGATGTTGCGTTAAAAAGTACATACAACTCTAAATTTTCGCCCATCTCAATAATTTAAACGTTTGCCGGGTCAGATAAATTGATAGATAGATATGATGAATTGTTAAATAGATAGATAGTATGTATATATATATATATATATATATATATATATATATATATATATATATATATATATATATAACTAACTAGATAGTTAGATAGATGAATAGATAGAAAGATAGATAGATGAAAAAAATTTATATGGCAGAACAACGTTTGCCTGGTCAGATAGATTGATAGATATGTAAATAGATAGATAGAATGATAGATACATAATTAGATAGATAGATAGAAAGATAGATAACTATTTGGATAGATAGATAGATAGTTAGATAGTTAGATAGATATAGATACAGTGGCAGATAGATGCATAGGTAGATAAAAATAATTTATATAGCAGAACAACGTTTGCTGAGTCAGCTAGTATATTTATTGTTTCGTTCAAGAAAACTACTTCGAGAGCAACGTCTTTATACTTGAGATGTGTTAAAGACTACATTTAAAGCAACTTAGGTATTTTTCATATATCGAATATTATACGTGCGCATTGGACACTTGCTGACTAATATATACAATGAACTGAGGGCATAACAAGAATTCACATAAATCGTTAAACATTCTAATATTTCAACGTAATATAATACAGTCAACATTAGAAATCTTTCCTTCAACTCAATATTAATTTTTTATATTCCAACAACAACTTTTCCAAATAAACTTTTTCAATAATGTCGAAAATTAGAGAGGTTTACTGTTGATCAAAATTTCCATTTTTGATTCTGCCTTATACACTATTCAGATTTTTAGAATTTTGACATCTCAAATCTAAGTTTCCAGTAATGTACCAATTTTCTTCACGAATAAAATTTTCTGACAAATCGATAATGAAAAAGTTTCCCATATGTTGCAAACTTTTTAAAACTCACTGTATAATAAAATTGGAGATTTTATATAAGTACTTAATAAAATTTAACGTAATATAATTTATTTCTGAAGTGAACGGTATTTGCTGGTAATTTACGAAATAACACCCATGTAGAAGAGTAGGTATATGATAATTTCTTGCTCACTTACGTGATAACAATTTTTTACTTCTTCATTTCAACATTCTTAATTTTTCAATTCGTATTTTCTGACCGATCAGGTCAGGTTTACCAACTGCATGATGTATGGAATTGATTTTTTTTCGGTTATGCAACATATTCCTACTGCTTTCACTGAATATGCATACTTGAAAGTACTTAATATGCATTCTTGATGCAAAATAAACATTATCTGAATATGTCATGCACATTTCGAGGTTGTGTAAGAGTTGAAGATTTCGAAATTTTGGTAATATATTTTCAACGATTTCCTTTCGTAGAAACCAAAGTAATTTATTTTGATTATATATATGAAAATATCAGGTTGCCAATTTGCTTGAATCTATCCAACTTACATATATAAAATTTAATTTGTCCCTTAATTTATAGGAACTTTCGTGTTATTTTGTTGCATTCAGATGTAAATTTAAATCACCAGACTATGTGAAAATTGAAGATTTTGAAATTTAAGTCGTATATTTTCAACGATTTCCTTTCGTAGTCATATGCAATAAAAGGTAACTAATTTTGATAAATATAAATATGAAAATATCAGATTGTCCAATTTGCTTTAATCTAGCTAACTTACATATATGAAATAAAATTTGTCCCTTAATTTAAAAGAACTTTTCTGTTAATGTATTGACATGTAAATTCACATTACGAGAGTATGTAAAAGTTGAAGATTTTGATTTTCTTTCGTAGTCATATGCAATAAAAGGCAACTAATTTTGATAAATATAAATATGAAAATATCAGGTTGGCCAATTTGCTTTAATCTAGCCAACTTACATATACGAAATAAAATTTGTCCCTTAATTTAAAGGCACTTTCCTGTTAATGTATTGACATGTAAATTCACATTACGAGAGTATATAAAAGTTGAAGATTTTGATTTTCTTTCGTAGTCATATGCAATAAAAGGCAACTAATTTTGATAAATATAAATATGAAAATATCAGGTTGGCCAATTTGCTTTAATCTAGCCAACTTACATATACGAAATAAAATTTGTCCCTTAATTTAAAGGCACTTTCCTGTTAATGTATTGACATGTAAATTCACATTACGAGAGTATATAAAAGTTGAAGATTTTGATTTTCTTTCGTAGTCATATGCAATAAAAGGCAACTAATTTTGATAAATATAAATATGAAAATATCAGGTTGGCCAATTTGCTTTAATCTAGCCAACTTACATATACGAAATAAAATTTGTCCCTTAATTTAAAGGAACTTTCCTGTTAATGTATTGACATGTAAATTCACATTACGAGAGTATGTAAAAGTTGAAGATTTTGATTTTCTTTCGTAGTCATATGCAATAAAAGGCAACTAATTTTGATAAATATAAATATGAAAATATCAGGTTGGCCAATTTGCTTTAATCTAGCCAACTTACATATACGAAATAAAATTTGTCCTTTAATTTAAAGGAACTTTCCTGTTAATGTATTGACATGTAAATTCACATTACGAGAGTATGTAAAAGTTGAAGATTTTGATTTTATTTCGTAGTCATATGCAATAAAAGTAATAAAACTAACCAATTTTGATTATTATAAAGAGGAAAATATCGGGTTGCCCAATCTGCTTGAATCAAGCCAACTTAAATGAAATTAAATTTGTCCCTTAATTTATAGGAACTTTACTGTTATTTTGTTCCAATGACATGTAAATTCACATTACGAGAGTATGTAGGAGTTGTAGATTTTGAAATTTTAGCCATATATTTTTAACGATTTCCTTTCGTAGTCATATGTAATAAAAGTAACCAATTTTGATTAGGTATTATAAATATGAAAATATCAGTTTAGTCAACTTATATGAAATTAAATATGTCCCTTAATTTATAGTAACTTTCGGGTTATTTTGTTGCATTCAATTATAAATTCACATTACGAGAGTACTTATGTAAGAGTTGAAGATTATGAAATTTTAGTCATATATTTTCAACTATTTCCTTTCGTAGTCGTTATGCAATTAAAGTACCTAACTAATTTTGATTATTATAAATACGAAAATACCACGTTGGCCAATTTTCTAGAATCTATCCAACTTATATGAAATTAAATTTGTCCCCTAATTTATTAGAACTTTCGTATTATTTTTTCGCAAGGTTGAATTCACATGTAATATCAACAGAGAAAAAAAAATTTATTTGAAACCAGTTTTGATATGTCAGCTTTCACGTTCAGAATTTATTGTATCAAAAAGTTTATTTTACCAGAGTAAATACGAGTAATAAAATGTTTATTCCCGGTTCTCAGGCACGTTGACATTATGTTTAGTTGTTAGTAGACTACATATTTGAAGTTCCAATGAGCGTTCAATTAATCTGTTCCCTGGAACTAATTAATCAACAAATCAACTTTATTTCGAGTCATTTATGTGTACGTTGATAACGTGTTTGATTATGAGTTTTGTATCATTTGAGATGATATAAACATCCAATCTATGAAGCTACGGTTCCACCGGAGGAACATATTGTTGCTAAATGTTTCTCTTCGTTGCCATAGGTAGAAACTTATGGCAACATACGTAAATTTCTTGTTTCCACTGAAGCAACTAAAATTGTCGATAGTTGCATATTGTTTAGTAGAAACAATCAGCATTTGTTGCCGAAACATAAACAGACATTTTAAGGAACATTTAGGTACATTCACGGAAACAAGTAACAGCAACAAAAATGTTCCTTCGGTGGAACCGTAGCTATACTTATATTTATTCATTTTCGTACTTCACTGCACACTGAAAATTTGCAACAGGAATGTTTACTAGTTGCGTTCTCGATACGTTTCCACTGCGATAGCAACACGGATTATTTTACACGTTTCCTATTTTCTTTTGAAGTTTCCGGCTCAAAATGGAAACTGGCGACAAGTAGGAACAGTCAACATTTGTTGCCGAAAAATAAAGAAATTTTAAGGAACATTTTGGAACATCCCGATTCAAGATCTGCATACAGCTGTTTCGATCATTTTAGATCTCTTCAGTGCAGCTTACTTGACTTGTATTGAATTGACATATTTCTTATAGTTTTCCAATACACAGCAACTGAACTACTGGATAACAACCCTTAGCACTTTCCGCCGCAATTTGTATTGGGAAATAATTAGAAGCATGTTAATTTCAAGTCAAGTAAGCTGCACCGAAGAGTTCTAATGAGATCGAAACAGCTGTATGCAAATCTAAGTCGGGGTGACTTGACATCTTCCATAATTCACTGTTGCATTGGGCGTTACTTACAGATTACATATAACTAGGTTCCCTGGAAGATTTTTTGATAACCTTGAAATTATTCAAAATTTTCCTCGGTCACTTCATGTGACCGGGGAAATTTCGACCCGATTAATAGGTGCTCAAAATTTAAAGAAAATTATGTTCTAAAGTACCAACCTCACAAAACTTGAGTTTTATAAAATGTTCTTTATTCGTTTGAATATCAGTGAATTTAATTAAGAAATTATCAGAAAGGTCCTCAGTCGAACCAATACCTAATGAAACCAAGCTTGATACTACTCTGCAAGAGTTTGCTATTGAAACTGTGCAAGATAGCAGACATAGAAGGCTTTTTGAAATGGTTGAATCAAGCCTTTGGCGATGTTTAACAGAAATGAAGCAGAGTGCTTGTGTCGCTTCATAACCATGGACACATAGTTCCATTACTTCATACCTGAAACAAAGGACAATGGACTGAAAGAAAAGGATCAGCCAAGGCACCTCCAAATTCAGTTTTCTGGGATACGCAAGGGGTACCTAATCACGATTATCTTCAACATTAAAATATACATCAAAGACAAATGATATAGGTACAATCATCTGGAGAAAAATTTGCTGCTTCAAGAAGACAAAATAACAGTTCTCAGATCTTTTATCGCGATGTTCCAAATCCAGGAGTTTAACTTGCTTCCTAGATAGGGTTGCCATCCGTCCTGGTTTCCCCGGATTTGTCCTAGCTTAGGGGGCGTCCGGACGGGGCTTTCAAAATATGTCCGGGTAAAACCCGGACACATTTTGTGTCCGCGTGTGTGAAGCTTGAGTGTCAGTGACGGAGATGAGCTATTAATTGCAAACCAGTTGTGGCCGAATTTTTTCGAAACATCTATATTCTAAACTCCTCAAAATTGCATAGTAATATTTTTGTATACCAGCTCACAATGCGAATGTAGAGTCAGTTTTTTCGCTAGGGTCGCAGTAATGAAGGAAGGAGAGAAACTTGCTACATACACATACGCTTTATTCTCTGATCAAAATAAAGTCTAATTTTAAAGACTTTTTTGAGTTGCTCCGAGTTTTACAAATTCACGATTGATCTCGTTAAAATTAAAACTTGTTACTCACTTTTGATTTATAGTTAATAAATAATTTAGACTTTTGGGTACGTAACCTATCTAACCGAACTAGATGGCCTATCCCATAATTTGCTATTACAATGTAGAATCTAGTCTATTTGATTTTTGATCTACCAAAAATTATCGTCATAAGTTGTTTTTTTTTTGATGATACCAAAAAAAAGAGAAAACTGTATCCTGTGTATAATAGAATTTTATTTTTTTTGTTGTTCTGTTTATATGGCAAACAAGCGGTTTAAAGTTTAAATAAATGAAAAAATTGAAATATAAACGATTTTTTATTTTATCATAAAACGAAATTTACGGGGTGTCCGGGGAAAAACAAAATTTCACAGAAATGTCCGTGGTTTTTTAAATTTTTGTCCGGCCTCGGCAATATAGATGATGGCAACCCTATTCCTAGAGCACCTTATTAGCACCACTTTCCATACAGAAATAGATACAGATTTTACTCACAAAAGTGTCTGCGGTTGATGACGATTTGGAGGTATAGAAGCTATTGAGCATCGCTGGAAAAGGTGTATCCAGTTAAAATGAGATTACGTCGAAAAATTTGGAAATTTTTTTCATTTTCATTCGTTAGGTCAGTTACTTCTCGGATTACCCTCGTACATTAAGTCAATGAAATAACAGACGTCCTCGACTTTGCGAAAAAATCGTGGTTAATCGATAAAATTTGATTAGACATCTAAGATCACGTTGCCAAACTTCAATCGCGTGGCTTGTCTATTAGACAGGCGTTATGGAAAAAATTAAAAATCCTTCGTGGTTCCTAGTTTAGGAGACCAATATTTCAATACGTCACGGAATTCATAGAAAAATGCCGCCCTGTTGTTAGTTGAAGGCGAAACGGGTTTGGGGCGATTCGAGCAGGTAGAATTTTTTCGAGAATGCCGATTGTCGACTGTTTCTTCATCGTAGATTTTCTAAACGGCAAAGACGAGACGGAGAGAGAGATACGATTATTGTCAAGATAGCGAATTCGATTTTTCAATACTAAGTTTTTAGTCGTATTTTATCCTATAAAATACATACTATGGAAGTGTAGGTAACGAAGGAAAGGAGTTAGGTGCGAGGGTAGTTTTTTTCATCCGTTTTAGACCTACTAGACCATGATTTTCGGAAAAATTTTCATGAGTGATATATATCCAAATATATATTTTTTCCCCTGATACGTATTGGCATCTCCATCGAGTCAAATGAACGGAAATTTACCTGGTACTTGGGATTGTTTTCGTTGCAAAACGAAAGTCTCAAAATTTGGGTAAATTTCTGCATCCGTCCCCATTTTTAAGATTATAAGATCACTTTAATGTCTGTCCGTCCGTCTGCTTGTCTGTCAAGAGCCTTTTTCTCAGGAACGCTTGGAGGTATCAAGCTGGAATTTATATCAAATACTCAGGGACTACTGTCCCTTGGAGCTGTGAACAATCAAACTTCTAAGCCAACGCAATCAAAAGATACTGCCGTTTATGCCGCAAAATTTTCGACACTCGCAAGAGAATCAAAACCTACAGGGTACTTCCCGTGAACTCAGAATCTTGAAATTTGGTACGAAGCAGCGTCTTATAGCACATATAAAAGAAAAATTGCGAAAATTTTCAGTTACATCATATACTCGCACTTTTTGCGTAGACATTTCTAATTTTCATATAAATATCCTTCCCGCTACATAATCCCTGGTTCACATCAAATTTTTTTAAATTTTTAAAACCGCCGCCACTTTCACGTAAATATTTCTTGTTTTTTGTGGTCTTTGAAAAATTATCAAACTCCACAGATTCTGCAGATTGACATTGAGGGTTGAAGTTTGGTACATACATTGAGTTTATGTTGAAATACTTACTATCCTTTGTGGGTTTCAACTATTTTTTAAGGTTCCGTACCCAAATGGTAAAAACGGGACCCTATTACTAAGACTTCGCTGTCTGTCCGTTCGTCTCTCAAGACCCGCGATAGCTAGACAGTTGAAATTTTCACAAATTATGCTTAGCTGTTGCCGCTATAACAGAAAATACTGAAATAAAATTAAAATGAATATTCAAGGGGGGCTCCCATACAACAGAACGATTTTTTTTTTGCCCTTTTTTGCTTGATATTAATAATGGCAACAGGTGGGCACTTGAAATATTACAAAATACTCAGTTGTATTTTTACATTAATAATAAATAATATAATTAAAATAAAGTAAATATTTAAGGGGGGCATAGTCAATGGTACGGAACCCTTCGTACGCGAGTCCGACACGCACTTGGCCGATTTTTTCCAACTGCCCTGCATTTCGTAATGACTATTCCGTTCGAATTGCATCTCGATCTGTTTTTCTACAATAGGCATCTGAAAATAAGAATGCAGCGCCAATGTGGCCAGTCGTAGAACTATAAATATTGACATTGGAATATTTATGTTGTATTTGTTGTGTGTTTATTTTTGTTTTAGAAATATAATTTCACCATAAATATGAAGGCTTCTTTAGTGAACAAGTGTGTTACTGTGTATGTAATTATTCTCATTGCTTTTGAGGCGGTAGGTGATTATCATCATTTGTTTTGTAGCCAAATTGAGACAAATCTTAGGTTAGATCATGAGATGAATATCTTAATTCTCTGATTGACTCGTTCAATATGTACTCAAGCAACTGCTATTTTGGCATTCAACAATGCTTCTTCTGTAGTCAACTGTTTTTGTCTTTCAAAAATGGTGGCCTGATCAACTTTATTTTAAACTGTTGACAAATATCATCTATCAAGAAACCTTTGTCCACCATAATAGCATCCTGTGAGCTTTCTAACTTTAAAATTAAGTCACTTTGTTGGAAAATCGTTTTATCAGATGCTCTTACCCCATATGGTTCACTAATATAAGTAATTAAACCTCCAGGAGAAACACCTGTCATGAATTTCACTGTGTTATTAGATTTATACTGAGAGTAAAACCTGATCCTGCAGCAAAGGCACTTTGGTTTCTGTATAAAAATTTCTGTACAGTCTAAGATGATTCGAGTATTTTGAAAACTTTCGAAACATTTTGGCATGTTTTTCTGTATTTCAGAATATTCTGGGAATCTTATGACACAACTCAGAACTCTACTCATAATGGGTAGCATTTCATAAATATATTTTTGGCATAATTCTTGTGAAATGCCAAATAAAAGAGATAATGTCACATATGTAAGGTCACATTTCAATTTTGTCAATACTAAAACAATACGCTGTTTGATTGTTAATCTGACCGTTGATCACTGTAAACAGATTGTACTGCTTTTACTATTGTATCTAATAGTTTTATATTATTGAGACCAGTGAAACTGTTTAGGTTTAGAGCACTATCTGTAGTTATCAGATCACACAAAGTAGAGACTTTAGGAGTATTCCTTTTTCCCTTCTACACAAACACGATATTTATCACCAGCTGGAGGAAAAGCATGGAAATTCACATTTGAACATTTCTTTTCCCAAGAAGAACACTAAGGAACTGAACAATAACGATTCGAACGACTCATAGCTTTCAAAATGATTGCAAATAATAAATTTTTGTACAAAATCACACAAAAACAAACACAAAACAAAGAAGAACGTAAGAACTATGTCAAGATTTTTAGTTATTCTGATTGTCACCAGGCGGCGTAGCGCTTATTCTGATTCGCCTATAGGGAATTGTTTTTTTGGTATGTGGATTGAGTTGATGTTGAGGTACGTTCCTTCGTTGGTTTCAATTTTATTCCTCTACCACGACGATGCACTTCGCGATTTTTTTTTTGTAATAAAATAAATTATTTTCAACTTTTAACTTTGCTATTTAAGCGTGAATTTTCAAAATATAATTCAATTCGTTTGAATCGCATCTAGACGCGATGCATTTCGCACGAAAAATTCGACCTTGGTGATGGAGCTCTGATGCTCCCGAGTTTTTTCATGTCAATCATTGCAGCCGTTTATTTTTCATGAAGTCATTCCCTCCTCTAATCGTATTTTTCCTATCAGACCAAATGCCGAATATGTCACTTCTAAATTTGAAAATTCAGGAATTTTATAAGTAAATTTTTACTGTAAAAAACGGATTGTACCTATACCTATAGATCAGACTGGTATATCGTTTAAAACAAGATTCAAGAGCACTAACAATCTTTTTTGAAGCATAAAACAAATAGATTCAACGTTTTCAAGCCATTTCCTAGAAAGCCACTATAATTTCCCCCCGTTTTCACAAGTCGATAATTTTCAAATTTCAAATCACAAATTGCCGAACCGAATTGAATTATTACGAATCATTGGAAAATTTCAAACTCAATCATAATACAAACGGCAATGTCTTACTGAACTACCAGATTGACTTGATTCATTTTCCTATAAGTATTTGATATAGGTATTCAAACCATAATGTATTCCAAGAACTTTTTCTCCGATCGTGGGAAAAGTGACACTATTTTGACCTGTTTTCTATGCGCAAAGCTCAACATTCCAGAATAGTGGTCAGTTGCTAAGCAATTAGAAAATAACAGTGCGGTAATATTCTTACCGCACTGCTGTAGCGTGCGGTAATGTAACAAATGGATTATTACATTAAAATGAAACAAAATATGGTTTTAATTTTTATAATATTTGTTAATATTTACATTTTTTGTATCCTGTATTCATTGTTTTAGCCAATTCAGCAACATACGCCATCAGTACATTCTCAGAAAAGGATACACTGTTGTTTTTTCTACAAAAATTCATGAAGCGTTGGTACGCAAGTTCATACTTCTCTCTGGATTTCGCCGGAAGTAAATTAAGTGAAGCCACGTTCGCGGCTTCTACTAGTTCAGGAGCCGTGCAAGACAACAAATAATCACTATCAGGGTTCATGTTTACTAATTCTTTTTTAATTCCTTATAAAATACAACGAATCAAACAAAACCAGCTTTAAAATTATTTTACTTTTGTCATAACAGAGTAATTTCCATGGTTACCACTTCTATATTTCAATATGAACATAGAGAAACCTATTTAAACTTAGTTGATTACATCTTGGATGAAATATTTTTAAATTAATTTTTAAATGTAAATCAACGATCGGAGAAAAAATAGTATGTATAATTCGTGGGAAAAGCATATTCCCAAACTCCTGTGTTACCAGACTCGTCGCTACGCTCCTCGTCTGGTAATTATCACAGTCGTTTGGGAATATTATGCTTTTCCCACTAATTATACAATATACTATTGTCATATTGGAAATTATTATTTTAATAAATTGCCAGTAATGTACCTATGTTCTTGGAAGGCTATTATCTAATAATATCCCTTTCCGATAATAAATGTGGTAATATAAAGTTTTGTTTGTGTTCATCATGATACATTATGACGTAGTAACGACGGATGCCATCAACTAGGTATAGGTTTGTGCAACTCTTCATCCCTACAGTTGACTCAAAGAATTTGTATGTAGAAAATAATTAATATGAGGAAAAAATACCTTTGAGGTGGAGCTCTGCTACTCTGGCGTATGTTTTTCTCTCGTCCAATATTTTGGGTATACTTATGAAAGTAGGAAAAGTACCAGAATGAAAGGTAGCACTATTATTCATTTGTTTTTTCACAAAGAACAGTCAGATTGTCACAGGTTTCAGAATGGAACTAGCAGAAATTATTATCTATTTTTATATTAATGAAACAGAGATAAAGATAAGTACAAAGGACAAATATCAACGGATTTTTGGGTTAGCAAGAGGTTAGTTTATATATATATGAACTACTGACAGTGCCCCCATATTTTCTACAGTGGCGTTCTTCGACTTGCCGACGGATATTGAGACGTTCTCCGACTTTAGGAAGCTTCACAAACACAGGTACATATGAATTCTTCGAAGGATTTTAAATCCCTTTTGAAATTTTTAGGACACTTGCAATAGAATGGAATCAGATATTAATTAAGGATTTCTAACTTTAAGAGGTTCTTAGATGAACTTAGGAGTTTTTTTGTGATTTCAATATTATTATATAATATCTATATATATATATATATATATATATATATATATATATATATATATATATATATATATATATATATATATATATATATATATATATATATATATATATATATATATATATTATATATATATATATATATATATATATATATATATATATATATATATATATATATATATATATATATATATATATATATATATATATATATATGTATATATATATATATATATATATATATATAGATATATATATGTATAAGTTGTTTTTACCTGTGTTGTATTGTTATTCACTTGTCTTTTTTCAGCAATAACAGGTCATTTGAGTTCGAAAACCGACTTTATTGAACAGTTTCGTCACAAAATCCTCCTAATTTTGTGAAAGTATAACCTGTGAACAATGAATATATTTCAATCAAGTAGGTATATGGTATTCGAAGTCTCTTACTTTATACAATAGGTATTACGTATCCCTGAATTGTTCATGTGTCAGATTTAATTTTCATATTGTTACCTCAATATCTGCTATTATCGCTTTTTCATCCTTATATTCCACCATCTCATAAAAAAAACGTGAGCAGCAGAGCTCCATCACTAAGGTCGTATTTTGCGCGCGAAATGCATCGCGTTGAGATGCGAATTTAACGAATTGAAAAAATCACGCTTGAATAGCAGTCCGAATTAAAAAGTTTTTTTTATGATTTATTTATTAAAAAAATAATTAAATATTTTGATAAAAAATTGGCGAAGTGCATTGCGTAGGTACAGAAATACAACGCTATCATAGCAAAAAATAATCAGCTCATTTGGTGTTATACGAACCGATGGAGATGTAAATATGTATCTATCGGGTAGGATATTTATATGAAAATTAGAAATATCTACATAAAAACAGTGGCGATTGCAAAAATTTACCTAAATTTTGATACTTTCGTTCTGCAACGGAAACAATCCCATGTACTAAAGTTCAGCTCTTTCGACTCGATGATGGGCGCCGCTGGAGATGTCAAATGTACGGTCCAAAACGGATGGGAAAAATACTCCCGCACTTGATCGCTTTCCTTCGATACCTAAGTATACATCGTATAGGTAGGGTAGGTACCTACCTATTTATTTTATGGGATGAAATACAACTAAAAATGCAAGAATATTTAATGAAATTTTTTCTCAGTAGGTACCTAAGTATATTCTACATGTTTATAATAGTTATTTATGTACCAAGTGCGTTATGTAGATCCTTACGCCCGGAGGGAAACATTCGGCCCGAGGGCCTCTGGCCCGAGGGATGAATGTTGCCCGATGGGCGTAAGGATCTAGTAACGCACGCGGTGCATACAAGATTTTATTTTTCTCGAAAAAATGATTATATTATTATGAAAAAGCGATTTTACTCACAATCGATCGGTAATCGATGGTTTTCTAACCTTCAAAACAGTCGGGAAGCGCTTCATTACATACTTCATACTTTTCCGGCTAACAAATCTCACTTTCCCGGCTAGCAAATGTCACTTTACCGGCTAGCTTGTGTCACTTTACCTACTAGTATGGAAATAAATCGGAATTAACTCGATATTCATTTCATATAAAAAGAAAAAAACTATTTGGAATTATAAATATTAATAGTTACAGTCGAATTATGATTACTATTGGCCGTTAAAGCAAGACCTTGTTGCTTAAAGTTATGAGTTTCAGAATTCGATGATGATGCCGACGTTCTGGGATTTTCTTTTAGAAGTTCATCACACCTGCAAGCTCCAGAAATGCCAATAATCAAAGCAACCCGAAAGAAATTTGTACTTTAACATATTTAATACGCACTAAAGAAATTAAAATGTTACCTTTTGAGGGAGATCTATTCTATCGGAGCATCGTTTAGAAATTTATCGATGTTTGCTTTGGAATGAACACTTGACTTTTTAGCTTTGCATCCCACATTTTGCCTTTTCAAGTATGCCCGTAATTTTGCATAATTACTGATTGCCTATATTTAATACTGTTCGTAGCATCGAGTACCTCGACCATAATGTACTGGCTTTATTCTGATTAGGTACTCAATTCACCGAAATAGGCAAGGAGCACAGTCTCCGTATTCACATAGTTTCCTCTGCTTTTCACAGGAATAAGGCCTTCGGATGTTAGTTCTGCAGCTACTCGAAGTTCTAGTAGTATGGATTCAAATTCGCAGTCGGACATTTTTCGTTAATATTGTCAAAAATTAAATTGTGAATTATGACCCAACTGTCAGATCGAATCTATGGTTAAATCAACTAACTTTTATGTTGCCTAATTAATACAAGTAATAATAATTATTATCAGAACTTGATTATTAATGTGATAGATTGTGAGTAAAATAGTATACAAACCTCGGGAAAATCATTCCAGCCTCACGTCAGCAGCACACCTCGGTGCTGCGCACCTCGGTATGCTACCTTGTCGTTCGGCTGTAATAGATTACTTCCCCGCTCGGTATGTAATATACTATTAAAATCGTTTCATTGCTCCTATCCATTTTCCTTCTCATAGTAGGCATGCCATTGGTTGATATTTTGACGTTTGTGAATATTTTTGTCATCATATTTAGTGAATGTCATTGCTGCTTTCTTTGTGTAGTCTTATAGAAATAATGGAAATGAAAATGAATTTACCCAAGAATATCATAGAAAATGCAGCCAAAGCTGCGAATAATTCATTGCCGGAGAAATCCAGAGTTGTACACAGAACGAAAAACGTACGTGAATATAATGAATAAAACCATTGTGATAATGTATTCGGACATCAATTTTCAACCGATGCTCGAGTTCATTGAATCAATGTTTTATTATTGATTGCTTGATGTTCAAGTGATTATATCAATCCCCGAGAGGCATTAATTTCATCACTTGGATTTCAGTATAAAGTACATTCTACTAATGACCGCTGTGTATCAGTCAATCAACATCCAGCATGATATTAATGTTTCCTGTACATCAACCGATCAACTGCAGTCATTGAATTACGGAACTCAGGACATTGACTCAATCACCGATACATTAATTCTAAGCCATGCGCACAATGACTTTCGAACATCGTTCAATGTTCGAAGACGTTAATATAATGTAAAAACACATCGATCTGAGCCTACAGGTTGCACCTTTTGTTTTCATAAATAAAATAGACTAGACTTATAATATATATATATATATATATATATATATATATATATATATATATATATATATATATATAGGTATATATATATATATTTATATATATATATATATATATATATATATATTTATATATATATATATATATATATATATATATATATATATATATATATATATATATATATATATATATATATAGTGACAGGTATATAATTGCAAATAGGGAAAAAATGTCTATATATTATTGCTAATGATGCTCCAAGCAATTATGATGGCACTGTCGAACGAGTTCGTTCCAAAGATAACTACAAACAGACACAAAAGATTAATTGAATTGGAATAATACAATTTATTCTTCAAATATTGACATAAAATATGTGTTTTACTGTATACAATTCCTGGATTGAGGTTTAAAAAAAGTATTCAATAAACGACCAAAACATAATACTTTCTGGAGAAAAACTTAAATTGGAAACATAAATAATATTTGAACAACTATTAACAGCTCTTATAACATTGAAAAACTCATATCTAATTCCATCGAAGTATGTATACTCTCCTTGAATTTTTGTTATATCTTCACCAATTGCGAACACAAAAGATTGAATTGAAGTTTTCTTCGAATTCAAAAAGTATATCCATTCTTCAATTTCTTGTGCTGTTTTTGCAAGATATAAAAAAGAGTGCCGTAAGTGAAAATTTTTTGTTATGCATTTTTCCAGTAATATCTTTCTTTACAACTTTGTTGGTGGCTGCCTCATCTCGCCCATCTGGAAATAAAAATATATTATGGTCGAAAATGAAAATGGTGAATTCCAGATTTTAGAAAACTGATTTTCTTTTTCATTGGGATTTTACTTTCAACCCTGTGACTAAAACAACCATCTGACATAGAATAATAATATCAAGCTCTTTTTGAACTACTAACATTAGCATCACAGGGTGAACACCATTCACTGAAATATACAATCTACACAAGCAGATACTTACTTTCCTCGATATTTTCGATTTCCAATGGGCCTAGTAAAAACTCAATCGCCTCATCTTTGACATTGCCATTGAACAGAAATGCAATGATTTTGGCACTTCTTTTTCACAGTTTTTGAGAAAAAAATTATCATTTTCGTTCTTCATGGTTGAGTCCATCTTAATCTAGAAGTAAAGTTATAATAGTTAGTTGCAACAATAGCTATATTATATTGAATGTTATAGGTAATACATGAAATTATACAAGATTAAATTGAAAATCATGAAAAATATACTAGTTGACCATGGACAATTTAATATATTACATAAAGAGAACAAGGAAAATTCTTCAATAATTTTTAAAAAAACGTACCTACGCCACAGTTGCAAAGTAGACATCTTGTGTCAGAAAGTTTGTATTCTAGCGACGGGTTTCTGCATTTGCGATCTCTGCGGTGAATTCTTGGTTTCCAATATCTTTGGTGGAGGGCGCTCTGGGTTGTTATACAGATAGTTGTCCGGCCATGATTTATATTGGGGAAAAGTAAATACTGAATATATATGAAGGTGCTTGGAATATTTCGATTTCTACTTCAGATCCAGATCACACGTACAAGTATGGTCACAACCTGCAATAAATGATTATTTTTCAAGATGATGTTGAAATAGTGTAGAACGTCAAATTTTAGTAAATAGTAGATTTTTTGTAAATACAATTTTCTTTTCAGTAATTTACTGAATTTACAAGGGTATTTAGCAAAACAATGTATGAGCAAGTTCCATTATTGAGCATATCTATTTTTGATAGCAAAATTCATAGTACTTCGCGGAATAATATAAAAATTGTTCAAAATGCAATATATTCATATATTTTCACTATAAGTGCTCGAAACACGCCATGTTTTAATTCTTACGTCTCTTTCAACACTGTTCAGTGTAACTACTTATTTTTTTGAGATTGTATTCTGGCAAAAAATATTTTCGTAACTTTTATTCAAATGTAATAAAAAACTAACAAGATTCAAAAAATACAGTTACTGTACTTACCAACTACTAAAGAAACTGCTTCCACACAAATTTACTTATACACAAATAACACTTCACCGTTTGGCTGTTAGCGTTAGATAGGTACTCGTATAGCGAATTAGGCGGAAATTTGGCATATTTACGTTGAGACGGTGGGGGTGCAGCCAGAAATTCATCAATCCATGATTCTTTAAGCATTGTCCCAATGCTCTCGGACATTGACCGAATGACCGAAATACATTAGGTGATAAACGCAGTGCATTGCTATGATGAACTATACATAGGTTAATGTTTTCAATCATTAATGTTATGCCTATTGAACATAGCTTTATTAAAAGAGGGATTATGACAATGTGTCGTGATGATTAAAGGTACATAGTATTGATCACTATGTAGTCATTATCTTGATGTATTTTTCACATTGCTCTGATGTAAATAACATTATAAAGATGACTTTTTTCATTAGATTCATGATTCAATTACATTATCATAATGACATAGATTTCATTATAACAACAAAATCGTTGATTGATCAATCACAGAAATTCATTATTATCAATAAATTTTGGACATTGTCCTAATGAAAAATACGTTATTATAATGAATATGCGGTCAATCATTGGCAGTGATTGATATCAGGCTCATTATTATTTTCTGTGTATACAACAAGGATTATAAAGTATTTAATCAATGAAATTTGCTTCGTTTCTCCTAGTACAATAAGCGGGCGTTTTTGATCCATTGTGCCCGCAAATGCGGGCGTAATAGCCTAGGGCATAATGAGTGTGTTTATAGCAACCGTATCCAAGGTGAAATGAACATATAATATACAAGTGAAAAATAAAAAATAATTTTCGAATTCTGGCTTATTTTGGGCTGCAAAAGCCGAATATGAACTTAGATTTTATCGCTTTCTCACTTTTTTTTTCCAAAAAATTAAGTTGAACTAACCTCACTAGTATCTTTACCTAACCTTCCAGTTCAAGAAAGTATCGAATTCATGCGTTAGATGAATTTCAGATTGAAATAGATCGTCTTTTTCAAAATAAAATAAGTAGGTATAGGTATCTTTGTCATGAATTCGATACCTACTTTCTTGCATTCTGAGGTTATGTCTTTGGAATACGTTAGGTTAGCTCAATTATTTGAAAAAATAAAGAGAAAGCTTCAAAATCTTAGTTCATATTCGATATTCGCAGCCCAAAATAAGCAAGAATCTGAAATATCAAAATCGGTTACCTACTCTGGACGTAACTCCATAATAAACGTTATTTTTAATAAAACTCAAAAATAAGAATACAACTATACCTATTCATTTATCATTTCGTGTGTATACGCGTGCGTATATACTCGAACAACTCCGTCCTCATGTTATTATCAAAACACGTGATAAGATATCTCAATCGAAAATGCGTGAACCAATAAGTGGGAAAATCACTCCCAGATAACAGAGCTGTTTGTATTTCGGCGTACAAATATTTGAACACCGAACGCTTCTATTCGATAACTTAGTCCACTCATTTTTCGAACAAATAAGAAACGAAGCTGTGACGCCATAAGGGATCCGCCATATTTTCCCATTATCCTCTCAACTATCAACTAATCCTTGACGAACGAAAACTCGACACGCGAAACTGTACCTTACGTATAATTTGCAAAGAGGTAGGTTGGCGTGTTGACGAATAATTTGCAAAATGGATTCCTGCGAGATTTGGCGTTTTAATTGCGGTACCATTATGTAAAAATACTCTCCTCTAATGGTTTGTTAGTAAAAAAAATTCAACTGCACCGATAACTTCAGCTTAGTTTCCGCCGCTCAGAATGTGAAATATCTGTTTCGACTACGTGTAAACACTCACAGTCTTACCTCAACTCGACAGTTATGCGACCCTACCCGTTCTACCGGTTACGCGAGAAATGGACTCGTCCAAACTTAACACGGCCCCTTCCGTTTTGGCCTATGGGTGTCGATATCCTACTGCGAGTACGCTTTATCTCGAAAATTCTGCATAAAACTCACCCAGCAATCGAAGTTCTGCGACGTTTCTCTAATCCAAAAACTTAAACTTGCACTATTACACGAATCCTTGGAAAGTCACACGAACAAGATAGTTTCTTAGAAAACTTTTACTATTAAAGTAGAAATTGTCTCAAGCAGTGACGATCTCGACCTCGGATATAGCCCTCTTTGTGTCGATGTGCAGCTGCTTTTCATTGGGTGTGGCATCGACCAGTCATGTCGGTCTTGCGATTCGACCTTCGGGCGGGGCTTGAAGTCGATCCGACGCGATGGTGGGGTGATAGGGGAAGTGGTGTGGTGGGGAAGGGGAAAGGGCAGAGGCGCACCCTGTTCCAGTTTTAAATAGGTACGGAGGCTCTGAATTGTTCCCGTGTATCAATTGGTTTATCGGTTTAAAATGGAGACTACTTTATTTTGCAGATAGAGGAGGAGTTGAAAATGTGTCGCATTACGCAGTACGTTCCTGTATCGTCATCTGAATTTTCGATGGTCCTCTAAAATGGTAGGAATGTCTTGACAAGCTGTGCTTTGTTGAGGTGTAAGTCAATATTAAACCTTCATACGTTCAACAACTTCAGCGTTGAAGCTCACGTTGAAGCAGTTTAAGCTTTTTTCAATGTAAGAAGAAACAATTGGTGTTATAATTAGGTATACCTACTACATCTGATAATATAGCGATTAAGTCTATCTCTGAATTCTCTTTTCATATCGAAATAAATGAATATTTTTTCATTTCAGTATTGACCAATAAAAGAATTAAATGTATCAATCGTACCTATTCAAGTAAGGTTGTGTACTCAGAAATATAAGAAACTGAGTTGATTAATTTTTCTGAATATTTCTAATTTGGTAGTTTATAACTGATTTCCATTTATTACTCAGTTCCTGTTTTAAAACGGATTTGCGGCTCCATATTCAATAAGAGGTAGGATTGAAAAGATCAGAGGTGGGATAATACACGGTTTATATAAATCAATTGAAAGTAGTACAAGTTTGCATTGTTTTCATTGGGAATATATCTTAATAAATGCACTTCACTTTATTATGGAATCTTGATAATGTTATCTAAAATGTTCAACGCCTGATTCTTAGTTAAATTTGAAGGCGCTGTTTCAAAAAATTTAGTTCTTTGTATAGTTTGTTTCGTGATAATTGAAATGTAGGTAACAATGGTTAAGTCAATAGAAGTTTTTTTTTTATATTTGTCGAAAATATTAAGTCAATGCGAAATTTCCAAATTTATTATTTTAATTGTACATGAATGCATTCAGTTAAGTATTCTGATTTTTAATCCAGAAGATTTATCGTTTAAAACATGAATGAAAAATTATTATCAAAAAAAGTTTTTTGTTGAATTGATAATGAGATAAAAGAAATAGAACACACTAAATTAGTACCTATATAGGTATATCGTTGAGATCATTTTATATAATTCCTACTCTGAATGTAAACATTGATAGATCTATAGATAGAAACCATAGGCGTATATATTTTCAGGGTAATAACACTTAAATAATGTATTTTAATATCACAGTTCTGAAAAATATAATATTTCTTCATATGACAATACTTCTAGGCTATTATCGAATTTTATACAGTCAGTTGAATATTAATTATGAATCGATATGTTAGAAATTTATGCATTGAATGCATAATGTATGTTTGTACAATGGTGGAGGATTGTCTATACATAATAACCGTATATCTTCTCGCATAGTGAAGATTAATAGAGTAACGAGAATTTATTAGTTGATTTAGATTCACTTAAAAATAAATATTTTAAATAATGAGTAGTGAAATCATATCAATTTAATCAACTTGGAAATACATTTGATACGTGATTTTTACCGATGAAATTAATTTATCAACTTCAAATCGAAAATTATAGGACTAATTGCTATTAACCAATTTGCTTTTGACCGAACCATTGCTCCGCCGCTGTCAGCGCGGTGGGGGACCCGTCCAATAGATTACGCCCCATCGATCGGCAGATGTTCGTGCGGGACGAGCATGGCCGTTGCGGGATCGACGCACGCGCATCGCGAACGGCCTAGATTGGTGGTCGCGCGGCTAGTGCGCCTTGCATGTCGCGCTCTCTTTTCCGCTCGCGGCGCCAATGGCCGATCCGCCGATTGGACGGATTGGCCTTCGCCCTTTCTCTTCCGCCACGCGGCCTACGATAAGTTTATTGTCTGACTAATGAGTCGACGTCGTGACGAGTCAGGACGCGAACGGATTAGTCCGATTCGAGGAAGGAGGTTGTTATAGGTAGATTTCCCGGAAAATATACTCATCCCACTTCCCCTCAATCATAAATTCATAAATATAGGTATTCATTCACACACACACATATATATATATATATATATATATATATACAGGGTGATTCATGGTGGATGGCACATTACACGTTTCTGGTGAACCATACAACGGATCCCTTTGAAAATTCAATGGAGGGCATAATCGGACATTCTCTACCCAACTAAAATATTTTCGGTAATGCGGTGTTGCCACTTCTATAAGAAAGTAGTAGCAACTTTGATTTTTCAAATGGAACCACCTGTATATTATATTATTTTTAGAATCTCCAACAATTTCCTAACAACTTTTCATAATATTTCCCTATACCTATCTGTTACCGTTTTCGAAATAAAAATTATTTTCGTTTTTTTTCGTCGGAAATCAAGACCTCTAAAAACTCTGATATCTTTGAGCTAAGAAATACAATGATATCGAAATTTCGGATTAAGTTTGTTAATACCTAGGGGCTTCCTACACTTTAGCCCAATTTTCGTTATTTCAATACAGGGTGGTCAAAAAATACAGTTATTTCGTTAGCTTGGAAAAGTGACTATAAGTTGGTTATTTCAAATGGAATACCCTGTATATTATTACAAATTCGGAAAGCTGCTAGAATTTCCTTTTTATCTATGTATATCATACCTATACCTAACTAGTCAAGTTTCGGACTTATGAGCACTTATTTGTGAAAATGTTCCTTGAACATGGTATCCCCTTGGTATTTGCTAAGCATGTCATGATTACCTACTATTTGACAGTAACGTTGTGACAATCTACTAATAATATCGAAACTTTCATCACTTCAGAAGTTGGAAATACCTTCAGAAACGATGGAAAAAATTTATTGAAATGAAGTTCTTATGAATTTGTTTATTATTTTTGGACAGTGTGATAAAATTATCAGCAGGACATGTAGAAAGTTCAATTAAATGGTTCCGAATCTACCGCCAATGAACCTCAAGAAATTTATACGAATGATATCCGGCTTCTTTTGTGAAATTTTCACTGCACCAAAAATGACAATTTTTTCTATTGAAAATTCCTTCTCTTGAAAATTTTGATTCATCAGTCCAAATCATTTTATTTTAAAAAAATGGATCTTTTTGAATGCGTACCAACATCATTTCACAAAATTCAACTCTCTGTTGAGGGTATTAGCAGGACATGTAGAAAGTTCAATTAAATGGTTCCGAATCTACCGCCAATGAACCTCAAGAAATTTATACGAATTCAGAATAATTTCAAAATGTTTGGATCAACTTTAAAAGCACTAAGAAATGTACATCGGCCCGTAACTTCCGAAGACAACCAAATTAATGTCCTATCATATTTTCACGCATTTCCGGAGTCATCGATAAGAAGTGCTGAAGAAGATTTTGGCTTAAAATATTCATCTGTTCAAAGAATCTTGCTTACAAATTCACCAAAATTAAAGCAATGAAGCCTCAATACCCTCAACAGAGAGTTGAATTTTGTGAAATGATGTTGGTACGCATTCAAAAAGATCCATTTTTTTAAAATAAAATGATTTGGACTGATGAATCAAAATTTTCAAGAGAAGGAATTTTCAATAGAAAAAATTGTCATTTTTGGTGCAGTGAAAATTTCACAAAAGAAGCCGGATATCATTCCTACAAATTTCTTGAGGTTCATTGGCGGTAGATTCGGATACATTTCATTGAACTTTCTACATGTCCTGCTGATAATTTTATCACACTGTCCAAAAATAATAAACAAATTCACAAGAACTTCATTTCAATAAATTTTTTCCATCGTTTCTGAAGGTATTTTCAACTTCTGAAGTGATGAAAGTTTCGATATTATTAGTAGATTGTCACAACGTTACTGTCAAATAGTAGGTAATCATGACATGCTTAGCAAATACCAAGGGGATACCATGTTCAAGGAACATTTTCACAAATAAGTGCTCATAAGTCCAAAACTTGACTAGTTAGGTATAGGTATGATATACATAGATAAAAAGGAAATTCTAGCAGCTTTCCGAATTTGTAATAATATACAGGTATTCCATTTGAAATAACCAACTTATAGTCACTTTTCCAAGCTAACGAAATAACTGTATTTTTTGACCTCCCTGTATTGAAATAACGAAAATTGGGCTTAAGTGTAGGAAGCCCCAAGGTATTAACAAACTTAATCGGAAATTTCGATATCATATTGTATTTCTTAGCTCAAAGATATCAGAGTTTTTAGAGGTCTTGATTTCCGACGAAAAAACACGAAAATAATTTTTATTTCGAAAACGGTAACAGATAGGTATAGGGAAATATTATGAAAAGTTGTTAGGAAATTGTTGGAGATTCTAAAAATAATATAATATACAGGTGGTTCCATTTGAAAAATCAAAGTTGCTACTACTTTCTTATAGAAGTGGCAACACCGCATTACCGAAAATATTTTAGTTGGGTAGAGAATGTCCGATTATGCCCTCCATTGAATTTTCAAAGTGATCCGTTGTATGGTTCACCAGAAACGTCTAATGTGCCATCCACCGTGAATCACCCTGTATATATATATATATATATATATATATATATATATATATATATATATATATATATATATATATATATATATATATATATATATATATATATATACCTATATATATTATATATATACCTATATATATATATATATATATATATATGTATAATATATAAATATATATATATATATATATATATATATAATATATATATATATATATATATATATATATATATATATATATATATATATATATAATACTTAATAATAATAAAAATGACAAAGAATGCAACACTGAAACAGTTCGTCTTTTAGATAAAAAACAACAAAATTACACGTAAACAACAGTTTTTAGAACTCCAGTGCCATGAGCTGCAATTTACAAGGAATATATAACAATAACTCTTTTAAAACCAAAAGGGGCTTGAAATATCAACTAAATGGTATAAATTCTGACTGAAATTTAAAAACAAAGGCTAAAATTTAATCAAGTACCTACTTACAAACAGTTAGGTTGTAAGGCCTATAACATGAAACAACTCTACAATAGCTCATTGTTTTTGGAGTGATATAAGATTCTATATTTTATTTAATAATTTTTAAGCGAGTAGCCAACCATATAACCCCACGCAAAACAATAACAATTCCAGATGACTGTCAAACGAAACGATCTTTTCAATAACCTGCGCATGTGAACAATTTCATTGAAAGGAATGTAACGATACTATGAAGAAAATATAGCTAATTTTGAATAGGGGAGACCGGGTACAAAAGTAACATTTTGTACTTTCGCCTTGGTTTCTCGTTAGGTGTTATCATTTCGATGAAATTGATATAGCCATACATAAATTCCGTTTATGTTCTATACATTAGCACCTTAAATTACCTTGTTATTGTGTATTTTGCATGAACTTTAAAAAAATTTGTCATTTGTTACTTTCGACCACGTTGGCGGGCCGAAAGTAACACGTTGTGGGTCGAAAGTAACAGGGCAAAGGGGTTTGTAATGAATGTGATATGACATATTTAATCAAACAAATATTTATTGGAAGATTCAGTGTCAGTCTTCTCTTATTCAGACTCGCAATTATGGCACACATAATTCATTGACGCATTCAGTATCTATGAGACCACATTTTGCATTCGAAACAATGTAAACTTTGCTCATTCAGTCGACTATTGCTAAAATTTTCTAAACAAACGAGGTAGAAGCAATCTTCGTCGTCAAATTTATTTTCCTTGTCTACAACTGCGCTACTATTTCTAGCTAAAAATTTTTTTTATATATCTATGCAATGTAACATGGCAGACATTCAATTTTTTTTGCATTATTGGCTCTAATTTTTTCACCATCATTAGAATGCTCTTCAGCCGCTTTTCGATAGACTTCCATGTTAGTTGTTATTCGTGAGGTGGTTCTTCTGCGTTGTCGCGGCATTTTGTTGAAATAAACACACACACGAAAAGTTTACATAGCTTAGAGTAAATCAATACGGGGACAAAAGTAACATGTTACTTATGTACCCATAGGGCTGCGTTACTTTTGTACCCCACAGCATTTTTGTTAGAACATGAAAGATAACCTTGAAACGGAACATGCTAGACAAAAACGAATTTAAGCACTGCAAAATCAATCTAATCGAGTATCTATATGCAAATATTCAGATTGATATCATCCCTTTAATACTACATAAACATTAAATAAGTAAACGTCAAAAAATTTACTTTTGATTTGTGAAATCACGTAGCGTCCTCTCACACGATCTAACAGTGCGTGGCGCGAGCGGCGGTTGAATGCAACTGAAGGTGCCACCACTGGCTATCACCTGACAGCAGCTAAGTGGTGTTTTGACAATTCTTTAAACCTACAGCATTTGTTACTTTCGACCCGCCGTTACTTTTGTACCCGGTCTCCCCTAGGTATGCGAAAAGATGATACTAAATATTAAATGGCATTCAGGTAAGATTTATCTAAACTTAAAACATATAAGAAATTGAAATTTATTAATATCTTAAAAACTATTTGGGATATTCAGATGAAATTTTGGACATTTCGACAGTGGCGAATATGCATAAGCAATATTTTAGTGCTACCAGACACACGCCACTATTTTTTGCAGAAAAATTTCTGATTTTTATAATCCGACTTAATTAAGAGGAAAAATATTCATCTGACTTTTTCTTTCTGGAGATAGATACCTAAGTGTAAAATTATAAAAAACCATATAGGGTATACCTGCCTATTTAACTAACTACGTGTATTTAGACGATTATTTTCACAAATATCATGGTCGGTTTAAATCATCAGGAAGAGACAATTGAAAAATTAAAAATAAGACCATCAGTGACTATAATCAATATACCTATACTAGTCATGATTTTGAATTTTCGAACGATATTTTGTATCGCACATTTTACCCAGATGCTTGTCGAATTACCTATATAAAGTTAGCATTACCACATACGAGATGAAAGGTGCCATAATGTGATTAATTTGTCGCTTTTTTGTCGTGATTTTGTCGTGCAAAAAAAAAATTTGTCGCGAAATGATTTTTTTTTAAACCAATGGTAGTGCTAACTTGATATTAAGTTAGCACTACCACCTCTGGAAAACGGTCTTCCAATGATCGGACAAATGTCGCATCTGGTGCATAATTTGTCGCTTTTTTGTCGTGATTTTGTCGTGCAAAAAAAAGTTTTGTCGCAAATTTTTTTTTCCTTAAATCGATGATAACGCTAATTTGATATCAAGTTAGCACTACCAGCCATCTTCTAATATTCTGATGAAAGTCTCATCTCGCGCATAATTTGTCGTTTTTTTGTCGTGATTTCGTCGTGCAAAAATTAAATATGTCGCAAAATTTTTTTTTTATAAACCTAATGGTAGTGCTAACTTTATATTAAGTTAGCACTACCACCTCTTGAAAACGGTCTTCCGATGATCGGACAAATGTCGCATCTGGTGCATAATTTGTCGCTTTTTTGTCGTGATTTTGTCGTGCAAAAAAAAATTTTGTCGCGAAATTATTTTTCCATAAATTGATGATAGTGCTAACTTGATATCAAGTTGCACTTCCAACCATCTTCTGATATTCTGATGAAAGTCAGAGTTATGATTCAAATATACAAAAAAAATTTCAAGAACAATAAAAACGCATTGTTTTTTAAGTCATAATTATAATTATTAACTTAAAAAACAGTGCTTAATGGAAAATAATAAATTTAATTACTTAATTAAACTTTCTTTTATATTCTATGTTTACCATGCCGTAATCTATTAAATTTCCGATAAAAATTCGCCGATCGAAAATGAGAAATGTAGCCGCTGCTAAATTAATTACCTACTATACACTGTTGGGGATGTTATATTTTTATTTCGATAGTAGTACCATAAAAAATTTGTCAAAGTTACATTGTGAAATTATATTGTACGAATTATGTATTTAATATCAACAAATATGAATTAGATTGAATGAAAAATCGTTTTCCTACATGTAGCGCTATATTTGCTTCCCCACGTCATGAAAAATAATATTTAAATCATTAAGGTCACTGTTATAAATACATTCCCAAATTCAAAATTTCCCGCGCTTGAAAGCTTGCATCTTCTCGACATGTACCCACCGCTAGATGGCAGCCAATGCTCCCTAGCACTTTTAAAAGCATTGAGTTTTGGACAAGGTTCTTGGTCGTAAGGTAAGGAGTTAAGGACAATACACCTTAATTTCATATATTTAGGAAAATCTACTAAGTTGACGCAATTTCGTTCAATTAATTTATAATAAAAAAATAAAGGTAAATATGGATTCTAGAGAACTTTAACCAGGGCTGCAAAAAAATATGTATTTTTTAGTTTTATATAAAACACATGTTTTTTTGAACGTTTTTTTGTTTCATACATGGTTTTTATTGTTTTCAAATTTTATGTTTCAAACAAATGAAACTTAGAAAAAACATTGTTTAAATCATATTTTTTCAAACATAATATTAATTTAAAATATGTGATCTATTCGTCCGACTCTATATTAAACTGTCTCGATCAGCTGTGTTACGAACTACGTCGCGCCACCGCCGTGAGGCTGTGCCGGTGAATCCCCGAAATAAGAAAACCAATTGCTTTGAGGAACTATTTGCCTGGGGGATCCACAGACTATTCATAAATTCGCATTGCAAGTTGGCTATTGCAATAACGACTACTGTACTGTTAGTTATTTATTTAAGAAAGTTATTTTGTGTTGTTTACCGTTTTAAACGTAAGCAGATGTTTAAAACAGTTGATTACAACAAAATGTTTAAAACGAAACAACCCTGACTTTAACACGAAATTTTTTCACGAAATATTGTTTATATTTCGACAACGAGAAATCCTTTAGCGGAAGATCGTTTTTTGTTTTTTTAATAACACATAAGTAATGGAAAACACGAACAAATGAGCGGTGACAGGGCGCTATTGTTTTGTTTATATATATATATATTATATATATATATATATATATATATATATGTTTAAATAAAAAGAATATGATTAAAAATAAAAAAGCATGGCAACTGACGTATATTTCATATTTTTATCACACATTACGCTTTATTCCCTATGATTATCCAGTAAATGTCAGTTATTGCTGTTTTGTGTGAACTAAGACAACCCTCCATAAGCTTCGCAGGAGTATTGAGAGAGACTTTTTGAAAATTAGTTGGGCCAGATTCGACTTTTATCAAATTAAAACGAACACAGTTTTCTCAAAGTTTCCAAATCAATTTTTTTCATGTGTAAGGAAATGAGTATTTTGGGCGAGAAGTTTTTTTTTACCACCACTCATTTTGTCTTATACTAAGACTCTGTTTTTGAACAGATTAGAAACCATTTGTTTGGAATAAATTTAATTGAGTTTTTATGAAAAACAGCCATTATCAATTGATTAATATTGAGCCTTAAGAATATGCATTGTATAGTGACCCATCAATGGTCTTACTTTATGGTCAACTATGGGAATATAAAATTCATCAAAAAAAAATAATTTCGCGACATATTTAATTTTTACACGACAAAATCACGACAAGAAAATGACGAATTATGCGCGAGACGAGATTTTTATCAGAATATAAGAAGATGGTTGGAAGTGCAACTTGATATCAAGTTAGCACTATCATCGATTCATGGAAAAATAATTTCGCGACAACATTTTTTTTTGTACGACAAAATCACGACAAAAAAGCGACAAATTATGCACCAGATGCGACATTTGTCCGATCATCGGAAGACCGTTTTCAAGAGGTGGTAGTGCTAACTTAATATCAAGTTAGCACTACCATTAGGTTTATAAAAAAAAAAATTTCGCGACATATTTAATTTTTGCACGACGAAATCACGACAAAAAAACGACAAATTATGCGCGAGATGAGACTTTCATCAGAATATTAGAAGATGGTTGGTAGTGCTAACTTGATATCAAATTAGCGTTATCATCGATTTAAGGAAAAAAAAATTTGCGACAAAACTTTTTTTTGCACGACAAAATCACGACAAAAAAGCGACAAATTATGCACCAGATGCGACATTTGTCCGATCATTGGAAGACCGTTTTCCAGAGGTGGTAGTGCTAACTTAATATCAAGTTAGCACTACCATTGGTTTCAAAAAAAAATCATTTCGCGACAAATTTTTTTTTTGCACGACAAAATCACGACAAAAAAGCGACAAATTAATCACATTATGGCACCTTTCATCTTGCATGTGGTAGTGCTAACTTTATATAGGTTGTCGAATTAAATAAAAACCTGAAACTATATCCGACACGATTGACACGACAGCGTTGCTAAGTGTAGGTACGCGTCAGCTGTAGCGCATATATAGTATATTATGTGTAGGTACTGTTAATAAATAATTGATTGCTAATGTCATTCAGTAGAAGAAGAAGATAGCGATGATGGAATCAAGTATCACAAAAATAGTTTGAAATATATATAGAATATAGAACTAAAACTATTACAATTTCGTTCACTAGACCATCATCGGGCAGATTGAGTTAAGAATTGGATACATAATTATAGATTTGCGCTCACGGGTGAGAAAGAATTATTGTCATACCTAAATAGAAAAAAAGTTTCAAGAAGGGCTATATAGGAGAATATATCAAGTCAATCTGGTCGTTCAGCAAGATATCTTTTGTACTTATGATTGAGTTTAAAAATTTCTAATGATTCTAAGTATAGCTATCTAAAAATTCTTAAACGTTTAAAATTTTTGTTCATACAAAAAAGTAGAGATTTCAACATCTGATAAAAACTTTGAGCCATTGTTATAATTTTTTTTTGGATGAATTTGATTCAGCAAAATCTACAACGATTCACAATACTTACCACTACATAAGTAGGTACCTATATTAGATGCAGTTTTCATGTGAATCTTGAATAAAATTGAATCGACACTCTGAATTAACGTGATGAATACTCACGCCTTCTGGAGCAGAGGTTGAGTGACCGCCTCTGTAAAGCTGGCTTGCTGGGTTCAAATCCTGGGTTAGATATAGATTTTTGTGTACCTATACCTATATATATATATATATATATATATATATATATATATATGTATATATATATATATATATATATATATATATATATATATATATATATATATATATATATATATATATATATATATATATATATATATATATATATATTTATTTATATATATATATATATATATATATATATATATATATATATAAATATATATATATATATATATATATATATATATATATATATATATATATATATATATATATATATATATATATATATATATATATGTATATATATACAGGGCTGTATCCAAGGGGGTGCCAGAGGGGGCTGAGTCCCCTCTGGAACTATTTAAGCCCCCTCTAGAAAAGATACCTGATATTTGTTTATATTAATTGATGAAAGTACATTTTTTTTTAAATATTTTCTATTTGTATTTGTTTTATTCATTTCGAGTTTTCTATGAGAGATGTTTTATTTATTATTTTTTATTAGAATTGTAGGATTAGACTAAAAGATAGGTGAGATAACTTAAGCTTTATTCTCTTTCACACTTCTGCATAAGAACACAACCATAAAGCATAAAATCTAATACATAAGTGACATAACCCAGCTTCGGCCTCTTCACTTGGCGGCAAAGTTACTGACATATGTGACCACAGAATCATATACACTTATAATACATAATATACATCTGTCAAACCACAGAGGGCTGGCACTCCTTCTATGGCGGCAAATTCAAATTTGAATTGTTCTACTACAGAATAAATTTATTTATTTTTCCAAAATGTTTTCCAATTAATATTCGTTTTCCAGTATACTTTTCTAGGTAAAAAGACAGTATATTCCTTTCTTTTTTCACGTGTTTTTATTTTAGTAGGTACCTACTATGTAAAAAACAAGCCCCCTCAAGAATTTGTTTAGCCCCCTCTAGAGAGCAGTGCTGGCTACGGCCCTGTATATATAGGTATATATTTACGGTAAAATAAATTTGACAGACATTTTAAATTGCTAGATATTTCATGTGCTGTTTTCATATAATTGATGAACTCTTATTTGACTAAATTTTCCAAATAGGTACTTTATATTTTTGTCATAGGTCTGTTCTTTCATTGTATTTCCATCTGATATTCCATTACCCAGTTACTATGTGATTGTAATTGAAAAATTGATTGATATTGAAGAGGACTAGTTATCTACTAGGTATATAGTATTTTATGAATTGGAAATTCATACCAGAATAGAAAGCCTGATTTAGATCAATAAATCTATCATGCAGATGTCTTAGTGGTGTTCCTCCTTTAGTTGTTATTACTATTATAGTAAAAAGGGCTAGTGAAAGTTTAATCTCTTATCGCAAACCCAAAATAAATAATCATCAAATTAGTATTTATACCTACCAGCTAAAGAAAACGAATATATAGGTATATTATGCTTATTTTTGTATAATCAATTTATTTTATACGCCATTGATTCTCTCCACAAAAATTTACTGAAACTAGCATTAAAAAAATTCACCATGAAAATGAACTTTTATGGTGATATGGGCGCCGCCAACCACCAGTAAGGTCAGGGGGGGGGGGCAAGACACGGGGGCGTCTTCCTAGTTAAGCGCCGCTGGCGAAAATTTTCTCTTTTAAATTAATTTCTATTTCTATTTTAATCAGTTTTTTGTATAAGTCTGTTAATACCTAAAAAAATAATTAAATTATAATTATTGACTTTTGTTAAAAAATACTGAACGTGAAAATGTGCCTGCTGGTAAGCTTGGTAATATCTTATAGCGAAATCCATTGTATGAAGAAAATAATCAGACAGCATAGAGAACACTGCAAAACAGAATTTGAAAGTATTCTAAAAAAAAGCAGAAGAGGACGCCGGAGAGTGAGGATGTCGCGCCTAGTATCAAAACAGATTAACCGAGAAAATCATTCATCAATGTCATTGGACGAGTACTATCGAAGTGGAATTTTCATTCCATATCTAGAAGCTCTACTTCAGTATCTAGATGATCGATTTTCAGAAAAAATTTTATTACAACTTACCTATATGAACTTAATCCAAAAACCATTTGGAGCATGACTTTGAAACTTTTTTTAGAGGTTGCAGCCACTATTCAAGACTTCCACGGTGATATTTTGGATTTCTTTATGGCAGAGGCACAAACCTACTAGTATGAGATGTAGAAGTTGTCTGAACTTACTCTTCTAGAAATCGAAAAATTAAAATATATCGACCTGCTCAACTTTTCATTGGGCAATATGCCCTCTGTAACGGAAGCAATCAAAATTGGATTAATTCTTGCTGCCACATAACCTGTACCGTTGAGAGGTCCTTCAGCACATTAAGAAGAGTGAAGACATGGCTAAGATCGACTATGAAGCATGATAAACTTTCTGGATTTCGCCCCTGAAGGATGCAGTTATTATTCAAAGAATAAGTTACATCCTTGAAAAAATATGATTATATTTTAAGTTTGTTCTCTGGTTGTGTATTTGTATTGACAAGATGTTTTAATATCTTTTATTTTCTGAAAAATGAATGTATGATTTTTTTTCGTTGTAATTTTTCAATCCAGGGTGGGGGCAATCAGGGCCGGCCTAAGGGGTGTGCGAAGTATGCAGCCGCACACCCAAGCCTTTTGGAGGGGCATTAAATTGACCAATTTTTGTATAAAAAAAATAATAAATTTGGAAAATTTTTAGAAACTGATTTAAATATTGGGCAGAAATATTTAAACTATACTCGCCGGCATATCATTGGAAGCTTGGACACTAAACAGCTGTACACTCCCCTCTACACCCCTCGCCAAGCGTCGTTGTCAGTTTGAGGATTGAAAAATTAATTCACACAGCTAAAAATCCCAAGCTTCCAATGATTTGCCGCCGACTATAGAAGGAATTTTGTCTTAAAACTATTACAGTTAAAATTCAATGTAAAACCGAAGATCTACCCGGCTACCCCAATAAGTTCTGAAATACAGTAAGTCTGATGCCCTTGACCAAGGTCCAAGGTCAGTAGAACAGTCAACAAAGAACAACACAAAAGTGTTGTGGCTCTTCCTGCCCCCCTCCCCCAGCTTTACTTTTCTAGCCAATTGGCGTCTGAAATTAAGATCGTAGCGCCGGAATGGCTAATATCGGTACTAGAGCATGGGCCATTAACGGATTGTTTACATTGTTTGTAATGGTTTTTTTTGGTTCATTTCATTTTGAGTTTTCGAACGTTTAGCTTCGTAATTTGTGTTTTTTTGGATTCCGTATTTTCCAGTGGTTCATTGTGTTTCGATTGAAGACAATATTATCTCTGTTAAACAATAGATAACCTACCTACATCAAGTTGAAATTTGAGTATAATGGACAAAACTAAGTACTTACCAGTGAAACTGAAAGAAACAACATGAAATAAAAGAAGAATTAACATGAATACTCTGCTTGAATGATTTGAACGTAATGAGTTATTATATTTTTTGAATTTTCCTGACGTATAACAGCTCTCCTAAAAGTAAGGTGGACTTCTGAGAGTCTGGTTTTTTTTATAGAACCTCTGTTTTTCCTGGTTATATAATTGAATATTTTAGTTTTTACCTAGCTATAGAGTCAAGTTTTATTTCATATTCTTGATGTTATGATAAACTGTTATTTTGGTTGTGCAAATAAACATTATTTATTATTATTATTTTAATAGTATCTCTGGTTGTTACATGAAAGAAAATACAATTATCTAGAATCTCTGGATGATGGCCCAGGTTCAGATTACGATAAAAGTGGAAGATTTTTTGTTGGACTAGTATTGGACAAAAACCCTAAGTTTTCGGTTAGCTGGAAATTGCACATTATCAGTTGGTATAATTCAATATGGAAAAATCCACAAACTTACTGCGGGGAAAATAATTATTCTCAATAAACTGTAAAGAACAACTCTCTTATGTTCACAAGAACAATGAAGAGTTAAGCTTTCATTAGTTTATTTGACATAATACCTAGTGGTTATAGTACAAGAAAGATTACTGAACATATCAAGTCAATCAATAATGAATCAAATTGTAATACATAAATTTAATGTTCTACAAGGCGCAAAAGTGCACAAAAACTGTGTTTTTGGACCTTAAATTTCAAAAAATTCCATACCCCCCAGACCTTCCGGCAGGGGCATAAAATTTGAGTCTAGCACACTTGCAATTTTCGCCTTAGGCCGGCCCTGGGGGCAATTGCCCGATTTGCCCCCCTTTGCCGACGCCCATGTATGGCGATACCATTTGTTCAATTTGGGATAATATATTTTCTTGAAGTTGTCACACCTGTCTTGAAAAATATCAGAGAATCATCTTGAGTAAAAACTCAGTATTCAATATGCTAAATGAAAACATCGCCCCAAATTGACATCTCTTGGGTTCAAAAAAATTATTCTTATCTACTTATATCTAATACTTTCATCTGCTGAATTCTAGAATGTAGAATCATACTAAAAATGAACGATTATCACTTGATTTGGAGTAACTACGGTGTGATAAGTCATTGTTCTGAGTCTATATTTACGATTTGGGGAGTTTTTTGTTGAAGTTGTTACACGTGACAAAATGCAACGTTCTTTCGCAGGTGGACCTTTGAATGGAAGTAATACCAGCCCATTATTGCTTTTCTGTTTTTAATTAGGTATATATTAATTATTAAAATTGAAGTATTACCAGCCCGTTATTGCTTTTCTGCTTGTAATTATATATTAATTATTAATCGCACTCACGCATCAGCGTAAATAGAGGGAGGGTTTCAGGGGGACAGTAGGTATCCCCTGGAGGATTAAAAAACTTCAAAATAGTTAAACCCGAAGAGAGTAGAAACAAAAATATACATCAATAAAATAATATTTAAACGCTTAAAAATATATCTATTCAGAAATAAATAAACATTATAAAGCAGCCGTTGACCGTATAGTTACCTATACCTACCTATTATTATCTAGTCTACTAGTTGAATTGGCTGATAAACGGAATATTTTTCTATTTAATTTTATCTATAGAAAAAACGTGTTTGTGTTATGTTCTTGTTATTTTTTTAATTAGCTTATTATTTGATCGGTGATAATTTTTTCTATTTGTTAATATACCTATATTTTCTACTGTGAAATGTTTTTGTTGATATGATTTTTTTAAAGTTCACCAGTTATTTGAGGTAAACGAAAGTAAGCTCCAAAGATATGGAAAAAATCATTTCTTGTCAAAATAATAGGTAGATGCCTACCTAAAAAAAATTCGCCTGCGTCATTTTTTTCATCCGCCAGAAATTGACGCCCAGGCGATTTTCTCTGCGGCGCAGTTCCCCGACCCCCCTTAGACACAAACCTATCTACGCCTCTGCACCCACAACCAATCTACAATCATTTACATACTTGAAACATTATAATTCTCGAAACAAAGAACGACAGTCGATTGAAAGAAACTAGTAAATTATAGAAAGTTAGAGTAAATATAAGTAGGTAGGTAGGGTAGGTACATATTCTATTAGGTATATAGGTAGGTACCCACAGAAATATCGCAATATATTTTCATCATAGCTATCTAATTATAGACTTCGATGTAGTTATTTATACTTTATGACAAGTTTACGTATAATTTTGTTTTATCATATAAAAAAAATTTCAAGTTGTCTGTGAATATTTAATTTTCACCTTTATAGGTTTTATTGAAGAACGGGTTAAGTACCTATACGCCGAATACAGTTTATATACATACCTAGGTAGGTACATATTTTGCATATTCGTCAACTAGTTCCATAAATCGTTAACCATATAAATTACATTTATAATTACTGATCTTTCGATTGCTGAATATGTTCAAACTAGTGGATTTTCTAAATTTGATAATGAATATTTTTGAATATAGGTAACTCTAATTTTCCTAAAAGAAATTTTTGTTTAATTTATATTAGTTTTTGATATTTTATTTGGTTCAGAATTGATACAAGTGAGATATGATATGAAATACTTATATAGATGTCGAATGTTCTAACAGTATCACTTGGAGGATGAATGGGAATTCCATGTCTCAAAAAACTGTAGGTATAAGGTAGTTACGCTGGAGGATTGAGTGTGATTTAAATAATAATCAATTTTTCAAAATTGATTTCGAACATAGGTATTATTTTTATCATAGGCGCTCGTTTATCGCAAATAGATTACTTAGTTATTTATGTACCAAGTGCGTTATATAGATCCTAGCGCCCGATGGGCGTTAGGATCTAGTCACGCTCGTGGTGCATATAAGATTTTATTTTTCACGAAAAAATTATGAAAAATCGATTTTAAAATCGGTTCATTGCTCCTATACTTTCCATTTTCCTTCTCATAGTAGGCATGTCATTTGTTGATATTTTGACGTTTGTCAATATTTTTGTCATCATATTTAGTGAATGTCATTGCTGCTTTATTTGTGTAGTCTTATAGAAATAATGGAAATTAAAATGAATAAACCCAAGAATATCATAGAAAATGCAGCCGAAGCTGCGAATAATTCATTGCCGGAGAAATGCAGAGTCGTATAAGACAAGGATTATGAAGTATTTAATCAATGGAAGTTGCTTAATTTTTCCTCGTACAATGAGCCGGCGTTATGATCCATAATGCCCGCTCATTACGCCCTTAGGCATAATGAGTGTATTTATAGCAACCGTATCTAAGGTAAAAAATAGTGAAAAATAAATTCATTTTCAATATAGGTATGTATCGACTATACTTCAAAACTTCACCGAAATTTTTTTCAAAAATATTTAAAAGATTGTGGTACCTTTAAAGTTCTTACGAAAAGCAATTAATATGAGATTCTCTGTATGATAAAAATTTGGTAATTGGATGAATTTAACGAAAATACCTACATAGTTTGTTTGAAACATTCAAAATATGTTTGATACATCAGACAGAAAATATATTATTACCTATTGTGAAGTCAAAAATTGAACAAAAGTGTCAAGTCTATCAGCTTATAGAAGGATTGTTCAATTTTCATAAATTAACTAAAACTGAGTAATTATCGCTAATTTCGAAAATTGAATAAAATGAGCATATTTTTCACGGTTGTCCGTGGGTGTATCTGTCATAGGATCATCCGTCAGCTTTATTCGTTTTTGTCGCTACCGATTCATTCATTAGAACCCTACCTTTCTTCCCCCTGGGCGAATTTGTGGATCGCGAAGACACGAAGGGGTGAGACGAAAAACCAATGCGGCTCGCGATTGCCTCGGACGCGCGTGCGCGTCCAAAATACGCTTTCATTGGCTTTTCTGCCACGAGTGCGCCGGTGATTATTTCGGGTGAGTGGGGCTGTCGGAGGGGAGGTCGCGGAGATGCTAATGCTCGACGCGTCTTGGGGTGGATCGAGTAAGGGTTGTTTTTCTCCAATATCTTCGCGTTAATATGGTGGGTAATGCGTTATGGGTTGTTACTGTTTTTTTCTCGATTTAATTGGTAAAGTGGGGGAATACCCTTTAATTTCCTACGATTTACTCATTTGATTGGGTCGTGCAAAGGAAACAAATGAGATATTGACAGGCATACGAATGTATGCAGTATAATCATAGTTTTGCAAGTATAGATACCTTTAAAGTGAGGAAACTACTTCCGCATAGTTCTTTTAAATAGAGTACCTCCGCCATAAACAGAGCATATCTACCTATATATCTTGTTTGACGCTTTTGTGGCATTTTTGTCTTTCCGGAAAACTGGTTCTGGGACATCGAAGTTAACATCGTAAGGAAACATAGATGTTTCTGAAAAGTCGATGTTAAAATTGAAAAATTAGTGCCATAGTACCTACCTATTGAAAAGATGAATATTCTTCATTGAGAAAAAATAGAAATAAAAATGTACTAAAATTGAGCGTTTACCTATTATGAAGCTTTGTTAAAAATTTTATTTTGTTTTTTTTTTATCTCAATGGACCTATAGTTTAACACCGGATCCGAACGGCCAATGGGCTTGAAACTAAGTCATTACCCAACAGTTTTTTTATCATATTTAGAGCCTCTAAATTTCATGGGACATGCGCAACACCCAAGAGCAAGATGGGACTCGAACCCACAATCCTCGGTTTACAAGCGATACATACCCTACCGCTGAGCTACCGAGGCTTCTATGTTAAAAAATATCAGATTGCTTGATAAAAATTATAATGAATGCAATAAAAACTTTGTTATTATGTAACAAAGCAACTCATCAAATAAAATCAATTTTTTTTTGTTTGAAAATATTGATATTTCATTTCTTCATCTTGAAAATGTAAGTTTGAAGCCTTTATTTAGATTATAATGAACATCGAAAGGTTAACACCAATGTCGATATCGATGTTTGTGATGACCTCTGTGGAAACATCGAACAGCGATGAACATCGATGTTCATTAGAATAGTTATCTACCTATTTATATACCAAGTGCGTTATATAGATCCAACGCCCGGAGGGAAACATTCGGCCCGAGGGATGAATGTTTATGAAAATTATTTTATTATAATGAAAAATCGATTTTAAAATCGGTTCATTGCTCCTATACTTTCCATTTTCCTTCTCATAGTAGGCATGTCATTTGTTGATATTTTGACGTTTGTGAATATTTTTGTCATCATATTTAGTGAATGTCATTGCTGCTTTCTTTGTGTAGTCTTATGGAAATAATGGAAATGAAAATGAATTTACCCAAGAATATCGTAGAAAATGCAGCCAAGGCTGCGAATAATTCATTGCCGGATCCATTATGCCCGCTCATAACGCCCTAGGGCATAATGAGTGTATTTATAGCAACCGTATCTAAGGTAAAATCAACAAATAATGTATAAGTGAAAAATAAAAACATTAAAAGCACTTTAATTTCTTTCATATTCATTTCATTTACGAATAAATTTTTTCCAAATATGCTTGAACCTCAACCAAATTGTAACATAAATAGGTACCTATAACGAAAGGTTTCATAGATATAATGAATAAAATCATAAATTTTGGTCCAATTAACTAGTTCATTGTTCTATTAATGAACACGACAGCATTAATGTATAAACAGTTTCATTATGAATATGAACATGTGCATTAAATTGAATTGGTAACTTCTTTCCTTGTAGTAGTATTAATTAACTGATACATAGTGAGAATGTTTGTCAATCATAAGTTGGTGAAACAATTTCTCTTATTTGATGAATACAATGAATGAAGACTATTCTTTGATTTAGTGAATCGAATTTTAATGATCACCAATAGGTAGGTACATTGTTTTAATGAATACCCAGATACAGATTCACGAGTAAAAATGACATCGGTATAGTTTTTTTAATGGCATACCTAATATATTTTTCAAATTAGTTAGGGGTTATCATTATGATAACAATATTTTCCTGAATAGATTGGTATTTCGTTTAATTTTGCGATATACCTATTTAGAAATTATGAAATCTTCTCATTGAATAAAACAAAAACATTTTATTGTTTATAATATTCTTTTATCTTTATTTATGTCGTATCCTACTTAATTTCTTCAAGTACCTAGGTAATATCTTTTTTTAAAATAAAATAATAAAGTGCATAAGTTACGCATAATACTTACTTTTCATCGTTTCTCGTCTGAGCATCCAATATTTTATAATTTAGTGTGATTAAAAATTTGTTTTCCGGAATGTTTTTTTCAATTGTTTTTAGTTTAGCAAAAGAACTATAGGTATCGATAAATATAGATATTGAAATAAATCTGGGAAATTTTGAGTCATCTTAATCCTTAATCAATGAAAGTTATTTCTAATATGTTATAGTTACAATGAAATATTGTTACACTCGTAAAATGGGACACCGAAAGTCGGCATTGGTTCGCTCATTAATTCAACATATCTACCTACCTAATATACACCATATGAATTCCAAGATATTGCTAATGTTCACCGTTTTCGGTTACCTATTCATTGTTCAAAGAAAAACTTCCACTTTATCAGAAATCGCAAGGACTATTTTAAAATACTTTCAAAATAATATTGTGACTTCTTCTGAGTATAGGTAATCAAATGGCACCGAAACTATAGCGCTCCATTTTCACTGTATAAGGATTTTTTCGTTCGTGATAGGTTAAAAACCCACTGAAACCTTGATTGTTTGCCCTGATTTTATTTTTTAATGATGTGAAAATGCTCATTCATGAGGTATGGTATGTTCGATGACCTGCTTATAAATGAATCAAATTTTCAAAATTTATTAATTTTTTTTAGTTTTTCGAATCATAATGTGAATTTATCGATTCTAAAACAGCATTCTTTGAATGAATTGTGAGATATGCATGAATATTATTGATAACATCGTATAACATTCGCTAAAAATTGCGATTATGATTAAATAATACACAAAAGTGATAAGTATATATATATATATATATATATATATATATATATATATATATATATATATATATATATATATATATATATATATATATATATATATATATATATATATATATATATATATATACCTTAAAAAAGTCAACAGACATCACAAACAACGAAAATTGGTGATAGTTCTCAAATAAAATCAGTTATTATTTCAAAGGTGGTTCAAACTCTTATAAGAATTTGTCATTGTTTCAAGCTTAGAAATCTGTAAATCAATGTGGATATTATTTTAATTTAACTCATGTTGTATTTATAAATCTTTGATATTTCACATTATATATCTTATACTTACCTACATGCTATATCAATTTCCGAAAATGAATCAACGGAAAATGTAACTAGGCAAAATAGTAGGTATCTACTAGGTTTGAGTGTAAAATTAGACGAGAGGTGTCGTGGGTACTCCGGTTTTATTTAAAATACCTATATAGCATTTTTTATAATATGTATAATAGCAGGCATAATGAGATTAATTAGCAAGAGTAACCAAAGTAAATATATCATCTGAGAGTACCTAATTGAAATTTAAAAAAAAATCAGAGTAATCAAATTGAAAAAAAATAATAATTCATGGATTTTGTTGATAACATTGTGATAAAAAATTTTGTTTTGAGAAGTTAAGCAGATTATAATTTCATTATTAATTATATTATGAAAATATAAGATAAATATGAACTTAATTATTGCATTCAATCTTTGTAATTACCTACTATTTTGTGGTAACTATAGTAGGACACATATGTTCGCTATTCAATATCATATAAGTAAGCATCTTTAATTAAATTCATTCAAAGCAAGGGTTCTGAGTTTTCATCATCAAATCAATCAAATCATCAAATATTCAAAATATGCTTTATTGTCTTTAAAAATTATACACCCACTTTATTAACAAAGCGAAAAATATGGGAACTTAACAATGTAAAATATAAAAATAAACACACATCAATCAAAAAATATACAAACAATGTAATACCTAGAAATAAATACACATCTCACCACATTTCCATACAAAATATATACAAACTTCACAATAGAACTGAGAGTGTCAAATCCTCCTCAATCGAAGCTGATGCCTGTGCAGTGCCGGATTAAGCCAGCGTGGGGCCTGTAGCAAATTCGGCCAAGAGGACCTTCGTTTTTAGGTTCTCAAGTTTATGGTATTAAACTCAGATTAGAGAATGAAACCGAAAATGTGTGTGCGTGACAACCCGGAGCGGCTGTGTAGGAACACGTATATTTGTGTGCGTGTAATTATACCAGTTTTGGAAATAAACTCCCTATATTTTTTTATTACTTTTACAAGTCAAATTGGTTGGCTTTTTTCAAACTATGGTAATAAAATAGTTCAAACGTATATTATTTTAAATATTCATTAGGTATAATCAGAGTCACATACGAACAATCAAATTCAAATTTATATTCGTGTAAGTAAATGATATTCATGATACTTGTGAAAGAGCTATTTGAGACAATTTGCCTACGGTTAGTTAGCTGATGGGGGTTGAGCCATGAGAACTGACTAGAAACTGTTTTCATTCGCCAGAGGGTCACAAGTGTTAGTGTTACAATAATATGGTGCAATGTAAACTGTTGCAACTAAAATACAATGCTAGACTAACAATTTAAATCAAACATACAACCTTAGCAACCTTATTCTGCACTAGTTTTTAATATTGCCTTTTAGTATTTAAATATCGAGAACTAGTTTCACAGCACCTATACTCGAAGCTTATTCAAAGACCCGAACAGCTCGAAAGACTGGAACTAAAAACAATTTTTTTCAAGAATGGCTCACATCTAAAGAGCTTTCTACAGTTTTTCACGTTGTGCCAAATATAAATGTACATCAAATTCTAATAGTTTAATAGTCACTAGAATCCTATTTTATTTGTTCGGGTTTTACGACTAGTTCGATCGATGACAATATAGGGGAATTTCCCTGTTAGTTTTGCAGTGCCTACTAAAAATCGAGTTTTAGATATTCAGGTGGAAGTGGCTAAGGGATTCGTGTTCACAGCATGCAAGATATTTTACGCTAATCTAAACTTATTTTTTTTGGAGCGCAGTGCCCCCCAATTCGCGGGGCCCCTAGCATTTGCTACTCTTGCTACGTGGCTAATCCGGCACTGTGCCTGTGTTATTCAATTTGGTCATATCGGTTAATCGATGCTCAGAATAGTAGTCCTCTATAGAGTAATAAGGCCTATCAAGAAAATAAGATTTTGTCCGTTTCCGAAAATGGGTCAAGGGGTCAAGGAAGTTATAGATTTTAATTCCTGGAAGGTGATTGTAAAGCATTGTAGCATTGTAAATGATGGACTTTTTTCTTAATTCAGAGGAAGGAATAGGGAGGTGAACAATAGTGAACATGATGTCCAGAAGATCTGGTGGAATCTGGGGGAATAGCCGTGCTGTGACACTAAGGGTACGGCATGTGTAGTTATTTATCTACCAAGTGCGTTATATAGACCCTAACGCCCATCGGGCGTTAGGATCTAGTATCTAGTAACGCACGTGGTGCATACAAGATTTTATTTTTCACAAAAAAATCATATACTTTCCATTTTCCTTCTCATAGTAGGCATGTCATTTGTTGATATTTTGACGTTTGTTGAATATTTTTGTCATCATATTTAGTGAATGTCATTGCTGCTTTCTATGTGTAGTCTTATAGAAATAATGGAAATGAAAATGAATTTACCCAAGAATATCATAGAAAATGCAGCCAAAGCTGCGAATAATTCATTGGCCGGAGAAATCCAGAGTCGTATACGACAAGGATTATGAAGTATTCAATCAATGGAAGTTGCTTCATTTCTCCTCGTACAATTAGCTGGCGTTATGATCCATAACGCCCGCTCATTACGCCCTAGGGCACAATGAATGTATTTATAGCAACCGTATCTAAGGTAAAATCTACAAATAATATGTGAAAAATAAAATAATAATGAATCAAGCACACAGATTCAAGTGAATATAAAGAAGGAAGCGAAGTTGATGTTGAAGACGCTACCTTTTAACACGCTTTTATTAGCTTGGTATATGTGTGTATCTATGTAACGAAATCTTTGAACTTGATTTTCATCCTCTTCAAAACTTCGGATTGATTTGAACCTTTGCACACTTATCAAGGACCGATGACATGCAATAATTTTAATAGTTTGTCCTGATTATCCTGATCGGGACCTTCAGGATTAACAATTTTTCAAATCAGATACCCGTAAGTGTCTTTGTGCCAAGTACGCGTTCAAAAACGTTTTAAAACTATAAAAGCAAAATTAAATAATAGTTGAAAAAATTTAAAAAAACGCTTTTGAAGTTAGCAGAACTAAAAAAATATATCCCTGATTATCATTAATATGAATAGCAGATTATTTTTCAAAATTATAATGAATCCCAAACTTCAAAAATAGTAGTCTATATATGATAATATACTGATATTAACCTCATATTTATATGTTTTTAGAGATAATCTTACTTGAATTCACAAATATTGGTAAATATACTTACTTGTTTTCATCATCGCTATCCTCAATTTCTACTGAATCGATTTCATGATTAATCTTATAATAATAAAATAACAGCAATACGCTTACAGAAATATAGGCACATCTGACGCGCACGCCTAGCAATGCGATTTCAGTGGTGTCGGACATTATTTTAGGTCTAATATCTTCCCTTCGCAGGGCCGGATTAACCCTGTCCGGGCCCCAGGTCTTTTCAAGTTGATAAAGGAATGTAAGTAACTTCCACATGATCGACTCCAGGTATCCTGTTACTTCAAAGTCTTATGTGATATTGCAACAACATGGTTACTTTGACTTGATGCTGCAGCATAACCATATCTGACTCGTTAGCTTGTTTTAAATGGTCTCAATGAATAGGTTATAGATGAGTGATGAATGATGCTCCAGGTTGCATGATGGGTAAGGAAAGATAAATGAGATGAGACGCGGATATTTTAAATCATCTTGGAAGTTGACCCTTTCTAATACATACATCATTTTCGATGGCCATTATCGACAATGAATTCAAACGGTTCTGAACATTGTTGAACGAAGACAGTTTATTAGTTCTACTATTAGATAGGTAGGTACTAGATGGTTCTGTATGTTTGAAGTATTTCATCAATTATCGACAACATGAGTCGAAAGAAAGCAATAATATTGTTGAGGGATTCCATACAAATTTTCAAATAAAATTTTCATTTCATGAAATTTTTTTTTTCTCCGATCGTGGGAAAAGTGACACTATTTTGACCTGTTTTCTATGCGAAAAGCTCAACATTCCAGAATAGTGGTCAGTTGCTAAGCAATTAGAAAATAACAGTGCGGTAATATTCTTACCGCACTGCTGTAGCGTGCGGTAATGTAACAAATGGATTATTACATTAAAATGAAACAAAGTATGGTTTTAATTTTTATAATTTTTGTTAATATTTACATTTTTTGTATCCTGTAGCTTGACGTTTTAAAACTGCTCTCAGTTTTTGGTACTGGGCAATATTAATATTATTTTTAACAGACAAAGTTGATCGAAGCATGGAATAATGTGCCCACAACGTCGAAGATTTCATTGTTTTAGCCAATTCAGCAACATACGCCATCAGTACATTCTCAGAAAAAGATACACTGTTGTTTTTTCTACAAAAATTCATGTTCATTCTTCTCTCTGGATTTCGCCGGAAGTAAATTAAGTGAAGCCACGTTCGCGGCTTCTACTAGTTCAGGAGCCGTGCAAGACAACAAATAATCACTATCAGTGTTTATGTTTACTAATTCTTTTTTAATTCCTTATAAAATACAACGAATCAAACAAAACCAGCTTTAAAATTATTTTACTTTTGTCATAACAGAGTAATCTTCATGGTTACTACTTCTATATTTCAATATGAACATAGAGAAACCTATTTAAACTTACTTGATTACATCTTGGATGAAATATTTTTTAATTAATTAATTTTTTAAATGTAAATCAACGATCGGAGAAAAAATAGTATGTATAATTCGTGGGAAAAGCATATTCCCAAACTCCTGTGTTACCAGACTCGTCGCTACGCTCCTCGTCTGGTAATCATCACAGTCGTTTGGGAATATTATGCTTTCCCACTAATTATACAATATACTATTTCTTGCGTGCACGGGCCCCTAGTTAACGCGGTGTCCCTAGGCAGTTGCCTCTGCCTTATGGTTAATCCGGACCTGTCCATTCGCCAAGTTCCTAGAGTATAACCTGCAATAAGAAACTTCGTTTCTATGTGTTGAAATCACAACTTTTTTCACGAACATTACCTAATTAAAAATATTAAAGAAGTTACACCCTTAATTATTCACTGATCACTGAATATCATTATACAGATAGGTAGCAGATAATTTTTTTTGTAATTTGTAAAATTTATAATAATTTTTCCACTTCAAAATATACATACGTTATCTATAATAATACACTCATTATGCTCAGTCGTGACGGTCACAGCTTTCATTCGCTAAGTGCCTGGAGTGTAACGTGCGATGAATTCTTTCCAAAATTTTCCGATATATCTAAAGGTTATAATGAACTAGTCCACATCGACTTCTGGAAGTGTCCGAAAAACCATTTCCAATCAAAATCGAATTTTACTTATTACCTACCTTATTCTTATATATTTCCCACATTCGTGTTGGATCACTTCTGTATCAATTTTCAATAATTCACTGGAATATTCTTCCTTAAACCAAAACTTAAGTACGATAATCGAACACTTGAAAAAATTAAATGAGTGAAAAACGAAACAATTATTACAGCAAGGGTGGAAGGATTTACGGAAGAGGGTCCTCTTCACCCTAGTATAAACTTTCTACCCTTTTTTTATAATGAACGATTCACCCCAAACCAATTACGCGATGCCTCACTTTATACCCTCATGGAATTCCTACCCTTAACCTTGATATAAGTGGGTCAAACTTCGAGATCGACACTTTGAAAAACTCGGAATTAGGGTAGTATTTTCAGGATGACGATCGTTAAAATTCTTACTGGGGCGTTTCGTAAACATAATTTTATGCACCCCCTTTTATATAAATCGAATAAAATATGATGATATTAAAATCTTCTTCGCTGAGCTGTGAGATTGTATTGGTCGTAAAATGAGGTTAAGTTGTCCGAGTTAATTGGTAGTACGGACGTGGTGTTCTTTTTCGTAGGATTTTTCTCTATCAATTAGATGATATTTATTAAATTTATTTTTCTCGAAAAAAAAGTAGAACTTTGTATGGAATTGGCATTTACTTGGTGAAAGTTCATATTCATAACTTTATAAAGAAATAAAAAAACTAACTTTTGACTTCATCTCGTACGAGATGAAGTCAATGTTATGACGAAACGCGTTTACTCAATAAATTTTTATTTCAACCTGTGAAAAGTTAGTTTTTTTTTATTTCTTTATAAAGTTAAAAAAAAAAGTGGAATTGATGTGAGGTGCCATAGTGAATTTTAAATCAGTTTTATACCCCCTACACCAGAGGTTTTTTGATGTTTGGTATATATATATATATATATATATATATATATATATATATATATATATATATATATATATAGAATATATATATATATATATTTATATATATATATATATATATATATATATATATATATATATATATATATGTATATATATATATATAAATATATATATATATATATATATATAATTATTTATTCGAATTATTGTTGCCTGTGATCTATTTTTAATCTCTTGATAATTATTAGCAATAACAGGCTGTTTGAATCTTAAAAAACTCGATTTTATTAAAAAGTTGACGTTTCACTATGATATTCGTAATTGAAATTTCTTTGACATTTATTAATTTGAAAAAAATTTGAAAACAACAAGGTTGCTTTGTCTTGCTAATTATTTATTATATGCTATTCAGTCTAATATTAACATTCAAAATTGTTATCATAAGATGGTTTCCCTTACCATCTAATGATAACAATTTTGAATGTTAATATTAGACTGAATAGCATATAATAAATAATTAGCAAGACAAAGCAACCTTGTTGTTTTCAAATTTTTTTCAAATTAATAAATGTCAAAGAAATTTCAATTACGAATATCATAGTGAAACGTCAACTTTTTAATAAAATCGAGTTTTTTAAGATTCAACCAGCCTGTTATTGCTAATAATTATCAAGAGATTAAAAATAGATCACAGGCAACAATAATTCGAATAAATAATTAAATATTGCAAGCTGAAAATATGGCAATGACCCCAAACTTAAGCTGAGAGTTTCATACATTGTTTTTAAACTGTAAGTACCTTTTTTTAAAAGATTTGAAATTCTAAATAAATAAAAAAATTTCATTAAAAACGGCTACTTCCATATAAACGAACTATACCGATAATTTTGCTCTACCTATTTGATATTTTCCCGCGACTAATTTCTTTGTTATTGTTTATTTACTCGTTCTTAGTTCTCGCGGATAGCATTGATCGCCTCCGTGGCAAAGTTTGACCAAATCTCCCATACCGGAGAGTTCAAACAATAAACCACAATTGTGTGATTGATTGTCTTCCGTATCAGAGGATTTTGTTTGTTGTACTATTTTCATCTTCAAATTTTCAATCCAATGCTTGGCTACGCCGTTCTGATGAGGACCAAAGAGTCCGAAACACGTGTCAACGGCTGCTTCCATATAAACGTGCTATACCATAATTCTACTCCACATCTTCAATGTTTTCCCATGACTAATTTCTTTGTTGTTAGATAAATAGTACCCTATTATTTTTATTTTCAAACATTACGTAGGTAAAAGTTTCTTTGGTTTCCCTTACCATCTAATGATAACAATTTTGAATGTTAATATTAGACTGAATAGCATATAATAAATAATTAGCAAGACAAAGCAACCTTGTTGTTTTCAAATTTTTTTCAAATTAATAAATTTCAATTACGAATATCATAGTGAAACGTCAACTTTTTAATAAAATCGAGTTTTTTAAGATTCAACCAGCCTGTTATTGCTAATAATTATCAAGAGATTATATATATATATATATATATATATATATATATATATATATATATATATATATATATATGTATATATATATAAATATATTTATTAATATATATATATATATATATATATATATATATATATATATATATCAGTGGCGGCTCGTGAGGTTTTGGTTTAAGGAGGTTACAAGAGGTGTTAAAAAATACTCCATAGGCGAAAATTTTTAGGATTTCAAGGTCAACCGCCTTATAATTCAAAGTAAAACAAGCACCCTAAGCTATTAATTTGTTTTCACTTTCGAGTGTCTACCTTGAGACCTACAACTCCTATTTACAATATTCACAAAAACTCTTCTCGGCCAATTGATCAATTCATCTATTCATCAAAATTTTTTTTCTTTCACAAAATAGGTACCTACCTACCTACTTAACGAATTTGTTAACAGCTGGTGAGAGCAAATAAAAAGTTATTATATATTTTTGAAGATTAGCGGGATTCTGCGATCTATAATATCCTCATAAAATTTTTTGTCTTTCGCCGAAAGTTTTACCAATTCCTTTTCAATAGACAACAAACTAATATTTTTCAAACGATCCTGGCTCATTGAATTTCGTAAATAAGTTTTAATTCTCTTAAGAGTGGAAAACGAGCGCTCTACGGAAGCCGATGTCACCGGGATAGAAACAATTAGACATAAGAGTTTATGAACTTGGGGTAAATCTTGATTCAAATCATTATCAAGAAGGTATTTGATAGTCCTCAAATGATTTTCATTTTGCCCCAAAATTTCATTGTCATTATAAACAACACACAGTTCACTTTTTATGGCCACCTTATCAAAAAAAGTGTATTTTTGGCATAAATTTTCCAAAAGGTTATCTGAAAAATTAGCCGAAAATCCGGTAAACAAATTTTTATTGAGTAAGAAATGCAGTTCTTTCAAATCAGAGAACCTTATTTCTATTTGACCCCTAATAGTATCCAAAATTTCATAAAATATTTGCTTATAGTGAAGCTCCATATCTGCGTAACTGAATTTCTTTCGTTTTGGGCTAAATTGAGTCGTATTATCAGTAGTTTGAAATACAGAAAATAGTTTTTTAAAATAAACTTCTGCACGAAATTCTGAAATTTTTTTCCAAAAGAAACTTGAGCCCATTTCGTGAATAAATTACATCTGAAAACTTGTGCTGTAAGATTTGAAAAACTATTTCTGTTTGTTCAAAAATTAATTTAAAGATGTTTAAAAAATAAGTATATAAATTCCTTATCTTGTAAGTAAGATATTAATCCGCATGCGGTATTTAAAGTTACTTTATCGGTGAAAAATTGCTCACTTTCAACTATAGAATTAAATCCTCAAATCCTAAGCGGCCCCAAGCAGAGACATTTTCACTAGTAAAAAGTAAACACTGCCAACAAAATAATTTATTTTTTACCTCTGATCCGGTTAGGCAAGGACGTCTCTCATAATTTCTTGTATTAAAACCGCGGTTTTGTTGTCTGTTACGCTGCACCAAATTGTTTAATTAAGGGGTAGGTCGCAATGTTTTTATCAAAACTTTATCCTCATAAACTAGTGCACTAAAGTTATGGGATAACAAACATTCCACTAAGTCACCATTGAAATTTTTGAAATTAACTTCAGTAACCAAACTCATTTTAAAACAATACGCGAGCAATATAAGTAAACAAGCTGTTTTCGGCCATTAGTCACTTCGATCACACTACGATTAAATTAATGCTTTCCAACGAATTCACTCGATTTTACCCGAAATTCTATAGTTGTGATTGGTCGACATTGTATGAGACTCAGACTCCATCGGTGTTGCCATTTACATGTGTTTTGCTTTTCTATTGCAATTAGACTTCATTGCATTCATTGGCAGTATTCGCACCGTTGTTTGCTTTTCTGTGGCAGGCATAATGAACGTTGAGAATATACCTTTTTAAGCCTCCGCAGCGTTGCCACAAATCTTGAAATGAATGAAATGCAGTAAATGTAAATACCATTATATAATGTAGGTTGAAAGGAAGGTAGGTGCATAAAATAGTATGATTTTGATTAATATGAATATGCTGAATGCTGACTATTCAATATAATATATTAGTGATACACGGAATATTATTGAGGAGGAGGCTTAGCCTCCTTAGCCGCCTTTGAATAGCCGTCCCTGATATATATATATATATATATATATATATATATATATATATATATATATATATATATATATATATATATATATATATATATATATATATATATATATATATATATATATATATATATATATATATTTATATATATATATATATATATATATATATATATATATATATATATATATATACATACATACATAGGGGTAAATATATAAAGGTTTCTCCTATCTCGTAGCGTTTCGGCCATATTGCCTTCTTCATTAGCTTATCTCGCAATTTATCTTGAGAATAATACAATACAATTTTTATTTAAGAGAAAGTTCTGGAAGTAGAATAAGATATTCCAAAAGATTGTTCTTGAATATAGGTTTAGATATTTTTTTCTCTGAAATATCATTTTTGGAATTTTAAGTAAAAACATTCTTCTTGATGATAGGTATAGAAAATACGATAAATAAACTAATATTTTATCCTCCAAATGTATAAGCTCTATTTTATTGATCTGAATAAAAACGAAATTAATAGTAAAACTAATTTCATTTGGGATTATATCACTTTGTATGGATTTAAAATGCAATTCGGATCCATTAGTTTCTTCATATTCCGCATGAGGGTCATGTTTGCTTCAGAATGAACCTTGGGAAGGTACTGCTTCTTCATAAAACCAATTCCGTGTTCGGCACTTATACTTCCTTTCATTTCTATGACTCTCTTGTACACATACGGTTCGATGTAATTCAGAATCTTCGGCGAGAACTCCTTTAGCGATATCTGAAGATGTAGATTTCCGTCACCTGTTGAACGAGATAAATAAGAGAATATTCAATGATATCATAATAAAAATATTATGATTCACACTTGCGATATGTAGAGCATTCTAAATGTATATTGTTTTGAAAAAAATCGGAGGCTTCTATGCTGGATTTGCGACTTCTAGCATCGAGTAGATCCATCTCCACTTTGACTGTTGAGAGTTCTCTGCTATTGCACATAGATGGATCTGCTATACGTCTTTCAATGATTGATAGGTTCTGTGGTGAATTGTGCTCCAATTTGAAGAATTTCATGTAGAATATTTATTACTTATGATGTTTAAATGATTATTTACTGGCAAATCAACAACAGCAAGAAGTTATTATTAATGATATTGATGAAATGTTAGATGAGAAACCTATGCAAGAAGAAATACTATAAAGATATTAATTCTCAATCTCTATAGGTAATCAAAAATTTTCAACATAATGTAAATATGTTTGCAAATTAATATAGGTATATTGTGAACAATTTCACAGATTTGAATTAATTAGAATCACATGGATGTTATAGTTAGTTCAACCTGTTCGTTGAGTATTATCATTTGTTGAAGGCAGAGATATTTATAATAATTCTAATTATTTTCAGATCATGAAGAATTTACTCAGAGTTGACAAATACAATAGGAACAGTTTATGGGATGGGACCGGTTGGTGTTAAAATTTGATGGCTTCTCGGAAGAAGTCCAAGGTAAGATGGCAGATTTTTCTACTTCGCCAAAAGTACGATATTTTGATTTTTGAATTTACCTTCCAAGGCGAACTGCTCCTTTATCAGTCTCTATTATTTATTGATTATGTGCAACCAAATCATAGAAACGATATAGGTAATATCAAATATTTAAGAGTGCCATTTTAATAATTTTTCGTTTCGAATGAAAACTAAACGAGATATTTAAAATTTTAATTAACATAAATTTTGGTGACGCTTCGACGCTATTATTATAATTTTAAATATACCTACTCCATGAAAATCTACATAAGTTCTATGGCTGTTAGTCCAATATAGCAAAGCTTGAACAGCACCACAAATATTGTATTTTATTGATATTTAATTTAGGGAAAAACAAATTTGGCTCATTCGTTTTTTCTCATGACTTTATAACGGTATGCAGTAATATTTCTCAATTTTTTTTTATCCCACGTACCTGTTTTTGTTATGTAACAACAAGAGCTTCATTCTGAAACTATCAGAAGTAATTTGAAAGTAAACACGTGGGTCTTGAAGAAAGGTTGGTGAAATTGGATAATTTCATATAGAAGACTTACCTAAATGTCCAAAACCGAAAACTCTGTGAGATATGTCGCCTAAGTAATTTTCCATTTCCTCTACAAATCTGTAATAATGTTCCATCGTCAAAGATACGTCATATGACAAAACGTAACCGTCCTTGTAATAACATTCTGCTATTTTTTCGCGAATGTTCCACAGTTTCTGTAAGAAAGAACATGCTTAAATAAAAATAAACTGTGAAAAATATATTTCCCTCAAAGATTGGAGAAAAATCTAATAAGGTCGAAACTTTCAGCTGTGTTAGCGATTAGAGCCTCTTTGGAGTGGTACTTGATGAATTACATAAAGTGAATAAGAAAAATTCTTCAATAATTAAAAATTATCAAAAAAATTTCCAAGGGGAGCTGGTTATATGTATTCCGCGACGCGAAATCTGCATTCACAAGCAAACAGAAAATTATAGAAAACGTCTCAAACTCTTCATTCTGCTATTTCGGCCTTATTTAGATCGCTTCAGTGTAGCTTATTTGAGGAGGAGTGAATTAACATATTTTTAATTTGACGTTATAATTCTTGTATATGTATTTATGATATTTGTTCTGAATATTCAAGCCTATTTACTTGCCCCCAGCAGAAGACACCTAGATACAATGTACAATAATTCCGTATGTTTTTCACTCAGTTTGTCGGGAGCTCTGAAGATGATATTTCGAAACCTGTAAGCTTTGATTAGTTCTTATTTGAATTTTTCTAATGTCTGAAGACAATATACTAAAAAATCGAAATACTTCTATTGAGTGTTCTCCCCCTATTACTCGAAAGATAACATAACATAGATACGTTATCTGACAAGTACGTTGCAATTTATTAAATTTTCTTTGTACCTGTCTTTTCGCCGTTGAAGAAGCCGTCACTCCGTTCAAGACGAAATGATCTGCCATGCAACCCTCGAAATATTTGGCCAATTTTTCCTGGTCGTGTATCTCGCTGCTTCCCGACGTTTCGACTATCAAATAAACGGGATAGTGTCCGATCGGCGACGACATGTCCGTGTGTTCCTCTATAAATTGCATCGTCTTGTGGTCCATCACTTCTATCGCAGAAATTATTTCTCCCAGGTCGTTTCTTGCCTTTCGGAACGCCTTCAGGACTTTTTCGAAATTTTGCGCACCTGGAATCGGTATCTATTACGTATGTTTGAGCTTCAATTCTGATGCATCGAGCATATTAAAACTTGAACATTGAAAAAATTTGAAAAACGTGCTTCAGCTATTCAGTGTTGCTTACTCTAACAAGTGACTCGTGATTTTTCGTAGATTGATACTGAAATTGATGAAGGATTACTGGGATTAGTTTAAAATAAGAGTTCACCATTTCAATATATTAAAATAGCACGATATGTAAAGAGTGGCCACGTCCGTATAGTAATATTTTGTTATGTTCAAGGTTTCTCACTCACCCAAGAACGCCAATTGAATAGATTTCGGTTTCGGCGGACATTGTATAGCCACTTTCGTTATGAACCCCAAACAACCCTCAGAACCGATGAATGTGTGTTTCAGATGAAAACCTGTGTTGTCCTTTTTGAGGGTATTCAAACAGTCCAATACTTCACCATTAGCTTTGACCTGAAGATATAATCAATTAATGAAATGTGCAATTAAGAGGAATGGATGATATTGCTCACAAAGGAATAGTTCGGATATACAGCTGGGGGTAGCTAAACAATCTTTTGCAAGCAATTAAAAATATAGTATGTTATGGAGATCGGTTATATGTTCATTTGGGGAGATTAAATTGATAACAATGTACCTCTAATTTGTTGTGGTTCTTTTCTTTTCTGAATAAGATGCTGAAACCATCTGGAAATAGAACCCCTAATTCATGGAAAATCCTAGACAGTGACTAATACAGATACATATAAATATGGGCTCATGAACGTTAGTAATTCTGATTTTTGTTGTACACATAAAGAAGAGAATAATTTTTTCCACCATACTGTGCTATACGATATTTTTCTTATCAAAACATAATTCTTTTCATTTGTTTATATTCATATAATTTCCAGATAACGCCCAATATTGACTCATAACTATCAAGTTATTACCATTTGTTTCCATCCATTTTATCAGTTTTCATAATATCCAACTTATGGAAACATATTTTTTCCACCAGACTGTTCTAAACGATGTTTTCCTTTTCATAACTTCAAGAACCTAAATATTTGAACATTTCGCTTGATCAGGAAAGTTACGGAAGTTCGGCAGCACTGCATGCGTATTTCGTTTCATACATTTAACTTGGTTGCATTCTTGTCGTGATGCGATCTAGACCTGTACTCAATTTGTAGCACCAATAGGAACTATATTACGTCGCGATCAAGTTACATCGTTCGCCTACCTCATCGATAGTGGCGCTGATATCTCAATAATAAAACAATCTGTTATTCAGAGACTAAACAGTGAGATTAAACCCAATAAAAAAGTACAATATGAAGGATTGTTCGAGCCTCGGAGTACAAGTTGTTTACACTATTTGAAGTTGTGATTTATTAACTGTACTAACGGCCGTGACCTTAGAAATAAAATTCATGGTTATTGCCGATATTGTTATTCCAATCGATTTCGATATTTTTATCTGATAAAAAGTGATAAGCCGACCTTGCTTTCTAGTTGAGAAAAATGCAGACGGATAATGTAAAGATTGCTATCAAAAAATTAATTTTTTATTATAAAGAACATGAACATGAAAATACCGTCCTGTTCTGATAAGTTAATTGGAATTAGATGATAATTACCGAAAGAAGAAATATTTATTAACGTTTCAAACATACAACGCCTTATCACATCACTACTAACAATTAGTTTGAAAGATAATATCCCACTAACGATGTCGTTCTCTAAGATTGGATTATCAAGAAAGAATTATGGTTAAAAATATGATTGATTACCTTCTACGTGATAGAATAATACGGAAGCGTCATTGGGAATATGCCACTTGTTCTTATCAGGAAGAGAAATGAAAAGCTGAAAATGTGCTCTGATTTTCGCGAGTGGTATGACATGCGCGTAACCAATGAAGCAGTAGGAATTTACTGCGCACTGGGGGGCAGTCATAATACTATAAAGGAATACACGAAAATTGTTTAACTAGTTGTTTTGGTTTAAAGAGTATCTATAATTTCTTTGTTTTTAACACATACAAATACACTCACACACACACACACACACATATATATATATATATATATATATATATATATATATATATATATATATATATATATATATATATATAATATATATATATATATATATATATATATATATATATATATATATATATATATATATATATATATATATAGATTTACATGACCTAGTGGAAATTTTGTTATAGCCTACAATTTTTTCCATAACATTTGCAATAACATGAACATTACTGCTGAAAGAAAATTGAACTTTTTATATCGGAAAATGGATGGTTTTTTAGGATGACATCATGACTGAATATACTGAATATTAATCGTTATTCTTTCCTAACTTTTCAATGAGTTGTTCAGTTCATTTCAAATGTCAACATTATCTTATCTGACGATTTATTAATACTGTTAAAAATCTTCTTCACGTTTGTTAATGTTTTATGTTACTTACGACTTCTAGTCCTAGAACGTTTCCATGAAGATTTCCATATCTGTATAGTCTTATTCCTCCAGCGTTTGTGGCTACATTACCACCAATATGACAAGACCCTTTTGCTCCTAAATCTATGGGCATCATCAGGTTATATTCGTCGAGGTAATCATCTAGATTTTGTAGCACACAACCAGCTTCACATGTTAGGACCCCTGAGGAAAATGGCTATATGTAAAAACAAGTTAAAAAATTCTCGATTAATTAAGTATGTTGAATTTGAAAAAATATGCAATCAATAAGTTTTCGAAAAAGACGATAATTTCAATTCAAAGCTATATATATATATATATATATATATATATATATATATATATATATATATATATATATATATATATATATATATATATATATATATATTAATTCATAATGTAACAGTGACTTTCCGAAAAGCAGAAAACATTTACGCATCGACTGTGCTGCGTACCTGAACGGAAACAATTTACTGCTCTTGCAACTGAAACTTTTTCACCATTCACAGTTCATCTCAAAGTATGAGGAATATTACAATAAATTGCTGGAGATGATATTTTTGACGTTGAAATGCTTTGTCTTGTCACAAGATTTAATAATTTACATTAAATTGTAGAATACACAAACCCAATTTTTTATTTTTTGTTGGTTATATCATTGAAATGAAAACTTTCCTTTCACGATGATTAATCGATATAATTGAACGTTAATTATAGGAAGAACCAAATTTACTCACCTGATATTTCGTCCAGATGCAAAATTTTATTCATCAATTCCGTGGAAACGATAATTTCGTCAAAAACTGGCGTGGCACCACCGCAAACTCCAGTGTTGCCGCCTTGAGTGCAAACGGCCAGTAGGTTATCATTGCAGTACGATAAAATTTTGGATACTTCTTCTGACGTTCTAGGCCTCAATACCAGATTACTATTTCCTAAACAAATTATTACTATTGCGTTAAAGAATTCAAATCCATTATTCTTTTATTCCAGTTGCAATTAATATTTTATGGAAACGTAAAAAAAAATTGTTTTGTAAAGTAGATGATGTCATAATTCCTTTTTCATCTTACGACTTTCATGAATTTTTTATTTCTTTGATAGCTAAGAATCGTTACAGATTCAGTTGTTTTAATTTATGTATTTTGTATTTTAATATCGTTTCTGGAATTATTTGCGTTTTCTTCGAAATTAATTCTAATTTTTCAAAATATCAAGTTTGTGTTATATCTTAAAAACTAAATGTGATTTGACATTTTGTTTTTCAGTGGTGAACTGGTCTTCAAAAAAACTAAAAAAAAATGACTCTTCGATAAATCAATAATTTTGATAATAAAAAATATATGGCGACTTTTCAAAAATGCAAACTTTTGAAAATTCCCTGTAGCTTGAAAACGACTTGACGTATCAAAAGGCGGTTTTCATATTCAAACTTTTCGCAAATCGTGCCCAGGACATGTCTATTCGTTGTTCGCTATCTATGCTAGAACCCCCAAATCCCTTCGAAATTGGCCCGTCCTATACTACAGATTTAGTAGATTCCTGTTTTTAATGGATTATAATATATATAGTATGATGTATTTCATTTCAGAGCTCTGAGGAAGTTTAGTAAACTAAAAGAAACGTTGACAATTCATTAAATTGGTTATTGGTTCTATATAAGATAATATCTTAACCCTCAGCTGGTATCGTCATTGTTACTTACGTATCTTCGGGTCGATTCTGACCCGATACTCTTAAAAGAGATTGGAACCTCCAGATTACAAAATATCATTATTTAATCAATTTTTAGCAATGTATACAACAGGTTTAGAAACAAAAAATCTTGGATATAAATACATTTTACTGTAGGAAAAAAATTACTTCCTTCGAAAATGTATAACGCAACGCAATATAATTTCCAACATTTCAACTGAAACATCAAAATATCAAAAAATCATTATAATGGGCCCTCATACAATATATTTGTCCTTCACATTCTACAAAAAAAGAAATAGATTCTCTTTCAAAAAAAATGTGCAATAACAATTGCTAACCTATTACTCGCTTCTTACATTTTTCAAATAATAGGTAATGTAGCTGTGCTCTGCACGTGCCCGTTACACTTATTACACTTTGTAAAATATTTACTGCCATTTTTCGATTTACACATGTAACATCTTCGTAGTTTTTTGCCCTACTTACTGCATCAGGATCAGGAGGTCTGGGCTGAGAAATTGACGGCCTACTTTCATTCGTTGTAGTTTCGTCGCATTTAAGGGCTCTTTGCCATCGTCTTGACTGTTCAAGAACGAGAAAATCCATAGTGAAATAAATTCAAAACACACACGCAACTGGTATCCTCGGGTCAAATCTGTCCCTAACGCGTTGAAACAGACAACACTCCCTCTGTTGGACAACTGAGAAATCATAATGTCATCTCCATACTTCTCCTCCAGACGCTTCTTCACTGTTTTTATGTGAGGACGGGAATCTTCAGGAATCAGATCCATAAGCTGTCCAAGAGAAAATTGGCGTTCCTCCCCGTTTTCCTCGAGATAATTGTACATAATTTTCATTACTTGGTCAGTGTCGATCGTGGTTTTTCCTCTCTTCTCAAGAGTCTTAGGTAATTTGTAGAAACACAGGTGGGGAGGCCAGCTATGTGGCACTGACCCCCCCCCTGTGTTCTTGCATGTCGATATTGATGAGCTATTACCATAATTACCATAGAACTGATGGTAATTGGTAGTTAGTTGGCTAAAAACGAAGGTTTTGGCAAATTTTTTGCAATTTTGGGAAAATCTCTCCAACTTTGATCGGCTGTATCTCGGTTTTTATTAGGTTTAGGAAAAAAGTTAATAGATACAGAATTTACTGCTCTACAGCTTTGAATATAAATGTTTTGGTCGAAAACCGCTTAGTTTATAAGATATGAGCAAAAAATCTAAAAAAGTCCGAAAATTTTGAGGTTTTTCGGCCCTCCCAAAGTTAGAACAGGGTCATCGAGTCATCCCACAGCATCCCCGAACAACCTGTGAAAGTTTCATTAAGTTCGGATTTTTTTCCAGCAGACCCTACTTTTTTTGCTCTGTCTACTGGACTAATATGAAATATTTATGAGAAGTTACGGAACTACAACCATATAAGTGCAAAAGCGCCTGTCCTGTGATGAAATAAAGATGCGCCGGGTCAATTTTGACCCGACGATACCAGTTAAGGGTTAAGTAGTAAGATTGATGTGAATTTATTTTTTTATCTCTATGTACGGACACTCGAACGAAATTATTCAATTTAAACTCACCCCTGAGGTGTTTGAAGAAATCCACATTATATTTTTCCAGGTCGCCTTCATCTTGTATCAAGTTACTTTCACCCAGCAGATTTCGAAAAAAATTCAAGTGACTCTCCTCCAAACTTTTGTATGGTCCCCTCTGTACGTCGTACGAATCCTAAAATATTGCGAAATGTGAGATCGGCCGGCGTCTAAACGTTGCAATTCCTTTTCAAAATATAGAGTCGTCGAACCTTGGTGAAACGAGGTTGCGCGTGCAAATTTCGTTCGGTCAAATATCGCCTGGTATTTTGACAGATTACACCTTTTAATTTGTTGAACATGATCGTATGTCTGTATATGGTTGTTTATTTTGTTCAGACGAACTACGTCGAATATATTGTTGAAATTGTGCTTACGCGATAAAAGATAAGGTTGATAAGTTGTACTTACAATGTGGACTGAGAGGATTATGCGTTGTTATTTAAACATTTACGTGAATAAAAATGAACAGGTCAATTTTTACGCTGCCCTTGGTACATCTGATAATGCTATTCGTGCGTGATAACATAAACTCAATGTGTATTATTGAGGAATTCAGAAAAGAATTAATTTTTCAAGTGTCATAGGGATGGCTAAGTGAAAAGAATATATCGATAAATATCGTATCGATATTTATCATGACAAAAATATCGACATTTCACAATATTTGACCTAGGTCAGTGGTTATCTGAAAGTATTTCAAGTGAAATAAACAAACACTGAAAGAAACAACAAAATTATATTAAAAATAAAAATAACTGAATTACAATTACTTATATTGCGCACAAACGAAACTTGAATTTACAATTTTTACTATCACAAAATAGTTAAAAAATATATACAGTTATTGCAATTTCGATCATAGGTATCGCCATCATCAGAAAGATTGAGTTTAGAACTAAATGAAAATGTTGGTCTCTATACTGGCATCACCTTTACAGAAAATTCTGGTTAGATATTTTTAAATTGGTAAAAAATTGACGAAAATATTGGTGAGCCATCGAAAAAAAATTGAAATATACATAGAGAAGAACATAGAAAACCTCCTCATTCTGTTAAGTCGGTTGATTGGTAAAATGAAAGACTCATGTAGTTGAAGAAAATTCTTTTCTGTGAATAGAAGTCGCTCAGTTTCCGAAAATGTATCGAAACAACCACAAAGTAATATAGGCCAAGCTATCAGAGTAATTAATCGTGATGGCGTCAACAGACTTATTGTAGAAAATGAAAAGACGAAAATAATGAGAGGTCGGACGACTCGATCAGACCCTTAGTATAAGGGAAAATCGGAAAAAAACCGGCCAAAATGCAGTTTTTTCAAAAATTCATAACTCGGTTATTTTTTGAGTTTTAGCGTAGATCCTCCGGTTAGTATTATTAATCAATATAAACTTTATTTGTGCGAAGAGCAGGAACTGTCCGATGCATAGTTTTCGATCTGTGGCCATTTGAATATTTTACTATGCAATTTTCCAGCAGACCTGAATGCGACAGGTATAGTCTGATTTCAATTTACAAAAAAGATTTTCAAAGTAGAATTCTCATAATTCAAAACGTTCATCCTGGTTTAACATGAAAACGCCGAGAAATATGTTGAAAATAAAGCTGAACATGCCGACGCTTTCGAATGTCATGCTTTTCCTTGCCTGCTGCTCTACCCCCACTCTTCAACTGAAAAAAACGCAATTTTTTGCATAAAATTGTTAATAATAATAAAGTCGAGTGAAAAACATATCACTATATCATATGGAACTATTTCACAAATAATGGCGGAGCTGGTTTTCTTCTAACACTTTTTACACAAAATGCTCACTCTAAATCTCTGTAGCTTGGCCTAATAATAGATTTATATCACTGTTACACTGTGGTTGTAAGAGCACAAAAGAGTAGTACAATATTCATTTTGCTGTGTCATCTAATAACGTCAACTCGACCAGCAAATTAGTTGAAGCAGAACTATTTTATAAAGATACAACCACAGAGTAATAATATAAGTATATTACTTTTACACTGTGATTGTAAAAGAACAAAATAGTAGTAGAATATTAATTGTGCTCTGCGGTTATGGAGTAAGTTCCAAAATGTTTGTACATATATCTAATAACGTCAACTCAACCCAAAAATTAGTTGAAGCAAAACTATATTAGGTATATCGTAAAAAAATTGAACATTAAAATGTATCATTTGTACTATTATGAAAATATATTCCAATAATGAATATATTAAGCGAATTGATTTCGGACTTATGTCCATCCTCACTGCATATAATGAACTGCCTGAAATTCGAACAAAGCCGGAAAATACCTTTCTTTAACGTACTGTGGTAAAATAAGAAATAATATATCTAACAGTTCGTTCTTCTGTAACCGGATATAAAGAACATTTGTAGACCTATATCAATTAAAAACCTATATAAGTAAATATATTTTCATATATGGATATTTTCAAACCAACCCTCCTTTGTCACATATGACTGGGAAATTGATTAAAATTTATTAGGGACGGTTTTTGGGAACACCGGGAGTAAAGTAATTATTGTGATTGACTACACTCAATGAACCTTTTTCTATTTTGAATTTTCCTTTTCCTGTACTTTTTTTGTTTCATGAACGTTTAGACTTGAAATTATTTAATTTTTCAGATGTTGGTGCCATGAATTCATTATAGATGGTTTTGCTGAGGATAATAACCTCTCAAATAGTTTATCAAATGCAGTGATATTTATGGAGGAATACCATATTCCTGAAGTATGAAGATCTGTCTAATCAAAATATGGAGAATACTGGATTGCAACAAAACCTCATGGAAAGGTTGAGAAAATTGAATCATGTTAGAGTAAGTCTAAATTTCCGTAGATTCCCAGGTCACAGTATTTCCAAAATGTATTTTATATATATCAAAAGACTAAAGATTTTCTGGATAATAACAAAATAGCAAATTCATAAGAAAACAACATTATTTTGTTTGAGTAAACAAAGAATTCAGAAAACTTTTATTTGTTATATATATATATATATATATATATATATATATATATATATATATATATATATATATATATATACACCTATAGAAACAAACCAGAGAGTTAGAAGAACAATACGCCATGAATGTGTGATTTTCTTCTGCATCAAAGCGTTTAGTTTGTTGTTGTTTTCACTTCAAAGTTTTCCATCATATGCTTGGCTACGCCGTTCTGATGAGGACCAATGAATCCGAAACACGTGTCAACGGCTGTTTTTATATATGCGGTATGAACCGATCATTTTGCTTTTTTTTAAATATATATATTAATATTATATATATATAATAAATATATATATATATATATATATATATATATATAAACAACATCAAAGAAATTAGTCGCGGGAAAATATTAAACAAGTAGAGCAGAATTATCGGTATAGCCCGCTTATATGGAAGCAGCCGTTGACACGTGTTTCGAACTCTTTGGTCCTCATCAGAACGGCGTAGCCAAGCATTGGATTGAAAACTTGGAGATGAAAATAGCACAACAAACGAAATCCCCTGCTACGGAAGACAATCACACATTTGTGGCTTATTGTTTGAAACCTCCGTGGCAAAGTTTGACCAAATCTCCCAAACCGGAGAGTTCAAACAATAAGCCACAAATGTGTGATTGTCTTCCGTAGCAGGGGATTTCGTTTGTTGTGCTATTTTCATCTCCAAGTCTTCAATCCAATGCTTGGCTACGCCGTTCTGATGAGGACCAAAGAGTTCGAAACACGTGTCAACGGCTGCTTCCATATAAGCGGGCTATACCGATAATTCTGCTCTACTTGTATATATATATATATATATATATATATATATATATATATATATATATATATATATATATATATGTATATGTATATGTATATGTATATGTATATGTATATGTATATGTATATGTATATATGTATGTATATAGATATATATATATATATATATATATATATATATATATATATATATATATATATATATATATATATATATATATATATATATATATATATATATATATATATATATATATATATATATATATATATATATATATATATATATATATATATATATATATATATGGTTTTTTCATCTTTACTTCTTCGTAACTGATAATGGGTTACAGTCTACCGAAACGTATCATACATGTTAAATTGAATGGATGGAAATTCAATAGATGTACCAATATTTTATTTTTCATAAAGCGATCTAAGCTAGGTTCCATTTCTTATTACAATTTGGAAGTATAATTGCTGTATTCTCAGAATTATAAATTGTTCCTACCTTCTTTATTCTTGGAAAACAAATTAAGTGGGTATTTTCGAACTACCTAATTGTAGGTATAGAAGATTTGCAAGCCCAGTAAATCTCACTCAGGTAAGGGTACCTTATTTATAATATAAGACCTTAGCTCTGTTCAATTTACCCACAGTTTGTTCTGTGATTTTATAGTGCGAGCAGAAGTTTGAAATCGGTAAGCCGATCAATTTTTATTTAAATATTGGATGGACTTATTTGTTCGTTAGTTTGTGATAATACATTCTAACTATAAATGAAAAACAATATACTTTGTTTTCTATCACTATTTTTATTTTAATATTTGCTATTGCAATTTCGTAGTACTACGAAATTGCAGTATCTAACATTTAAATGAAAATAGTGACAGAAACAAAGTATATTGCTTGTCATTTAATATTCTTATTTCACTAAGTATATTGTTATATTTTCTTGAATTTCCTCAAAACATATGTCATTTGATAATCTATTTGTAAAAGTAGCGATGTTATGGTGCGTTACCACCGAAATTGTTGGCAAGTTTAGTGTTTCCAACTGTTTGCAACTCGCCAGAACAATTTGAGAAACATTTTAGGTGACATCAAGATGTATCCACCATAGGCAATGTCTGTTATATATACTATGTATATTATATAACTATATTGGGTACGACCAAGCCTCAGAGGAAGAAATATACATGTAGGAATTGAACTATTAAATATTTCGAAAAGAGATGACATGTTAGCAGGTCACATGAAAATGAAAGTTCATGTAGCTCCATTTCATCACTGATAGCTTTCCATGTATCATTTGTCATATTTTTATTCTTATAATTTTCATCAGTTGAGTCCCATAGTACACTTTGTAAGTAATATAAATCAATTTTTGTTGCTAACACGAGGTAATTACAGAAACTGTAAAAATTGACAACTTTTCTTAAGCAAATATGCTGGGGATGGTACGATACGTATCTTTCTAACTGTTCATCAATAATAATTCACAGTAAAAATGTAACTAGAGAAAAAAATTGTTGATGTTACTAGGTATATTTGATCCGAACCACTTAATAATTGTGATTATTTTATGTTATCGCCAGTTACATAATATATTATACATTTTCAGCAGTTTACTTTAGAGATTATAACTGTTTATTTTTATTTTGTCATTGTGAATTGCAATTTATGTTCGAGGAGATTGAACATAAATTGTGCTGCATTGACACTGTGTTGACAAATTGTTATTCACATAGGATTTTTTAATTGATACATGTACTAGTTTTGATTTGATTAGGTATGTGAGTAAAGTCATTAATTACCTACGGTGTATGTATATGTTTATATTTAGAGTTTCCTAAAATCGCTTAGACACAGAGCTACTACGTGTAGTAGAGGTCAAAATAAGTCGATTGGCCCAATTCATTTATATACCAAAATTTACCGTTTGACCGTGGAAAGATTTGAAAGTTTACTTAAAAAACACATTTTAAGAAGGATGCATTTCAATTTTTTACGTCGAATTAACCTTTGTATTGATGAAACTGGCCGTGATATTGAACATATACTATAAAAAAGCGTTTTGCCTTTGTTTCCACTACTAAACCTTTAAAATGCACTTTTATCATTTTTTATGTAAACTTTCAACTATTCTCACGGGCAAACGGTACATTTTGGTATATGAATAAATTGGGTCCAATCGCCTTATTATGACCTCTACTACACGTTCAGCTCTGTCCTAGCAATTTTGGGACACCCGATATACATATATATATATATATATATATATATATATATATATATATATATATATATTTGTATATATATATATATATATATATATATATATTTATATGTATATATATATATATATATATATATATATATATATATATATATATATATATATATATATATATATATATATATATATATATATATTATATATATATATATATATATATATATATATATATATATATATATCTAATATATTATAAAATTCTCGTGTCACGGTGTTAGAAGTTAAACTCCTCCGAAATGGCTCGGCCGATTTTCAAAAAATTTTGTGTGCATATCGGGTAGATCTGAGAATCGGCCAACATCTATTTTTCACGCCCCCAAAATGTTAAGGGTGGTTCACCCGTTAATTTTATTTTTTATTTTTCAGACTAAATTTTCTGTTCTATTTTTTTTTATGATACAGCATTCAAAAATACATACAACCCTAAATTTTCACCCCTCTACGATCATCACCTATTTTTATTTGTCAAACTCCTCCGAAATGGCTCGACCGATTCTTATAAAATTTTGTGTGCATATTGGTTAGGTCTGAGAATCGGACAAAATCTATTTTTCATTCCCCTAAATGTTGAGGGCGGTCCACCCCTAAATTTTAATTTTTTATTTTTCAGGCAAAATATTCGGTTTTATTTTTTTTATGATACAGCATTCAAAAATACAAACAACCCTATATTTTATTCCCTTTACGATCAAACCCTACTTTCATTTTTTAATTATAAACTTTAATTTTGTTGGCAAGATTTTTATTTTCATTTTGATATGACTTATCTAAAAAAATTCATATTACTCTCAATTTTTTACCCATCTACGTTCAACCCCTTTTTTCCATAGCGATGTTTATTTTTTTTTCAATTTTATCCACAGATCCACAATAGGGTTGCAATATGAGAATAGGTCGTAATATATTTTTCATACGCCTAAGTGATTAGGGTGGTCCACCCAAAACATTATTATGATTTTTTTTTTCATGATACTGCATTAAAAAAATACATACAGCTCTAAATTTTCACCCTTCTATCAACAACCCATATTTTTTAATAGCCATTTTAATAATTTAAACATAGTTTGCCGGGTCAGATATAATGATAGATAGATAACTATCTAGATAGATAGATAAAAATAATTTATATGGCAGAACAACGTTTGTCGGGTCAGCTAGTATATATATATATATATATATATATATATATATATATATTTATATATATATATATATATATATATATATATATATATATATATATATTTATATATATATATATATATATATATATATTATATATATATATATATATATATATATATATATAAATATATATATATATATATATATATATATATATATATATATATATATATATATATATATATATATAACCTGCAGGATTGAATTAATAACACATAGAAATTCAATTTCTACATTTAGAAGATTGAAAACATATTTGAGAAACTCGGTTAGTCGTAGTCGGTTTTCTGGATCAACCGTATGTCCACACATTAATATACCGAGCGATGAAGTTATCGGTATATTTGCAACCAAAGAGTATTGAACATTAAAACCGTTTGCTAAAAAATTTTAGTGAACATTTTGGAATAATAATATTACTTTTATTATTTCTAAAATTTTAGTATTTGAATATATAAATCGAGATATAAATTAATTCTTCAACCAAATGAATAATTTATTTTTTAATTTCAAGTTAAATTATCATATGTCAAATGTGAAAATAATAATTTTAGTTGCAATTTCATAAGTTACCTGCTGAATCACTTGAAATCTTATATTAATCAGTAATTTCGATTCTTTTCCTCATAACACGGTAGAACGAAAATCCCACAATTTACCGGAAATACAATATTCATGCCTGTTAAGTCCTTCCAATTAAAATAAAAAAATAAGAATTGTGCCTTTGTTAATCCCATGAGCACTACTTAGGATGGGTTTCGTATTAGACCCATGTGTTCTTTGATACCTTTTGGGAGCTGAAAGGAGGAATTTCTATTGGGTATTTGAAATATAAACTGTGTATTCATATTTAGTCATTGTAATTGCTATATTTGATATCTTGGGAGCTTATATATATATATATATATATATATATATATATATATATATATATATATATATATATATATATATATATATTAGATGGTTTTTGAAAATCCGCTTTGGTTTATTAACCTTCCAGTACAAGGGTGAAAAAAACTTGCGCCAATACACGGGTTGGGTCTCTCAGACCCTAACTCAATATATTTTTTTTTATAAAAAATTTCTTTTTTCTAGTTTCATTTATGTTTTATTTTTTGGTATTGAAGAGTTTTCTTTAACTTAAATTATGAGGAAGCCAATTTTCTCATTTTTTCATATTTTTATTAATTCAAATTAAAATTTATTCTTTTCTCAACATTAGTATTAAGAACAATGAAAAAATGATAAAAAAATGCCTGAACAACCAATGTTTATGTCAGGATTCTTTAAACAAGAGGTCATATAAACTTTATCATTTAAAATAAGACAACTAATTCAACAACAGGAATAAAAAAGTTAATATGAAATATATGTTATACTACTTTTGCTCACTACATTCGGAACAAAAAATCGCTACGTGCTCTAAACATAAGAAATTATTACCTACATTCTTTACAGTAATATTTTGTTTTAAGATTTTTACAATATTTCGTGTTCTAAAATTTCTTCGAATTCGGGATCTAAAATTTTAACGAATTCGGGATCTAAAATTTCTACGAAGTCGGGATCGGGAATTATCATCGGTATCTACTTCGACATCTGCTCGAACAATTTACTAAGTCTATTTACTTCAACTTCATAAGTATCCATGATAAAACAAAATATAATGTGTACTTGTCCAGAAAATTACAATAAAGACAACTAAAAAAATAACTCGAATATTCCCCGAATACTTACACCAATGCACTGGTTGGGTCTGACAAGACGTTTCTCGTGATCTATCATGTCCTAAGTAATAAACTTGACTGAAAAAAATACTAATCGTTAGGGAAGGAGCCTACCGAAAGGTACCGCGGGGCCCCTCACCCAATTCAATGACATCAGAAAATAGCGCCATAAAAACAAAACGCCCGGTCTGTCAGACCCAACCCGTGCACTGGAAGGTTAATATAGCCCAAATAAAAGTATGACATACTGAAACCTCAGTTCTCTTGAAAGTTTGGCTCGAAATTGTGGGCGATTTGGTCGATATTTCTGCTAGTAGACTTACCGGTGAGGATTCTAGCAACTTTTTTGAACAAATGCTACTTCCGTTTAGAAAGAAATAACAAAAAATTCAATGTGGTTTATGCTTACTGGTGCACAAGAGCATTTTAAAGTGTTTTTAACACTTAAAGGAGGTTCGTGGTGGACTTATGGCCTCCTCGATAATGAGAAATATTCTCATTATATAAATATTACAACGTATTTCTCATGAATAGCCAAAACTTTTTCGAGAAAGTCACGAACCTTGTGACAGACCGTCAGCCTTTCAATAAAATCGGTGTAAATTTTAAATGGCCTGCTATTGCTAAGAAAACACAAAAATGTAAAAATTAAACACATCCAATTAAATTATACAAACGAAGATTATCTAAACTTATTTATTATTTATGGACAATGTGATAAATTATTTCATATTAACAATGAAAATATTGAAATAGCAATTTTGGGATATTCTGAAGCATATCCAACAAAATCTTCAAGGCAGATAGCATTAGAATCAGGCTTATCTAAATCGTCAGTTCTGAGAATTTTACGGAAACACAAATATCATCCCTATGCTATCCATATTTTCATTAGTGCAGCATTTAAATGAAAATGATTTAGATAAGCCTTAAAAGTTTGAATAATTTTCGTTTGTATAATTTAACCGGGGTGCCATTACGATGATTTGAAATGTCAAATACGATCGTGGCTATACTAGATCTAATTGTTTAACGATTGCAAAATCGCCATATAAAAATATTAAATTGGCAATATTTCGAAAACTTCAAATTTTAGGTATAGATAACTTTATACAAAGTTACCTTCTTTTTAAATGCTTAATACTACAAAATAAGAAAAATGGGGGTTTCCATTTGAAAAAATTGATTTTTGTCAGTTTTCTCAATCTCATTTTAGATCTTTTTTTCGAACACCCTGTATGATAAGTTATCCAAATACTATACAAAATCTATTGATGCAAGTCTTTTTCAGTAAGGAATCCACCCCAAAGTAAGTAATACGGGAATCCTTATAGGAACAATTGATAATTATATTAGGGCTTGCAATCGTCATTTTTGACATAAAAACCTAAATATGTCAAAAACGCTTAGACTTAGGTATAGGACATAATACATAAAATCTGCCTAGAATCTTGCGTAGAATCTAAAAATGTATTAATATATAGGGTATCCAATTTAAAATAAGCAAGTTGGTATCTACTTCCGGTATAACCGGAAGTGCCACCATCTTGAAAATATTTTAGTCGAGTTGCCCCTATCAACATTAGTATACTGTCAAATTTTCAAAAGTTTCCTATGTGTAGTTTTCCATATACAGATCGCGTTCTTTCCCGGTGGGACACCCTGTATATATATATATATATATATATATATATATATATATATATATATATATATATATATATATATATATATAATCATTTATTTATATTTATGTACCTGTTTTGTGTGCCTACTATGACAGACAATATTATTCGGTAGGCACATTCAAATGTTTAAATACAGTTCACTACTCCGGTATCAATAATATAATTTTTGAAGCTACCTCGTAACTAAAATAATAATACACTATTTGACCTTGATTCTGCTCTGCTATCTAGTGCGTTAACGCAATGCGCTGTTACGTTGCAATGATTCCCGTTAATATATATTTTCCTATTTGCTAGATAGTTGAAGATGATCTACCAGAGAGTAGTTACCAGTGGCGGTGCCTTAAAACGCCTGTTTCCCACCCCAAGACTAGCGTGTCGTCGAAACAAATACGGCACGCTTCCAGCTTTGACCAAGGTATGTTATTTGTCTATTATTGTTCTAGGCTAGATAGGATCTAGTTCATTTTGTGCTGATTAATCGAATCGCTCGCGCAGTGTTTAGCGCGCATGCGGGAAATAACGGCGATACTTGTATAATGACGTCGATCATGCTATGGAAATCCAATCTTGCACTGTAGTGCAGTTAAGTGTAAGTGTTGTTATTTTAATGGATATCAATACCTCAAAAAAATAATGAATATGTTAACCTGGAAACTATATGTTATCGCACAAATTATAATTGAATAAAGAAAGCAGTCCATTGTGATTTTTTTAATCTATTCTTGTTCATTAGAGTTCTTGAAAACATTGGTTCAATTGATGACATTTGTTGTGATGAGGTGAATAAAGGATATGTCAGTGTTGTTCATGGCTGCACAATTGTACACTTTGACGCCCTTTTTGAACTAAGAGTGCACTGCAGCACCACTTTACTTATTTTCTTCAAAAAGTGCACCTTTTCATTTTCCTTGAAAGTTTATACCAATAATATAATAGATTGTACTCAAAGATGAAGAAATATAAAATCAGTGGAATGAAGTAGAAGAAAATATTTAAAATCTGTGAATTAGTGTCAAACCGACAATTGACAATTGTCAATGTCATCAGTCATCATTGTAATTTATTTTATTCTGTTATCTGCATAGAAATTATAACTTGTTAGGTTAGTATATCTACGGTTGTATGTGGGTGCCAAAGCAGATGTACTGATGAAATTGAGGCCAGATGAGCCAGAACTTTTTAAAAACTTTAGATCGAGAGCTCTTAATTTTTATATTGAGTTCTGTGGCCAATTAAGATCTCGATTTAATTTTAATGATCCCCACCTTAAATTTGCTCCAAATTTTACACCAGAAATAGCATTGAAGGGTGAAATAAATTCAATCAGTGAATTCATAAATTTTTCTCCAAATATAAAAATTGACATTGAGGCTGCTAATATTGAGTGGCAGCTTTTGTCAGAAATAAGCATACCACAATGTACTTCGAATATGGACCTTACGGATTTCTAGTGTAATGTAGCAAACACGAAAAATTATTTGGGGTTAATATGTTTCCAAATGTAATGATTATCGTGTCAACTGTGTTAGCTTTGCCACATTGGTCTGCAGCAGCTGAGAGAATATTCTCAGAATTCAATAATACCAAAACTGCCCTCCGAAATAGACTCTTAATAAAAACTTGTTCTTCCATCTTACGGGTGAAAGAATGAAAATGCTGCCTGAAGGGTCATTGGAATGAAGACCTGATAAAACACTTTTAAGTTATAATCTGGTTTTTTTAGAAAGTACCAATTCCGAAATGTCTGATTAATGTGATAATGCAAAATCAGTACCTATTATTGTTTATTATTTTGTTCATTTATTTTATTCCGAGTATAAGTTTTGTTGCATTTTATTTTTTTTTACTTTTTATTTCTGTTCCATGTTCGTTGAAATATATATTTGTTCGTTGTGTATATATATTAAATTAGTCTAATATAAATATATATTCTGATATAAAAATATATATCGCCTTCACCGTCTGAATCATAGATAAATAACCTAATTCTTTGTCTATGATCTGAAATTTTTTAATACTATTCATTGCTCTATGGTTTGTGTTCTGTGGTGCACCATTGACATCTAAAGTGCACTTTTCATCTGACAAATAACGCACCAAAAAAAACGACCCTGGAACAATACTGGATATGATCACTGTATAAGTTGTTACATTGAAGGATAAGATAACTAGGTCTGCAAGGCTCTTGAAATGTTGAGCTGATCGAGTTTAAATTCAACTAATTCCTTTGTAATTATCATCAACACTTTTTGACAAATTTGATTTGAAATTTTCTTACGTTGATTCCTCTGTGGTGCCATTTCTTTTTTATTTATATAGCCTATGTCTTTTCCATCAACATTGTCTATGATTGTGTAAAATATCTTTTCAATCGATCAAGTAGTTGTGAAGGGGAAGGGTACCAACGAGTCCAGCATTAGGAGCTTTAGCTCGACTCGTTCTTCGTCTTATTCAGCTCAATCATGAATATTCCAGTTTGAAATTTATCGCGTCTTCTCAATAATATCACAGACGTTTGTGACAAAGTTGAGAGAATTAGGCAATCTAGTCCATTGATAAATTTGTTCAAAAAACACATGTTTGTTTCCAGAGAGAAACTTCATAAAGTACATATAGAAAACAACAATATTTGGTTGAGTTCTGGATTCTCTTTTAGACATCCTTCAGAATTATTAGTATTTTTTATTTATACTTTTATTGGTACTTAATTTCAGTAAAGTATCACAAAAACTTGTTCACGCTCTTGTTTTTAAGTAGTTAATGAAAATGTCTACGACGACGATATTCGAAATATACTGATATAAATTATGTCGGTGTGATTCCATTACATAATAATAGATTTTCAATACAAATCAATGATTAATTTACATGTACTGAGAAGTGAGGTTACATCAGTTGAAAATTAAATTCAACCTTACGACAGATAAATGCATAAAATAGTCGGATAGATGTCGCTCCATTTGGAGACTACTTCTTCTTCTTCTTATCTTTTATCTATGTCCTCGGTTGCGGTGACCATCTAGACATAATACCTATTTGTTCTAAATTGGGCCTGATATCAACAGATCTTGGACGAGCCAATACCCAATTATTATTTTCTTCTTCTTCTTTTTTTTTAAAACAATTTTGGTTAAATCAGGAGATTGGATCAATTAACATCGGACAACACAAACATAGGGGTTGATTAGGATATACATTTAGGAGACTGTTAGTTCTTCTGAAATTCTCGTTATCTGAGATATCTGCACCTACAGTTTAATATTTGGAGATGTCAGGTAATGAATAAGAGTTTTTATTAGTTTTGGGTCATTTTTTTATATAATTTCGTAAATATTAATTGGGATATTTATTGGATCTAACTTAGATAAATCGGAATATAGCCTAATACAATTTAATTTTTATTTGGACATGCAAAGAAAATGTGAGATTATTGCCTTTCTCCGCACATATGTATAATTGATTGTTGGTGATTTAAAATATATTATAACCTTTAATATTGAATTTATATGTTGGTTTCAAAAATGTTTCCGACAATAAAGATTATTGTCCGAAACTTCCCCGAAACTTTGTTTAGAGTTATTAGGATGAGTAGGGTTTTGGACCGTATGTGTCCATAGCCCCACTGTTTGAACCATCTTCGATATTATTAATTTTATCATATATCATTCCCATAAGACTTTTATATAATTCAATTTCGTTCTTATTAATATTCTTTTTAGAAAGAATTTATATCATATGTTTTACCTCAATATTTTCAACTGATGTATTTTCTGTATTATTCATCAATAATTTGGAGGGCTTGTAATGAGAGTGAGGGTCTGTTTGAATGAGTTGAGATTGATGCAAGGTCTTGTCATACCCTAGATCAATAGTTTGAGGAAGTTTTCGTCTTTTTGTTATGCTCACATAAGATGACGTAGAAGGATTACTGTTTATCAGATTCCTTCTATCTTGTACATTAATGAGGATTGGATTTTCTGGGTTCCTTGTATTACTAGGAAGAGCTGGAAATAATTGGGGTTGTTGGTTTGGGCCGCTATATTCTTTTCTAATTTGTTTTACCGCTTCAAAATACGAGATATTTTCTAAAGCAATTAAATTATTTATTTGTTTTTGTCTGATATATTCTGGGCAACTTCTGTCTGTTGAAGCATGACTTTACAGTAGATGCATTTCAAACTGTTTTTATTGGAACAAAGGGTTTCGTCGTGATTAAGACCGCAATTTCTACATCTTTTACTACCATTACAATTACCGTTAATGTGACCATACCTGAGACAATTATAGCATTGTATTACCGGGGGAACATACAAAGATATCTGTCTTCTGCAACCCCAAATCGCTATTGATTCTGGTAAAATTTTACCCTGGAAAGTAATCAACCATGATCTGGATGGCACATATTCCACTTTTTCCCCTTGTTTTACTCGCCTTTTAAACTGTTTGGCATCTAAAATTGTTATTTTAGAGTCTGCTTTTACTATATCTTCTTTAGTGATAGCTGATCCTATATCTTTTATTACTCCCCTGCACGATACTAAATTAGTAGGAATGTATATGTTGTAATTACTTTGATCCAAAAATCCGGACTCTACAAAGGAATTAGCTGCCAAGCCAGAATTATATTCAATTCCTATTCTTTTTTTTCCTTTTTTTGTTATACATTTTATATGTTTAATTTTATTATTAAAGAGTTTTTTTCCTAGATCCATAGGATGTAGGTTACCTAAATTTTTATCTGAGATTGATTCTACTATAATAAGGAATGGACCTGTATCGTTATTTGTGAATTTATGTCTGATTTTATCTTTATTAGTTACATTGGATTTATTTGCCATATTTTTTTTTCTTATTGATTCTATCGTCTGAGATAAATTAGCAGCTTCTGTACATAATTCTTCATCTGAAGACTGATTTTTCAAGAGTGATTCAACTTCTTTATTTAATAGGGATAAATCAGAGATAGAAAAGTAACAATTTTCTACATCTTCCGAATTAAAAATTACTTCACATGTTCTTTGCGATTTAGGAGTCAATTGAGACATGAGCAAGGGGGACAAAGGGGTCCCCCCCGAGTCACTATCCATTAAAATGCCCAACTATTCAGAAATTATTCTTTCCCCATATATTTTAATGTAAGAAAGAGACAAAAAAAAAATACCTCGTGTTAGCGAGAATTAGAAGAGTGGATTAACAAAAGGAATGGACTTACCACCCAAAAACAATTACTTCACAAAACTCACAATGGTTAGTAGTTAAGGAAATGACGTTTTTATTCTAATATATAGATTTTTTAAATTTAAATTTCGAAATTTTAACGGTATCGACCTTCAGTCTATGACAGTTAACCTCCGAATCCATTTGGAGACTAGTTAGTGCAATACTCTATGATCGGACCATCGAAAAAGTAATGCATAATAATTCAGCTTGTTCCGAGAGATCTTTGGCATGTTTACAAAAATAGAGTATGGAATTTTTGGGAACAAGAATGGATTCAGTTGAGTAGCTTGAAAGGAAAGGAGTATTCACAGATGGTATCAAAGTCAACTTTACATAGGAAACCATGGTTTTATGCAGTAGATCTCCCTAGAAAGTACATAACTACCATAAGCAGAATACGTTCTAACCATTGTTTAACTCCTGTTCATTTACATAAAATCAAAATCACGAACAATCAATTATGCCTATGTGGGGAGAAAGGCAATATATTTTCTTTGCATGTCCAAATAATTAATTAAATTGTTCTAGGCTATATTCCGATTTATCTAAGTTAGATCCAATAAATTTCCCAATCAATATCTACGAAATTATATTAAAAAATGACAAAAAAAGTAATGAATCTTCAAATATTAAACTTTATGTTACAGATATCTCTTATAACGAGAATTCCAGAAGAACTAACAGTCTCCTAAATTTATATCCTAATCAACTCCTTATGTTTGTGTTGTCCGATGTCAATTGATCCAATCTTCTGATTTAACCAAAATCGTTTCAAAAAAAATTTAAAAAAAAAAGAAGAAAATAATAATTTGGTATTGGCTCGTCAAAGATCTGTTGATATCAGGCCCAATTTAGAACAAATAGGTATTTCATAAATGAAAGAGAAGCAGAAGAAGAATTCAGCTTTTGATTTTATTCTGGATGATATAAATATTTCTCGTGCCTTCAGTTTCCTTTTCTCTTTTTAAGCCCTTGTTTATCTTTTTCAGGACCGTTATCCCAACGTGAAACGAGGTAACTTCGAAAGCATCGACCGAAGTCACTTGACTTTTTTCACGGACCTGCTGGGATCGAACCGTGTCCTCACTGATGAAGCGGACTGCCAGGCATACAACATCGATTGGATAAAGACTAGTCGCGGTCAAAGCACGTGTGTGCTGAAGCCAAAAACGGCCGATGAAGTGGCAGCCATCTTGAAATTTTGCAATGACAAAAACCTCGCCGTTTGTCCGCAAGGTGGCAACACCGGTCTCGTTGGGGGTTCGGTCCCCGTTTTCGACGAGGTTATAGTATCAACTTCTTTGATGAACAATATCATCAGCTTGGACGAATTGTCAGGTGAGTTTTAATGTTTCTGAATTGCTGAAACAACACGAGAACAAGTTTTCTGAAGCAGTATCTCGAGTTTCCTTGTATGACAAGGCTGTATTATTTCCGGAATTGTTGTTTTTTATGAATCTTGAACTATTAAGTACTTAAGAGCAAATATTAATTAATTTTTTTTCTTAGGTGTTTTGAAATGCGAGGCTGGATGTATTTTAGAAAATTTAGAAAATTATTTGGCCGATCGAAATCTCATGATGCCGTTGGACTTGGGGGCTAAAGGAACTTGCCAAATTGGCGGAAATGTGTCAACAAATGCGGGAGGACTTAGGTTGCTACGATATGGTAACCTGCAAGGGACTGTTCTTGGTCTGGAAGCGGTGAGTGTTGCCCATATTGTGAAGAGAAATTTATTAGGTATATGTCATTAAATTTGCTGATGAACGCTTAGTAATTATAGTTATTTTCTACGTCCTTTAACCGTAATTCACTATCAATACAATGGACAAAGTGTTTTTTCTCATGCTGAGGTCAACTGTCAACGATGTGTTAGTCTGCTTCATACTTTGAGCAAAATATTATCAATGGTCAAAATATTAGACATGGTGGGTTTTTCTCTTCTATTGAATCCATCAACTAGACGCATATATTTATTAAAGTAATGCCTTCATAGTTTGTTTCTATGCACTCTTCATCAACTATATATTATACTAGCTACCTGGCTATGCGTTGCATCGGCTCAGTTTATTTCATACAAAAATTGTGAATGCCCTGGACCAGCTACCCGGTTACGCGTTCTACTAAATTCATTTTGGCAGAAACTACAGAGCTAATTTTGATGATTCTTTCACATTAAAACCTTCTCCATGAAAAAACATTTAGATGTGCCAAGTTTGCCGATGATCGATCATAAGGTGTTTGAGTTTAGCGATCTCATTCATCTTCATGAGATACCCAAATATATGTACTTATAAGTAAATTATATTAATTTCGATTTATTTCGTTTGTTGTGTTAGGTAACGGCAAATGGTGAAATAATTGACTGCTTGTCTACGCTTAAGAAGGACAATACCGGTTTCCACCTGAAACATCTTTTTATTGGTTCAGAGGGTTCCTTGGGAATTGTGACAAAAGTTGCCATACAATGTCCGCCTAAACCCAAGGCGGTTAATCTTGCATTCTTGGGTAAGTTGGTTAAAAAACACAGATACACACACACACACACACATATATATATATATATATATATATATATATATATATATATATATATATATATATATATATATATATATATATATATTGTAGAAACAGTCGATTAGATCTTGTAAAAAGGTTTATTGAATAACGCTTCGTCACGAATGACGAAGCGTTAAAAGTTCTTCTTTTGTTAGCTGGGGCTAAAATTTAAATGATTAGAAGTTAATTTATTTGACTCCAAATATAAGTACTACATCCAGATAAATCTGAAACTACTCAACCAAATCCACTTGTGCAACTATATCCAATTTCATCTGAAATAGGACAATTTGGTATATATTTATTTATTTATTACAAATGGGAAATTCTACAGGCCTATGCCCAATAATAGAGATCCACTAAATACAAAAGCAAAAAATTTGTTGATTCCGTAGGAAACAATTTACAAATTATTGAGATACATTAACCAAGAATAAGAGTAAAATGAAAAAAAAAATAGTTATTTTAATTAATAATTGCTTCTTGAAAAAATTCACCTTTGTTCTTTTTTCGTATACAAATACTATCTTTCAACTCCGGTGCATTTGATATTAATCGTTCGTTTTACTCAGGTTTAGAGTCGTTCGAGAACATCCTCGAGGTGTTCAGAAGATCGAAACGAGACGTAGGGGAGATTCTGTCATCTTGCGAGATGATCGACGCAGGTACCCTTGACGTTTGTACGGGTCATTTGAAGCTCAAATCGCCACTTCCCGATTTTCCCTTCTACATGCTGATAGAGACGCACGGCAGCGATAACGGACATGACGAGGAGAAGCTCAATAAATTCCTGGTCAACGTGATGGAAGACGGAACCGTTTTGGATGGTGTTGTCACCAACGAACCAAGTAAAATGAAGGTAAGTAATCTACGGAGAAGTGTAACAGGAAGTAGGGAGAAGTCAGAACTAATTAATTTATTCCGTAGAATATTTCTTTTTTCTTGAAGAATTAATGTTTTTATTCGTTAACAAGAGATTCTAGGTTAGTATTTCAAATAACTTTCACAACTCATTCACGAAGTGTATTCTACATTATATCACACAAATGTAGGTTATACGTACATTCTAGTTAAGGGTCCTACGGAAAGTGAGGTTACCATTCATGTCTTCGGTGAATATTTTCTTTTTTTGGCCTTTTATGTTTAGGAAAAAAAAATATTTTTCTAACAAGTTACTTTACTGCGATTACAATTCAAGAATCAATTGTTTTCGAACATATTATTGTTTAAACATATCATATAACAATTGAGTTGAGTTGTTCATTTAGGCGGCACAATTTTTTGTAGGTTATGGTTCCAAGACTAACGAAATTTGATGAAGACTTTTGGTTATTTTGATACAACTGAGCAGATCCGAATAACCACTCAGATTTTGTAGATCGATTACCTCTTTTTAAATTAAGTTAACCTAACCTAACTCAACATTTCTAATCTAACCTGTGAATTCAAGGAAGTAGGAAATTAATGAAAAATATATTGATTTTGGCAAAAATAACAATTTTAGCAAAATTAAATTTATCTATTTTAGACATTTGCTACTTTCCTGTGTCTGAAGGTTAGGCTAGTGCGGCTGGGTTTGGATAAGTTCCATTTTTTCCTGAAAACAAGAAACACTGAGTGATCTAAAAAATGAGAGTTAATATTCTGGATTTTCAGACCAAAATGAGCAAATAACAGAAATTTTATAAAATTTCGTCATTTTAGAAAGATATATATATATATATATATATATATATATATATATATATATATATATATATATATATATATATATATATTCGTATGTATGTGCTTATGTATTTTAGCGTTGTTTACACTACAACGGGCGCAATTTCGAATCAATAGAGTTGAAAGTTGGTAAAGAGGTAACTTCGTATGATATCTTGGATGGGATTGTTTTTGGTTTGAATTGGTTGGGGGGTTGAACCCCCTGGAGGGAAAATAAATCTCGTTTACACGATAACGGTCGCAATTTTGGAGCAATAGAGTTGAAAGTTTGTAGATAGGTAGTTTCGCATGATATCTTGTATGGTATTGTTTTTGGTTTGAATTGGTTGAGGGGTTGACCCCCCCCTGGGGAGGAAATAAATCTTTTTTACATAATAAAGGTCGCAATTTTGAAGTAGTAGTGTTAAAAGTTTGTAGGTAGATATTTTCGAAAGATATCTTGGATGAAATTGGTTTTGGTTCGAATTGGTAAAAAGAATCTCTAGGAATCTATACAGGATATTCTTATCAATTGGCTTTAATTATTTCTCAAAATATATCATTTCTACTCAATACCTGCGAAACTATTAAATTTCAGTCCAGAGCTATTCTTCAAACATCTTCTCTAACTTCTTTAAACTAAAGGTTCTCGTTTTATAGAGTGGAACTCGTCCGAAAGAGTATATTTCGACATTCGTCGCAATCAATTAAGTGTGCCTACTAATGTTCATTATTTTATGAAGAAATTTTCTGATGAGTCATTCATTAGGTTTGTTTAAAATTTTTAATTTCGTTCGATTACCAGAAAATTATTCTCCCTCTGTGCACCATCAAGAAATGATTCCAGTTAACTAATTTAATAATTTCTTTCTTACAGACAATATGGGATCTTAGGGAGAGGATAACTGAAGGACTGATGCATGACGGATATGTCTTCAAGTACGATTTGTCGTTGCCTCTGAAGGACTTTTATTCGTTAGTCCACGTCATGCAAGAAAGAGTTGGAAAGGATGCTATCAGGGTTACTGGATACGGGCACATAGGTAAATATATCAAAATTTGTTATTTCTTCTTAGCTGTATTCTTTTTGTACAAGTGCTCAAATAATGAATGATAAAAAAGGATTCGTATGTCATCTGCATGTGTTTTATCGTAAGTGGCATTCAATTACATTTTGATAAACACCCATGAAGCTATGGTTCAAATTATACCCCCCTTGACATAGTTCCACACCCTTTGACATAGTTCCATACCCCTTGACATAGTTACACACCCCTTGACATAGTTACACACCCCTTGACATAGTTACACACCCTTTGGTGTAGTTCCATGCATCTTGACGTTTCTGAGGAAGCGACACCCCTTGACATAGTTCCACACCCCTTGACATAGTTCCATACCCCTTGACATAGTTACACACCCCTTGACATAGTTACACACCCCTTGACATAGTTACACACCCCTTGACATAGTTACACACCCCTTGACATAGTTACACACCCTTTGGTGTAGTTCCATGCATCTTGACGTTTCTGAGGAAGCGACACCCCTTGACATAGTTCCACACCCCTTGACATAGTTCCATACCCCTTGACATAGTTACACACCCCTTGACATAGTTACACACCCCTTGACATAGTTACACACCCCTTGACATAGTTACACACCCCTTGACATAGTTCCACAGCCCTTGGGTGTAGTTCCACACCCTTTGGTGTAGTTCCATGCATCTTGACGTTTCTGAGGAAGTGACTCACCCATCGTACCATTTATTTCACGCGCAATCTCTCTGACTCGTTTTATAAATGGGAGAAATTCGATCGCAATGACCAATTTTCAACGGTTTCATCAAGATCTAAGTGCCCATAACTCGAGGCTGGATTATAGGGCAACATATGAGTAACCTATATGGCCAAGTTACAAGTATCTGAGTTGTGTACGTTGACAATGCACAACATTTTTCTGAAAAGTACCCACAAGAGTACAATTTTGGCGCCTAGAGCCGATCCAAGTGACGTGCCGTCGGCCAAGTGCACCAATTTTCGTCCATATAGAATCTAGAGGCGTTACCCGATCTAATGATACAAAACTTTATGATGAAAACTCATTTTTTTAGCTGATAACAGTGAAGTATTGTAAGTTTGGATTAGTAATTTCATCTTTGGTGCCATTCATAAAATCACTTCACACCAATTTAATGGTCCTTGCCGCAGGAGCTAACATATGGTTTATCAACACACCCCTGTTGTGACGTTACATATTTCACATTAAGAAATTATTAAATTAATAGAGCACTGGTAAAATTATATACATAATCCTATATTTTTTCATCATAAAATCAACAATAAATGAAAGATTTTAGAAAATTTATAAACCATAAAGCAAATGAACGACGTGATTCATCACAAAGTAATAGTAGAACTAAGAAAAACATGTCCCCCACTGTGAAAGTCCAGTGAAAGAATGATATACACATACATACCTTGTTCTGAGGCAACAAAACCTTAAAGGCTGTATTGCTCTTTCGGCATATGTCAAATGAGCCTGACGCACGACACCGTAGGCACAGCGAGAATAAACTCACGCATGCGCTACTTTCCAAAAGGTGATCCAAGCAAATATAAACCTTATAATAATATTCATACAGTATGTGGTATTTTTTTTTTAGTTCTTCGTTAGAACTGAAGCTAAGAGTTTCAATACTTTAGATTTCTTTATACTTACATGTTATGTCACGAAGCTTGTTACTCTCAATCCCTCTTGTTAGAATGTATATCCCACTTTGGTCGCCCACTTCCTGCCCCTTTAGTGTGACTTAAGAGTAGGTACTAGGTAATAATTTTAAAATTTAACCTTTAGGAACTATAAAAGATAAGTATAATAAATTAATAGAATAGACATACATCGTACCTACTATCTTTTTTTTTTTTTTTTGATCTTAGGATAAAGGAATTTCAGTTTCTTAATAATTTCATCTTGTTTTCTTCTAGGTGACGGAAATATTCATCTGAATATAAGCGTTAAAGAATTTTCAACTGATGTGCTGAATAAAATTGAGCCATTCATTTACGAATACACATCAAAACTTAGAGGAAGTGTAAGCGCAGAACACGGCGTCGGATTCAGGAAGCCAAAATATGTGCATTATTCGAAAAGTGATGCAGCTATAAATCTCATGAAGAGCATTAAGAAAATGATGGATCCGAAAGGAATCTTGAACCCCTACAAAGTTCTTCCACCTTAAGACATTTTTGTTTTTATGGAAATTTTTTATTTATAGCGACATCTGTTGTTAAGTTTGTTAAATTTTTACTTTCTAAATTTAGTCAGTGAAAATTGTGAGGCCCATCATATCATTTTATTATTCTATTTGTTAATTTGCTGAATTGAATCAATGTTATAATTCATATTTATTATTTTTTATTGAGGCTTATTTGTACCTTGTATATTTGAATAGTTGACGTTACTTAATATTTATAGCTATATGAACTTATCCCACCCAATGTGAGCAGCATATCTAAATTCAATTTAATTACAGTATCTATATTTCATAGAAAAAACTCGGACATACATGAATTTTTTAATATCATATATCTTGAAGTGTTCAGTACTTGAGTTTTAATTTCAAAAAGTGATGTCTATAATTAACAAATCTTTGGAAGGAACAGTTTCAAATTGTCTTATATTTGACTTAAAATTTACATAGCAATCTTAATAAATACAAATAGAAACATTTCAATAAATATAAAGAATTTTAACAAAACGTACTTATGTTATGTATTAAAAAATATTTTTATGGTAGTGTTGAAATAATCGTATGAAATTCTCAGGGATATAAAAGATAATTTTGTTTATTGATAATATCCAGGTTTTTTGAACTTCTGTTGGTATAATTAAAGCAGTGTTGTTATTTTTTTGTGTTTCTGTGAACTATATAGGTTTTATATAGAGAATCTCTCAGTGTTATAATCTATCAAATTTTAAGGTATTTTTAGTATATTTTATCTTAAATTGTTAAGATGAATCCAAGTACAAGACAAGAACATATTTGTTAAAACAATAAGTTAATAAAATATGATATATCAGTCTTTTTTTCTTTATCAAAATAAATGTTGATATGAAATAATTGTGATTTTTCTTCTAGTGTTGCTAATGATAAGGTTGTTTTACTCGAAAAATTGTAACCAAGTGATAATACTGCTACCAAATAAAATAGTAATCAAGAATTATATATTTTTTATTTTATATCAATTTTTGTGACTGAATATTGATCTCATATTGAAATTTATAAAAGCTAGCAAAAGAAATACAAGGAATTGAAACAAATTTTAAGTTTATCCAGAAAAACTTTATTTATTTGAAAATGATCCAAATTTTTTTTTATGTGGGCGCAACTATAAAGTTTCAGTTCCACCAGAGGAACATTGAGGAACATTTTCTTGCTGAATGTTTCTCTTTCTCCTTGTTGCCATGGGTAGAAACTTATGGCAACATACGTCAACTTCTTGTTTCCACTGAAGCAACTGAAATTGTAAATAGTTGCATATTATTAAGTAGAGGCAATCAAAATTTGTTGCTGAAAAATTTTAAAGAACATTTTGGAACATTTAATGAAACAAGCAACAGCAACAAATTGTTCCTCAATGTTCTTCCGGTGGATATAGGGAAAACATAATAAGCGATACGCCCCCTACCGGTGTCGAATATTACTAGAGCATGCGAGATAGATTGCTTTGTTTACATCTGTTTACGTGTATTTTATATGAGAAGTTGTTGAAATTTAATTGTATTTTGGATCGTTTACAAACGTTCAGAAGAGATGAATCACTATTGTTGTGTATTCTATTGTTCATCCTAGGCAAAAAAAAACCGAATATACCTTACATACCTTTCCGAAAGCTGGACAATTCAAAGTGGCATTCCAAACAAAGTTGGGAAACAAGGAAATGATGGACAGAAGAAAGGTGTGGATTCATAACTTGAAGATTGAAAAAAATGTCTGAACATAAGAGAGTTGTTCTTTACAGTTTACTGAGAATAATTATTTTCCCTACAGTAAGTTTGTGGATTTTTCCATATAGAATTATACCAACTAATGATGTGCAATTTTCAGCCAGCCGAAAACGTAGAGTTTTTGAAGTGGAATGCTATTCCAACGAAAAATCTTCCACTTTTATGGGAATCCGAACCTGGGCCATCATCCAGAGATTCTAGATAATTGTATTTTCTTTCATGTAACAACCAGAGATACTATTAAAATAATAATAACAAATAATGTTCATTTGCACAACCAAAATAACAGTTTATCATAACATCAAGAATATGAAATAAATCTTGACTCTATAGCTAGGTAAAAACTAAAATATTCAATTATATAATCAGGAAAACAGAGATTCTATCAAAAAAAACCAGACTCAGAAGTCCACCGTACTTTTAGGAGAGCTGTTATACGTCAGGAAAATTCAAAAAATAACTCATTACGTTCAAACCATTCAAGCAGAGTATTCATGTTAATTCTTCTTTTATTTCATGTTGTTTCTTTCAGTTTTGCTGGTAAGTACTTAGTTTTGTCCATTATACTCAAAAATTTTTCAGTTCGTAATGAAAGTAGACATGTCAGAGATGTTTTCTTGAAACTTTTGAAAGTTTTTTTATTTTTTAAATAAATAGGTGTTTTATCATACAGCCTTTTCATGAGGTATACATAGTTCCTTCAACCAATGAATTTATTCGTCCTCTACTTTATTTTATTATTGATATTCATGTTCAATGATAAAAACTCAGTGTAAATTTCAACTTGATGTAGGTAGGTTATCTACTGTTGAACAGAGATAATATTGTCCTCAATCGAAACACAATGAACCACTAGAAACCACTATTAGCCGTTCCGGCGCTACGATCTTAATTTCGGACGCCTATAATTCGTTTTCCTATTTCACTGCATACTAAAAATCTGCGACACGAATGTTTTTTCTAGTTGCGTTATCGATACGTTTCCACTGCGATAGCAACTAGGATTCTTTCACAAATGTTTCCTATTTTCTTTTGAAGTTTAGCGCTCAAAATGGAAACCAGCGACAAGAAGGCATATTCAAGATTTGTTGACGAAAAATAAAGAAATTTAAGGAACATTTACGGAAACACGGAACAGCAACAAAATTGTTTCTCCGGTGGAATCGTAGCTTTGTACGGTGACAAGTAGAAACAGTCAACATTTGTTGCCGAAACATAAAGAAATTTTAAGGACATTTGGGAACATTTTCGGAAACACGTAACAGCAACAAAAATGTTCCACAATATTCCTCATTGTTTCTCCAATAGAACTGTAGCTTAACGCTGTCAAAAATTGATGGAATGAACAATAGTCTTCGATTGTAATTTGTAACTTCTTTATTGAAAAACATTTTTACAAGACGTATAAAATGTAGTAGTTATATAATTAGACATAGTAGGGTTTCTTTTTGAACCATGGCTGTAAGACTCCAAAAAAAATTTCACATGATGACAGCATTACCAACAGTATGGACAGTAACTTCTCTAATTTCAAAACTGGTGACATCACTTTCAACATATAAAAGTTACAGCCTAACGTCGCAAAATTCATGAAGATCACGAAAGTAGAAGCAATTCCTAAAAAAGTTATTTAGATGAGTATCTTATTTCAGCGTGTAATAGCTGGTAGTTAATATTTCACTTAGTTTCTACTATAATGTAGTAAGTATAAAACAGGGGGGAAAAACCACTACATTTTTCCGACGAAAGATTGACATTCCGACATTCACTAAAATGATCAAAGTTGGAAAAACTTGAATAATATACCTATAACTGATTCAAACCTTCATAAATCATTTAATATGCGATTAATTAAATTACAAGAGTAGTTAAATTTTCTGAAGGGTTATAAAAATAGTATAAGTCGTTTGAATAGTCTCGTAACTGGGAAGTTTCACGAATCCATGGGAGTAAAGTGGGCAATAGCCGCACCCCTCGACAAAAAAAAAACAATATTCATTAAAACACTAATATTCAGTATCCTTAATTAGGGGTCAATTGAAGAGAACGATGATGAACAGTATGAATATTATTGAAATAAACACTTTGCAGAATTTATTCCCATACTTTGAGGTTAGTTGGTATAGTTTCCGGTTATTTTATTAGCGATAAAATTGAGAAATTTGAATAAAAGCATTCAAGTATTTTTTTCGTGCGTATTACGAATAGGTATAAATTTTTTTCTTATTTAGTCATTTAATTCGAGGTTCGTTAAGTTGTAGGTCGTTTTCAAATCCATCTTTCAAATTTTAAACCTTTTTAAATACTTACAGTTTAACTGACTTCGATAAGTAAAGGAAAATTGAATTTGTTTTTGTCGAAATATTTTTTCTACGAAAAGTTTTTTAAAAGCAACAGAATAATGTTTTGAAAATTTGACGTTGAGATTACCTTCTTGTATGGAAATTTTTATACTCATTAAACTTGATTCGAATACCTAAAGACCCTAGTGTTTTAATTCCAAGATATATTCACATAAACAATTCTTCGTTCAACGTATCATAAAATCTTTTCTGGAATTTCATAATTTTAATATGGATTTCAATTGGTCGAATGTGCAACTTCCATACCTCTATATGTTTCCCTGTACTTTTTATAGACAATCAATTTCAGAAATTCAATTGCTAGAAGAGTAAAAGTTACTGCTGCATCTCTTTCTATATCTGGAGTTGGCACAACACTGAAGTATTTGGAAGTTGTCATAACGAAATTGCATGAAAAAAACATTCCGTAGTAAAATGCATTTATATACAATAAACAGTCAAACATAATTTCTGCATCGAGTTTCATTTTACTGTATTCGTTTCAACGGCTCAATCTGTACTGAATGAAAGCAAGTTAGCCCCTATGAGATAAATATAGATAACTTCTATTTTTAGATATTGCATTGAAAAGTTCACATATTACTTTTTTCTTATTAACCTACCTTTGAACATTTTCATTGACAATCCAAATTTTATTATAGTACTATTAATAGGTATTCAATACGAACTATGCAGTTATTTTGGGATACAATGCAGAGCGTCATTTTTTCAAGCTACCGAAATCCTCGAATAAAAATTTGACTCGCCAACGTCAATTTTGTAGTCCTAATCAAGTTGAAATTAATTTTGAAAAACATATACAGCAAAAAAATAATTCTCATTATTGCATAAGTTATTAAAATTGGAAATAAGCATATTTGTCCATAAAAAACTATTTTTTATTATTGTGTTTGAAGTTATCAAAATATTTTGATTTAATGAGTACTGCTCATTCCAGTTTGTTTTTAAAAACTATGATTGATTATCCATATATTTGAGCAGATAAAGCTTCAGAATAATATTTTTTTGCAGAGAGGGCCAATTAAACTAACCATCAAATGGAACAATACATTTTATTTAAAACTTAGCTTAAGAACATAACAATCATATCAAATATTTTCAAAACTTAATAGTCGAATCTATATAATATATCGTATATTTTTAAAATAAATGCTTAATTTTTTCATGAATTTCTTGAAGTACAACAGGAAAATCTTCATTTCCATTTACTTTCACAACATTTGGATCATACATGTTGTCATAGGCTAGCAGCACACTAAAACAAATTATAAACAAATTACTTACAAAATTTTGAGACTTGAGTTAATAAATATATTTCTATTTATTTATCTTATATACATTTTAAAAGTAAACAGAAATGACCAATGCTTTGAATAACAAGTATTTCTATTGAAATACTATTTACCAACCTCTGCCTAAAATCATCCTTGGAGGTTAAAAGTTTTTCTTGTTTTGTCTTAGTTTTTCTTCGCAAAAGTCTCTTATTTCGCTCTTCTTCAGAAACCTCAAGAAAAAGAACGATATCAGGTTTAAGTAAGTCTTTTGGCCATTTATAAATATCACTCAATTTTTCAGGAAGCTCAGTACTCTTTAACACATCAAAATAGTCTGATTTCATTTGTGCTAATGCAAATGCAGTTGTGGAATGCCAAAATCTATCCATTACAACAGGTTTTATCTTTAGAATTTCACGTACTTCAAGAGCAGCTACATAATTTCCCAAATAGTAGAACGGGGCATGTAAACAAAAATGACCATCAAACTTTTCTCTAAAAGAAGACATTGATTTAGGAGGTGTGCTGATTCTTTCCGCTTTCAATTTCTTTGCTAACCGCATTCCAACTGTCGATTTTCCTACAAAACTATTTCTTTAGAAAATTCATATCATAATTCACAATCCTACCTGATCCATCTAAACCTTCCAACACTATCAGGGGAAATCGGTCACCCCCTTCATCCATGTGAGGATACTTCTCAAGAATTCTGTTATATTCATTCAGCAGTGCTGGGAGTTCTTCATGTTCATCCTTGAAAATAGAAATTCAAAATGATTGTTTGATTAATTTTTGATTACTTACTTTGTTATCTTCTAGCAGTTTCAATAATGAACATAAGCTACTTCTTGAAGAATTAAAAAAACTTATAGCTTTCTGAGCATTTTTATGTTTTGAAATGAACTGGCCACACCTGTAAGGAGGATGGATAGGCTCCGCTAATTCTTCCATATTCGGTTTTTTATTTGACCTTGAAAACTACAAAATTAATAGAATAAATGCTATCTTTCGTAGCAAGAATAAATTTACCTGCAACGAATAAATACTCCTCAACTGTAATTTTTTAAGATTTTCTATAATTCGGTACTTTCCCGTCGAACAAAAACAAATGCAAGAACTGGCAACAGAACTATTCCAACTCATAATTTCACTAAAGATGCGTAGTAGGGAATTTCGAATTTTTGATCTATCTTGTTTATGTAAATTTCCAGAACTGTAAAACCCCGAGTAGAATGAACTGATTTTTATTTGTTGCGAGTTTAGAAAAAAATATATGTATAGAAAATTGTTGATTAACAAAATACTGTCTACTAACATCTCATAGTTGTTCATTCATTCCTTAATGTAAAATCTATACTACTACTGTTACTGTGTAATGTACTATGTACTAGTGTAATTTTTTCTTCCATAGAGTAGATAGGTAATTTGCCTTGATACTTGAATCTCAGCATTATCCGTTCATCTCCAATTTCCTCTCAAAACTCTTATATAAGTCTTGGTACGAACTATAAAATTCGATCTCAACGGTAAAATTCTATTCGGGAGGTGAAAGGTGATTAAATTTTTAGTACACATATTAAATACGCAATAAACGGAAACAAAGAAGAAAGGTTTCTACCTCGGCCATTAGATGGCGATAACAAATTCGACATTTTCAACGTTTCTAGTGGTTTACTTAGTATCTTCTCCAACAGAGCGAAAATTACAGAAAAAGAAAACTCGAAAACATTCGATTCTCAACAGCTTTCACCCGATTTTCCCACAGACAGAAATAAAGGAAATTATTTAAATCTCTTCTCTAGTCTAAACCATAGAAGAGAGTTACCATCTCTCTTTCTCTTACGAAGTACATATACATAACAATTAAGAAATAACAGCAATGCACCGTGTGTCAATGTCAATGCAATGTATCAGTAATTCAGTATCAGTGATCAGTGAATCATAATCAATCATATAATCAATAACATAAACACTAATAAATAGGAAATAGACTCCCAGAACCCAATTTTCAAAACTTTTTACTTCTATTAAATAGAGAAAACAATTTCTACGAAACTATGGACAATGATTACGAACTCATTAAGAATGATGTTTTCTACCAGAAGAGCTTAATAGGAAAAAAAGTAAAAATCAAAACGATTGAAAATGTTTGTTTCGAAGGCATAGTGTATGTTATAGATCCAGTTTATAAAACAGTAGTTTTATGTGACAATGAGAAGATACGTTTATTCATCTATTTGTCTATTCAATCCCTAGAAATTCTTAGTGAAGAAGTGGTGGAACAGTCTTTTCTATTAGAACCTAAACAAACAGATATTGGTGACTGGAAAAATATAGAAGACAGGAGAGTAAGACTTTGTAAGTGGTTGAAGCACATGTTGATTAATGTACAAGAAGAGGGTGAAGTTCTTAAGGTAGATAAATATTTGATAATTGGACCACCTTATACTCAAGAAACCTGCTATTGTGATAATACAATTATATTAGAGAGAATAAGGAATATATTGAATTCAATGCCTGATGATTTTCAATAAACCTGATGTTATTTTCCTTTAAATTGAAGTTGCTATGAAAAACTACCAAAAACCCAGATGCTGAGGATTTCATTAGCGTTAAAATGCTTGAGTAACTAAATCGATTAAAAAATAATTAACTATATTATGATCAAACAATCGTATACCCAAATGGTAATAGTTGCAGCTTCAAATGAATTGTTTCAAATACAGATAATTTCGGTATATGTGTTGTTATTAATAGTGAGATTTTTGATATAAATATATTCATAAAAAATGGCAATCAAACTTTCAAGTTATTCTTCCTGTTGTACTAATTCAATGAATAAAATGTCAGCATTAAAATATGATTGGAAGTATAATTTTGATACTTGGAATTTAAGCGAGTACCGCCTTGTACCGTTTGTTGACCGAGGATGTGGGTTCGAGTCCCACCTTGCTCTTGGGCGTTGTGTATGTCCTGAATTTAGTGGTTCTAGTTATGAGATTGAGTGTTGGGTAATGTACATTGTTTATAAGCCCTTTGGCCGTTCGGAACCGGCGTTAAACTGTAGGCCCCTCGAGTTAAAAAAAAAAGATAAAAGGACTAGGCATTAGCAGATCATAAAACAATCAATGACTTACCTTTTGAAACGTCAATTGCAGGTGGATCAGGTTTTACTATCAATGAAACATTCAAAATTTTTCAATGTGCATTGCTTAGTTGTTACTTTTTTCAAGATTTGAGGTAGAATATCTACTAATCATTACCGAATTTTCATTCAGTGAGAATAATACTATGTTCTATAATTTGTGCTTGAATATAAGCGTTACATGGATAACTATTGCCTAGAATCCTTGTAGATTAAGATCATAGAAGTCTAATATAGTGGATATGAAAATTTCAATAATGGACAATTGAACGACTGCTTTTCACTGGCCCAGGATGTTGATTGCAAGTTTATGCACTTGCGAATATATCATTAATGATTATATTATAAAATGTCATTAAATTACTAATATACTAGTCATTGATTTCTCACTTTATTCAATGTAAAAATAACTATACATAGAATAATATTTAACAATTGAATATATATATATATATATATATATATTTTTTTTATATTGTAATAAAATGCAATTGCATATAGGTACATATAAAGAAATAACAACTAAACATAAATATAATTTTAGCCCATTTCATAAACTGAATAACAAACATATATTCATATATATATATATATATATATATATATATATATATATATATATATATATATATATATATATATATATATATCGATCGAGATATTCGAACAAACTACCAAGCAGCAAATGAGAGATTTGTACCAGTATCCTTGCATTTAGTTTCTTCCTTGCTTTCCAGATCAATTTGGTCAAATGTATCCATGAAATATTCAATCTTCTCTAACAGATTTGTGGCAACGTTTGCAAATTCATCCCAGATCATGTACTCTTGACTTGTATAGATATCAGAATCTTCAATATCATCTTTGATTCCAAAAAGTTTCTCATCATCTATATAAATGAGAATATTCAATATTATGTTTGTAGATACATCATATATATATATATATATATATATATATATATATATATATATATATATATATATATATATATATATATATATATATATATATATATATATATATATATATATATATATATATATATATGCATTTATTTTTGTTTATAAGGCCGTTGAAGAATACTGTGTAAACTTGTTCCCTGAAAGCGCGAAAAGACTTTTCAGACATATTGATGTCCAAATACATGGTTCATTACAAACCATTTGTTAAATTATCATACCTTCATTATACAATGAGTACTATTAAATATATCCAGACAAACTTTTTAATAAAAAATAGAAATAATATTGATGCAGGCAATTAATTTGATTTAAATCAAAGATTTTGCAATGAAAAATTGAAGAGCTAGTTTCTTATACTTGACTATACTAAAGACCAATAGAAAATTATAACTATTTCTCAACTTGCCTAAGTAATCTGCCAGCAAAACCAGCAGCTTTTGAATCTCATCGTTTGAAAACAAGTCGTTCAAATCTACTGAATCGATTGCATAATTCCATAAAGCTTGACAAATCAGCGTAGCAGTTAACCAGTCACTTTGACCCTGACTATCCAAAATTATAACCAATTTTTCGACTCCATGTTTCTTTTTGAACAGCAATCTGGACTTGGTATCTGCCATTAGATTCACAAAAACGCCGATCGTTGTTTTACGTATAAGTCCATCCTCTGAAATATGATCCACTTATGCTAAGGCGGATTTCGAAATTATTTAAATACTCACTCTTGTCTAGAAGATCAATGAGAATTTGGAAAATATCATTCTCTACAATGTAACTTCTTGTAATTTTCGACCTGGACAAATTTCCCAGTATTCTCATCGATTCTATAATGCACTCTTTATTCGAACATTTTGCATATTCCGCGATGCCTGTAAAAAACTAATTATAATGGTTCTTACCTATATTAATATTGCACTTTAAACTATTGACCCAATTTTCGTATTTCTTCACGATAATAATAAAATTTTCTGTTTTAGTTTCGAATATATTTTTTGGACCCGAGAAATCCGGGAACATACAAATAATCAAACTATCTTTAAACAAACGCTACCTTCTATGATGTCCACTTGGCGCACATGAAAAATATCTTGTTCCGTTTCCGATGTGTAGTAATAAGATAAATTGTTCAATGTGCTAAGAATAGAGAGAACCAGCTCTTGATTCTTCTTGAACGGGTTGCTTATCAAAACCTTCAGAAATTCATCGATAAGCTTTATACCGTACTTCTTATTCACTTCTTTTCCTATCTCTGGATTAATGACAATATTTGCTACTATGCGGATTACCTAAAAAACATGAATAGAAAAGATATAATATTCCACTTTCTCTAACGCAAGTACGTACTTTTATCATCACATCTTCACAATTTCTCCCGTCTTCAGTATCTGTACCGTTATCCATTTTCAGAGAACAGTTTTTCAGGGTTCTCTCCAAATAAATTTTCCATAAATTAAGCAAGATGTCAATCGATTTATTCTGATTGTAAAACTGCAAAAGTTAAGTTGGATTTATTGAAAAAATTTGATTTAACAAATAATTAGTAAGGAATATTATAACTCAATAATGTTCTATATTCTCGTGTCATATATGTCAAGGATATATTAGGTAAGAAAGTAAAAGTAGTTACAAGAAATAAAGAATTAACTTTTTTATCGAAACAAGATGTCTCATAGAGCAAGCCTTGAAAATCTTCCTTAAAATGCCTTATTATAGTTAACTAATTTTTTGCAGAACATCTCCAATTATTAAACATGCCTTATTATAACGCAACTTGGAATTTAGATTTGGTTACAAGGAAAGAGAAGGAAATGCCATGTGTTTAAATCTTCCCCTAAGTATATGTGTTAGGGGCGGGCTGCTTGAGTTATAAGGCAGAACTCCTTCAGCAAGATCATAGGATCAACAAGTGCATTGAGGATGACGTGCGGTTCAGAGGATGAATACTGGCCCTGCATTCGCCTTTGTAAATTTGCAAGCAGTCGCTGACATACGCCATGAGGAAACCTCTAAGAAAAACTGGCAGACCAGTCGATCCCGGAGTTTGAATCCGGGACCTCCCACATGCTAATAAAACGCGCATGACTGCTCGGCATTCAATTACAGAGCGACGCCTCGTAGTTATAGATAACATACACTATAAGTAACCGGATATAAATGATGGAAAACTTGTGTCTGACGCAACTTCAGCCTTCAATAATATAGCAATGATGAGCACTTCAGAACGCTTTGTGTCATGGATAACGATCATGATCATGCTTTTCGATGCATCTCTTATGTTTCTAGCCATCCCTAGAGAGCATGCGTTCCTAGTGATCACTAGTTTCGAATATTCCTTGAGGTAATGCGTAGTTCTAATGTATCAAAGTAGTTCGGTTTTTTGTGTGAAAACAGAATTGTATAATGTGTTTACAAGAAGCTATCGGTATTTCACAGAATTAGGTTGCTAGAACTAAAGAGTTATTCGACATGAAATAATTATGTCGCTTTCTGTTCTCTGAACTACGTACCTACTAAGAACTCTCTTTGCCATGAACACTTAATTTAGAAAAAAAAACAAATTCGGAAGATGCACACTTACGTTTTCTCTCGTATTGTCAATTTTCGCTACTATGTTCCCCAGGGTATAAGTTAGTCTGACTATTATCTCATCGTTTCCAGAGTATTTTTCGAATAAATGCAGGAAATTTTGATATATATCATTCTTTTCTATCAACTTCTCACAACAGTTTTCATTTGTTGATATAATGCTGAAATGTAAAAAAAATTTGGGTCGCCATAATAACATTTGAGTTTTAAACGTTGGGAAATTAGTAAAATAAAAAAGAGAGGTGTTTTGGCCACCTGGTTGGAAAGAAGTTCCTTTCGCTATATATTATGCATTAAACAGCTAGTGCAAAAAAACCCGTTAAATCAAGAGTGCCATGAAATTGCTTCAAAAGAAAAACGAGTGACACGGTGAAAAAAATGTAATATCAGCATTTTTTGTTAATTTAGATACTGTATTTAGCAGTAAAGGATAGTCGGCATGTTTCGAGTTATGAACTCATTATCAAGACTTGACAAGTCTTGAAAATTATTTATCGTATGGCTGCACATGTACAATCTCAAATATCAATATTCAAATTCCGAATCCAAGTAACAGCTTTTGGAGTGGTTTTCAGGAAGTCCTCATCTGTACACTGGTCGCAGTCGTAGGCAATATGGTGGATTGTTTGTCTAACTTCGCCGCAGTCACATGTGCTCGTTTCTGATTTGCCTTATCTGAATAGTGAGTCGGCACATACCCCGCAGTTGGTACGAATTCGGTTTAGTTTGCTCCATGTTTTTCGAGGTAGGTTGAAGTTGTTCCGCTGTTTGGACGGAAGGTTTTCTGGAGCGCAGTCTGTGACCCAGCTGAGCAACGTCCTCGTGTATTTTTCTGTATTCCCTACACAGGGCGTTTGAGCGACAAAGATGGGAGGTGGTATGTTACTCAAAGTGGACAGCCAGCAAGTAGGAGTGGGTTTAATGGTTACGCTTATAATCCTCATAGAGTTATTCAGTTGAGTATCCACTAATTTCGTGTGTAGGCTATTCAGCCATACTGGAGAGCAGTACTCCGCTGCCGAGTATACCAATCCCATGACAGAGCACCGTAGCGTATCAGCTGTAGCTCCCCAGGAGGTACCGCTTTGTTTGGAAATAACATTATTTCTAGTTTTAAGTTTTGCAGCTACGTTAGTAAGATGTTTTCTGAATGACAGTTTTTTTGTCCAGTGTAACGCCGAGATATTTTGGAAACCTATTGTGCTTTAGGCGAGTACCATTAAACTGGACGTTAAGCTCAATATTGGCCATTTTATTATTCAGGTGAAAACATGATGCTTCAGTTTTAGACACTCTATGTTTTAGTCTCCATTTCATGAAGTAGTTGTTCATGGCTATCAAATCTTCACTCAGCACGTTCTCCGTTACGGACAGGTTTTGGTTACCAAATCCCAGTGCCATGTCATCTGCATAATTGAACTTCTTTGAGCGCGTTTCAGGTAGGTCTGATACATACAAATTAAAAAGCAGATGGGCGAGTACTGAGGGGGAGACCATTATTCAAGATACGTTTTTTGCTTCTCTGTTCGTCCATGTGTACGCGGAAAGTGCGGTTGCTCAGCATGTTTTCGATGAGCCTTGTTGATAATGAGTTCATAACTCGAAACATGTCGACTATCATTCACTGCTGAATACAGTATCTAAATATTTTTATATAGTGAAACTTAAGCCAAGTGTATTTTATTTTAAAGTTTGAACTTTATTCTTTATGATGTTTCATCTAAGTGATGTGCGAGAACTCAATCTCAGTTATTTTTTGTTTAATTTTAGTCATACCTCAATGTGCGCGAGATGTTACTGATTACGTCGGAGTCTGACGAGAAGATATTCATGGTGACACATAACTCCGAAGTTGCACCACTGCAATTGAATTTCTCGAAAGTAGTGTCATCGGAAGCCAAATTTCTCAATGCGGCGGTCAGTTGAAAGAGAGTGTGGCTGGTTTGCTCTGTCATACCCATCTTGTCGATTTTCTGAAGATGAACAAAACTGTTACTTTTTCTGAGCAACCCTTGCGAGTTATGGGGGATACACAAACAAAGATGATTGCTATGAATAATTTTTTTTAATATAACTAAAATAAAAAGGATAATGTCATATAGCGCCATCTATCAAATGTCATATAGCGCCATCTCACAAAACGATTATCATCCATCAGCAACAATATAAGTACCACAAAAATTTACTAGATGGCGCTATATGAAATTATAATTTTTTGTCTACAATTGCGTTTTTAATAAAAATACAATTATATATTCAAACTTAAAAAGCAGAACCCTATCTAAATAAAGAATTTCATCCAAATCGTTAGAGCTGATTCCGAGATACGCAAATATATATATATATATATATATACATATATATATATATATATATAAAAAAATAAATATAAATATATATATAAATATATATATATATAATATATATATATATATATATATATATATATATATATATATATATATATATATATATATATATATATATATATCAGGGGCGGCTAGTCCAAGGAGGCTAAGGAGGCTAAGCCTCCTCAATAATATTCCGTGTATCACTAATATATTATATTGAATAGTCAGCATTCAGCATATTCATATTAATCAAAATCATATTATTTTATGCACCTACCTTCCTTTCAACCTACATTATATAATATAATTTATTAATTACGATAGAAGGTATTTACATTTACTGCATTTCATTCATTTCAAGATTTGTGGCAACGCTGCGGAAGGCTTAGAAAGGTATATTCTCAACGTTCATTATGCCTGCCACAGAAAAGCAAACAACGGTGCAAATACTCCGAATGAATACTAACTTCATTGCAATAGAAAAGCAAAACACATGTAAATGGCAACACGGATAGGAACCCAGTCTCATACAATGTCGACCAATCACAACTATAGAATTTCGCGTGACATCGAGTGAATTCGTTGGAAAGCATTAAATGAATCGTAGTGTGATCGTAGTTATTAATGGCCGAAAACAGCAGCATGTTTACTTATATTGCTCGCGTATTGTTTTAAAATGAATTTGGTTACTGAAGTTAATTTCAAAAATTTCAATGGTGACTTAGTGGAATATTTGTTATCCCATAACTTTAGTGCACTAAGTTATGAGGATAAAGTTTTGATAAAAACATTGCGACCTACCCCAGAATCAAACAATTTGGTGCAGCGTAACAGACAACAAAACCGCGGTTTTAATACAAGGAATTATGAGAGACATCCTCGCCTAACCGAAACACAGGTAAAAAATAAATTATTTTGTTGGCAGTGTTTACTTTTTACTTTTTACTAGTGTCTCTGTTTGGAGCCGCTTAGGATTTGAGGATTTAATTCTATACCTAGTTGAAAGTGAGGAATTTTTCACCGATAAAGTAACTTTAAATACATCACGCGGATTAATATCTTACTTACAAGATAAGGAATTTACCTATATATTTTTTAAATATCTTTAAATTAATTTTTGAACGAACAGAAATAGTTTTTCAAATCTTACAGCACAAGTTTTCAGATGTAATTTACTCACGAAATCGGCTCAAGTTTCTTTTGAAAAAATTTCAGAATTTCGTGCAGAAGTTTATTTTAAAAAACTATTTTCTGTATTTCAAACTACTGATGATACGACTCAATTTAGCCCAAAACGAAAGAAGTTCAGTTACGCAGATATGGAGCTTCACTATAAGCAAATATTTTATGAACTTTTTGATACTATTAGGGGTCAAATAGAAATAAGGTTCTCTGACTTGAAAGAACTGCATTTCTTCGACTTACTCAATTAAAATTTGTTTATAATGACAATGAAATTTTGGGGTACAATGAAAATCATGTGAGGACTATGAAATACCTTTTTGATAATGATTTGAATCAAGATTTACCCCAAGTTTATAAACTCTTATGTCTAATTGTTTCTATCCCGGTGACATCGGCTTCCGTAGATTGCTAACGTTAAAGATCGCAGAATACCGCTAATCTTCAAAAATATATAATAACTTTTTATTTGCTCTCACCAGCTGTTAACAAATTCGTTAAGTAGGTAGGTAGGTACCTATTTTGTGAAAGAAAAAAAATTTGATGAATAGATGAATTGATTAATTGGCTGAGAAGAGTTTTTGTGAATATTGTAAATAGGAGTTGTAGGTCTCAAGGTAGACACTCGAAAGTGAAAACAAATTAATAGCTTAGGGTGCTTGTTTTACTATGATTTTCTTTAAATTATTAGGCGGTTGACCTTGAAATCCTAAAAATTTTCGCCTATGGTGTATTTTTCAACACCTCTTGTAGCCTCCTCAAACCAAAACCTCACGAGCCGCCACTGATGTATATATATATATATATATATATATATATATATATATATACAATAATTGCTCGTTCGTTTAAATATACAGGGTGTCACACCGGGAACTGAATCGATCGATAGAACAAAGTACGGATCAGAAAATTTTGAAAATTTAGGTGATTACTAATGTCGGTGTGGCCAATCCAACCAAAATAATTACAAGCAGCTGGCACTTCCGCTTATACCGGAAGTCGATAGTAACTTGCTTATTTCAAATGGAACACCCTATATATTTTAGGGTTTTCGAAAAGAGCATAAAATTTTGAGTCGAAAATGTGAGGAATACCCTATGCCTAAACCTAGCCGTTTCAGAAATATTTGACATTTCATAGAAAATTTGACAGGTGCAACGGTTTACAAGAACCAGTATAACTTTCTTCCTGTAAAAGGTACTCATTTGCTTCTTGTCACATGGAAAGAACACAAGAAGAACTACGTTCTACAACTGAAATTAATTCAATAGTATCATACCAAGTGTTCCGTTTTTTGCGTTACATTTCGTCAACTTCAAACTGCGAAATCTTGTTTAGGTCAAATGGAACATCCTGTATTTTTTTACGTCAAGTTGTGTAAAATTGAATTCCTTTTTTTCTGATATTAGCATTGTGGGGGTTAAGGTTAAAACTTTCTGAAATATTTGTGATTTTATTAGAAATTCATGAATTGTTGTAATCATTTCATCAAATTAGCCATGATTAGAAACAATCAGTCATTATCTTATGGCAAAAAACGCCAGCGCGTTTAAATTATACCAACGATAAATTTTGCTTCATCTGTCCATATAATATTTCCTAAATAAGAATCGTCACCCTCAGACCTTATTAGAATAAACTCACAAAAATTCTGTCTTCTTAGGAAATCTGTTTCCTTTAATCCTTGAACCATATGGAATAAAAACGGATGAAATTTTTTTTTAATAAGATTCTGTGAATTGAATCCTTGCATAGTCCCGATTCCAGAGGAGCTTGTCTTAATGTCATCCTTGGAAATGCATGAAAATATCCCAGAATTACCATTTCTATGTTTTCGTCATCAAAAATAGGCTTTATTCTTTGAATATTTGCCTTGACAGAGCCATAATTTTTAAAATGTTTCAGTATGCATTTTACAGTACTTGGAAAAGGTTTCTGTCTTTCTGGAGTAGCAAATGGGCTGCTTGATATTACTTTATTACATTCTCCATAAATAATAAACAAATTCAAAAAGTCTTCGTGGGTATAATTTAAACGTGCTGGCATTTTTTGCCATAATATAATGACTGATTGTTTCTAATCATGACTATTTTGATGAAATGATTACAGCAATTCATGAATTTCTAATAAAATCACGAATATTTCAGAAAGTTGTGACCTTAACCCCCACAATGCTAATATCAGAAAAAAAGGGAATTCAATTTTGCACAACTTGACGTAAAAAAATACATGGTGTTCCATTTAACCTAAACAAGTTTTCGCAGTTTGAAGTTGACGAAATGTAACACAAAAAACGGAACATTTGGTATGATATTATTGAATTAATTTCAGTTGTAGAACGTAGTTCTTCTTGTGTTCTTTGCATGTGACCAGAAGCAAATGAGTATCTTTTACAGGAAGAAAGTTATACCGGTTCTTGTAAACCGTTGCACCTGTCAAATATTCTATAAAATGTCAAATATCTCTGAAACGGCTAGGTTTAGGCATAGGGTATTTCTCACATTTTCGACACAGAATTTTATGCTCTTTTCGAAAACCCTAAAATATATAGGGTGTTCCATTTGAAATAAGCAAGTTGGTATCGACTTCCGGTATAAGCGGAAGTGCCAGCTGCTTGTAATTATTTTGGTTGGATTGGTCAAATCGACATTAGTAACCATCTAAATTTTCAAAATTTTCTGATCCGTACTTTGTTCTATATCGATCGATTCACTTCCCGGTGCGACACCCTGTATATGATATATACTCACCGCCGTGTTAATGATTTTCATATGAAGAGCCATGAGATCAAGAATTCCCAGGGAAATCATCTTCTGTTGAAGTTGATTGTTCATTGAAAGAAATTTAACTGTCCCGTAAGCGTACACGCAAGCTTCGGAATCCTCTACTGGACTCGATCTGCCTAACGCGTCAAGGAATAGTTCTGAAAAAACGTCCAACCACTAAAAAAAAACCTATAAATTCGTTTCTCCATTGGGAAAAGCTTACAAAAGAAGCCTTTTGCTCATGTCATAATGTCATACATGAATAAGAATATGCAAATCTGAGAGGGCAATAAGTCAAGAGACTCACCTAAAACATTCTTGTGAAGAAAAAGAGTGTCATTTGAATCGTTCTTTGCTATCTTGAATAAAAGTTTACAAACTCCACTCAAGTTATTCCCTGTAACTTTGATCTGAAACAGTAAAGGTTTTCTAAATCTCAACAACTTTTCTAGTAATGTTTTGCCATGTAATCAATTCCTTCCATTATTATTGACATTAACATAAGAGCAACAATTTTCAATTTCTAACATATTTATTTTGTTTTCTAATTTCTTATTCTCATTCAAATCTACACGCTTTCATTTAAATAATAATTTGTCCGTGATACTCATGAATTCCCTGTAGGTAGGGTTGCCATTACCTAAATTGCCGATGCCGGACAAAAATTTTGAAAACTATATTAATAAAACATCGTTTATATTTTAATTTTTTCATTTATTTAAACTTTAAACCGCTTCTTTTTGCCATATAAATACCTAGAACAACAAAAAACAAATAAAATTCTATTATACACAGTTTAAGGTTTTCTCTTTTTTTTGTATCATCAAATAAAAAACAACTCATGACGATAATTTTTGGTAGATCAAAAATCAAATAGACTAGATTCTACATTGTAATAGCAAATTATAGGATAGATCATCTAGTTCGGATAGATAGGTTAGGTACCCAAAAGTCTAAATTATTTATTAACTATAAATCAAAAGTAAGTAACAAGTTTTAATTTTAACTAGTTCTTTTTACTAATTCTACTTAACTTGAAATTTTTCCCAAAATGTCTTTATTTTTCATCAAGAATTTGTAAAAGTTGAGCAACTCAAGTCTTTAAAATTAGACTTCATTTTGATCAGAGAAGAAAGCGTATGTGTATTTAGCAAGTTTCTCTCCTTCCCCCATTACTGCGACCCTAGCGAAAAAACTCACTCTACATTCGCATTGTGAGCTGGTATACAAAAATATTACTATGCAATTTTGAGCAGTTTAGGATATAGATGTTTCGAAAAAATTCGGCCACAACTGGTTTGCATTTAATAGCTCATCTCCGTCACTGACACTCAGGCTTCACACACCCGGACACAAAATTTGTCCGGGTTTTACCCGGATATATTTTGAAAGTCCCGTCCACACGCCCCCTAAACTAGGACAAATCCGGGGAAACCCAGACGGATGGCAACCCTACCTGTAGGGAACAATGTTTCCCTACTTTATCCTACTTTTTACCATATTATTATAATTCATTTCCAATTTGGCCCACTTATATTAATAGATCATATCCACTTTGGATGCAAGTACTAAAATATTTGAGTAAATGAGTTTTATTAGAATGAGAAGGAGTAGTCAATGTTTGTGAGATCAAGGTTCTTCACTAAGCAGTAGCAGTAGCATCTCGCATAGTTAGGTAGACAGTAGAAGAAACGCAACAACTGGTATTAAAAAAATAGCGTTATTACCGCAAGAATGATCCTGGCGACGCTTAGAAGCAGCTCCTGATTGGCGGACTCGACGAACTTGTACAGACACTTCAGAATATGTATCTTCATCTTAGAGCTGACCTTGACGTCAAGCATCTTCTCCTTCTCCATGCAGTCGTACAGCTCCTCCAATAATTTCAAAACGGTTTGATCGTTACCGCCCCTGGCGCTTTCCAAGGTCAGGCAGTTGATGACGTCGTCCACCGTCTTCTCCTTGGCTTCGAGTACTGAAACGGAGTTTTGTAGTTTTTTAGATTCTTCGTTCCTTAGTTCCCTATTGAAATAACCTTTTTCCACGAACAGCGTAGTGGAATTTTCAATTATTTGTCGGTTGTCGAATATCTTGTCGAGATTTTGGGGACCGAGCAGCAGACAGTTCGAAAGGTTGTGCCGTTTCGACGGCCTGCCGAAGGGTGAGTCCGAATTCGATTGGCTGAATTCGGTTCTTTCTTGGGGCGAACTGAAGGCGTTACGATGCTGAGGAGTTCGCAGTTCTTCCACTTCTTCTGGCACTGCAAAAAGCAGGTAGGTTACTGTATTGCAAATATATTTACAGAGTTCGCGACTTGAATATAATTACGTAATACTTATTTTGCAATTCGGTTTTTCATATAATAAAACAACTTGCTCTGAAAACAAACACTATTTGAGAAAGTAATACAATAGGTGTACTTTTCGTTAATGTCAAAACATCACTTAAAAGGAATGACGAATTTATATTATAAATTTTCAAAGTATTAATAGCTTAGATTCTTTAATAATCTCGTGTTCTTTTATATATATATATATATATATATATATATATATATATATATATATATATAATACTTTCTGGACTACGATGTTTTTTCCCCGGTGCATTCTAGCATCTCTAGGTGTACCAATCAGACCAAATGAGCTCTGGGGTTGTTCTTGAGACAAATCTTCAAATCTTTTTGGGTATATGGGGCGGTTTTTGAAGGATTTTTGCACCCCTAAACCCTTGCCAATGTGAGTTAGAGGGTTAAACATTTGTACGTGGATTAGGTTAATACTAGGAAATATGTCATTTTTTTTAATTTTTGATGAAAATATGTGTAATACTGTTACTTACAGTTGCTCAGCGAATTTTTCTTAAAGAGCTTCCTCTTTTGTAACGGTCTGTCTAGGGAAGGCAGCTTGATTTTCCTCACCGGCAAATCTTTGATTCCGATATTGAAAATTTTGCAATCGTTGATTTCTGAAATCGAATTCGACCTTTGTCTGAGACCGAAAATGAAAGATTCATTCTTCGGCGTTGCTGCCAACATGGAGGGCGAAAGCACCATGTTTGAATCGTGGTTGTTGTTGGTTGGAAGGTCCGTTTCATTTTGCAGGTAACGCAGGCTACGGAGCAAAAATTAGGTACTATTTTTAAAATGTCACGTAAATAATTCTTGCTTTTGATTTGCACAACTTTTACATTCTATTTATTTAGATGTTTTTAAAATAAAGAGTAAATTAACCACTGTGGAAAACCTAGAGCATATTCAATTGAAAACAGTAATTTAAAGTGAAGAAATACTTCTGTAATGAGAAAAAAGGGAAGCAAATGCCAGGAAGGGATACGTATTTCCTTCCTCGATAATGTGTGAGGCAGGGGGGCTCAAAGTCAACGAGGCCAAAACAAAATATATGCATGTCTTAAGACCATCAGGCAGAGATAGAGTGGGACAAAATGTGACCATGGACACATACAACTTTGAAAATGTTAAACAATTTAAATACTTGGGGTCCTCAATCACATCCGACAACGACATGAGTGAAGAAATCAGAGAACGCATAAAATCAGCCAACAGGTGCCTATACGCCCTAAAGAATTTACTAGAGTCCAAATACGTGACTAGAGAATGAAAATCAAAACGTACCAGACCATGATAAGACCTATTGTAATGTACGGCTGCGAAACCTGGACTCTTACGGTGCGAAATGAGGAACTCATTCGAAGATTCGAGAGAAAGGTGCTGAGGAAAATTTTCGGACTCACCGAAAACCAGGATACGCGGAACTACCGAATCAAAACAAATGCAGAACTAAAACAAATATCAGCCAGAACTTATTAACCTAATAAAGTCACAAAGGTTGAGATGAGCAGGGCACGTACGAAGACCATCAGTGGATAAAATGGTCCGTTTAATATGGGGCAGCACCAGAAGGAAGACGACCACTTGGAAGACCGAGATTAAGGCGGCGTGATAATATAACATCGGACCTCCGGAAAATGGATATCGGGAATGGTCTGGAAGTTATGGAATACAGAGACAGATGGAGGCAAATTGTTGCCTCAGCCAAGGTGCATCAGGGGCAGTGGCGCTACGGATAAGAAGAAGAAGGCGGTCTGCTTGAATTATCAGGGCCGGATTAACCCTGTCCGGGCCCCAGGTCCTTTCTAGTTGATAAAAGGATGTAAGTTACTTCCTGATGATCGACTCCAGGAGGCTGTTACTTCAAAGTCTTATGGGATATTGTAACAACATGGTTACTTTGACTTGATGCTGCAGCATCACCTTACCTGACTCGTTAGCTTTATTGAAATGGTCTTAATGAATAGGTTATAGATAAGTGATGAACGATGATCCAGGTTGCAAAATGGGTTAGGAAAGATAAATGAGACGGGACGCAGTTATTTTAAATTTGATCTTGTTAAACGCAATAAAATATAATAAACTAAAGAAAACAGTTTTGTGAAGTACGAATAGGAAAAAGTCAGCTTCCTAGATATTTATTGTTTTTATACAGTACAGTAAATTTAAATATTAACTCTTCTAATTTTTTTAGAAACAAAATCGTTCAAAACACCTTGGAAGTTGACCCTTTCTAATACTTACATCATTTTCAAAGGCCATTATCGACAATGAATTCAAACGGCTCTGAGACATTGTTGAACGAAGACAGTTTATTAGTTCTACTACTCGATACTAGATGGTTCTGTATATATGAAGTATTTCATCAATTGACAACATGCGTCGAAAGAAAGCAATAATATTGTTGAGGAATTTCATACAAATTTTCAAATAAAAATAAATTCTGGACACTCATCGCCTTTAAAAGTTTGAAAGTAGTGACTTACTATTAACGCCATGAAGAAACATCTGAGAAAAACTCATGGCAAACCAGTCGATCCCTGGGTTTGAACCCAGGATTTTCTGAATGTAACAAAGCGAGCCTGAACACTCAGGTGACAAGCTAGGCTAATTTCTAGGCTTTTTATTTAAAAAATTAGTATGATATCAAACATGTTACAATGTTTTTGATCTATTGTATTCGAAAAAGCGATCGATAATTAATTATTTGAAGTTATTGTTCAGTGAACAGAAACGAGACTTATTTTTTAGACTCTGGATATAAGGAATCGTTTTATTAAATGGAAAATTGGAGTAGGTACGAATTGTTATTAAATTCTATCATTTAAATTGGAAGAGTGAATCATAAAAAATGAAAATTCACCCCAGCAGGTCAACGCTCAGGTTTTCATATTTCCAGACAATAATAGTTCGCTCATTGGCTCATTTATAATTTGTTTGTGTCGATAACACATCAACGGTAGATGTAACGGCCTCACCCCCTGTCATGAAAAGCTATATAATTAATCAATATGTCTGATAATATGGATGGATGTAGTCGTCGATACAATACTTTCAACAATGTCTTTATAATTAGCTGAATAGTTTTTTGCTGGCAACATAATTTTTTTGCGTAGTTGATTGTCTGTTCTATATTTCATTCATTCCCAAGTATTCCCTCAAATTTATAATACTTAGATGGCAACAATCATTTTAATGAAATATCGAATTAGTTTGAGCCTAATTAGATTGATTATTTAATTTCATTTTCAATGGTCAAAGTTCATTTTTTCAATAAAATAAATAAATATATGTATGTATGTAGGTATATTATATATAATATATATATATTATATATATATATATATATATATATATATATATATATATATATATAAATATATATATCCCAAGCCTTATTTTTAGTCGTTGGTACCACCCGGCGACTATTATGGGTAACTCTGAAGTTATAGTTACTTGCGACGGGAACGTGATAGCCACGGCCCTATCACGTTCCTACCACCAATTTGGGGAACAATTTGAAGGTGATAGCTACGTGAATAATACCACCCCCCAACTTATACCGCTACGTCGCACTCACGTTCCAACTACGTGGCGGGAACGTTGCGGCGTGGTCACCGTTACTTTATAATATTTTTCCCCGCCTACTTTACTTTGGCGTCTGCTTCGCCTTTTCTTTGTCTTGCATATGTAGAAAGAGTTTAATAATGACATCTTCCATCATTATTCAGCGTCCTCAACAGAATGGAAATAATATTTTCATGATTATGTAGATATTATTACTTGTATGGGTACACAATACTTTGCTGATTTACGAGCTCCGAGTACAAAGAAATTCAAAACGATTTGAAAAATTCTTTGAAATGTGATATTGATAGATTCATAAAAACAATGCGCCCTCTCAAAATACCTTTTTCGACACTTTTTTTTTCAGAAAGGCAATGATAATAATTCATCAAATTGATAAAATATATTTTTATAACATTTTTACTACTTATATGAGTTCAGATTCGCTTCAGTTTATATTTTTTTCTCACTTTTTGACGATTCCATACTTGTATTACTACAAGGAAATTGAAATAAATATAATGGCGTCCTACATTTGGTCAGTAAATATGGCGCATTTTAAAGAAATTACTTTAGAGTAATATTTACGTCACAATGTGTGTTTGAAGAATTTGTCACTTCACTGTAAGTAGCGGCCACTAGTCTTTTATCACTTTAAAGTCATTATCACCATTAAGTAGAATATTTGTCTACAAAACAACCACAAAGTTCCTGAAGCCACTATATAGTTACCCTTGGAACTTTAACCTATAATTAATAAGTGCTTTATAGCGGTTAGTGAGTGCTGAATATTTTTCGAACTGTACATTTGCATGTGATAAATAGAAAGAAACAATGTAGGTGTTTAAAATTTTGGTCACACAATAAAAGCCACTCATATATTTCACGGTTGTTCCTCATAAGTGGGAGAAAGACAGAGTATTGTTTCATCCCCAACACTTGGAGTACAGCGAAAGGGAGATACTAGAACTGATCCATAACTTTTCTTTTTTCTCACAGCTGACATTTTCACTTCACAAAACAACAACATACTATTCGAACACCAAGAAGTCTCTATAGATTGACCGTTACTTCAAAGTTATTTTTTAAGTAATTTGAACTTTGTTGTAATTGAAAATTACTGTGAAGTTGTTTTCGTGAGTAGCGAAATATTTAATTTTACCTTAAATATTACTACATAGTTCCATAACTTTGACGGAAATTAAAAAGTAGCAAGGACGTCATAGTTACTTTTTTAAGTATTAAAAACTTTAAAGTGATGTACGAGTAACAAGACTAAGTTACTGGGACTAGCGAATATAACTTTGAAGTCTTTGCGACTTAAAAGTTATTTTACATAGTAACAGTCACTTTCCAGAAACTTGAAAAGCTACTTAGAAGAACTGCAACTTTTAAGCTCCAAATTATAGTGATAATAACTACAGAATTACTAAAAGTATCTAAATAAAAGTAGGAAATCCTAGAAAGTTAGTTTTTTAGTGGTAATTACGTAACAACGACCTATTCAAAGTTCCGAACTCAGTTTTCGCTACTTTGATGCTGCTTGGGATATATATATATATATATATATATATATATTTTATATATATATATATATATATATATATATATATATATATATATATAAATATAAATATATATATATATATATATATATATATATATATATATATATATATATATATATATATATATATATATATATATATACAGGGCCGGATTAACCATAAGGCAGAGCAGGCAACTGCCTAGGGGCCCCGCATCGAACTAGGGGCCCGTGCACGCACCAAGAAAAAAAAAATTCATCGAGTGAAAATCTGTATGAAATTCCGTAACAATATTATTTCTTTCTTTCGACGCATGTTGTCAATTGATGAAATACTTCATACATACCCAAGTAACATCAATGCTCTTATTCCGATCTTCAAGATCGCTTTAGAACTATACAATAAAATTTCGAATAAAATCAAGTGATCTTCAAGACATTCCTGAGACCATCATAAAGCAGCTTCTAGCCAAAAAGGGCCCATCCTAAAAAGGCCTTCAAGACTAAATTTCAAAACTGTATTAAAACCATTAAGTTTTAATTCTATATTCTTAAAGGGTTCTTCAAGGCAACTTCAAATACATAAATTAAAACTTATCTGACATTTTGCTCTCAAAATGTATTCAACGCGGACTATATTAACTTAAAAATAATTAATGAATCCTAAAAGAGTTTTATTTTGTTTACTAACACGCGACAACTTTTGAGTTTGTATAATGGCCGGCAGAGTGGTAATATTTTAAACCGCATACGTATGCTAAGCATATCATAAAATATTATTCGAAAGCAACCTATTATTGTGAAAAATTCACCAACGAATGGCACTCTTCTGATAAAAAGTAATAAAATACTTCAACATAACTCGAGCGCCACTCATTTAATGTATTTTTCCCATATTTGAAAAATACTGAAAAAATATCATCAAATTTTATTTTGCATCTAAGGATCTAAATGCATTTTTTAATCAAATGGCACATTTCGACATACCGTTCTTCAGTTTTTCAAGAAGATACAAGACGCAATTATTTGAATAATAATATTATTTTCGTTTACTATTGAAAAAGTCCAAAATGGCGGAGTATTTATTGCAGTTAAACATGGCGTGATCTTGATTAAAACTAATTGTTCATTTATTAAATAGTTCAAATCTCACAAGATTTAAAACAGCGTTTTATTTTCCACTATAAATCCAATCACTCCCATAGGGGTCTGTTTACTTTTCCTTTCAAAACCAATATGCTTTAATATGTTCAAATTGTGACCTTCTTGATTTAAAGTGGTCTTGCCCTAAAATGGAATCCTAACCTAAAAAAAATTTTTCGCGGATCTTGCTCAAGAATAGCCTTTGGAAATCGTTTATTAATGAGTTGTATTATTGTTTAACAATGCCTTGACTCATGTTTGAAAGGATTGCCAATTCTCTAAGCTCTTCGCAGAAAAGCAGATTTTTTTATGAGTTCATTGTCGTTTTGAAATTCATTTTGAATTTGATAGTCGTTTTCGTAGATTTCTTCCTGTAATTCCCAGGCATTGCTTTCATAATCGAACGGATTGAAAGATGAAGTGAAAGGGCACTCTTTATAAGTAACGCTGGTTTCAATTGCACTATGGTTTTCTTGCACTGGTTGAAAAGAGATTCTCTCAGTTATATCCCCTCCACTTTCATCTGAATGTGGAGGGGATATTTAATTAGTTTTAATGAAGTCGTCCAAAGACCAAAAGGTATTTCTTTTAACCAAATTGACTAAATTAAAACCTTTAAACTTAATAATACTCTTAATGTACTCATTAAAAGGTGAAAATTATGTTTTTGGATTTAATGTGGTATTATATTGAATGCAATGTCTCAGGATAAAATAGTGTTCCTAATGGGTTTTAAAGAATACAACAAGGGTTCTCCATAAACCTGCATTAAGACTATTTTTCCCAGAATGGATTGTTTTAAAACCAACTAGCTATTTAATTCTTAATAATAGCAAATTAGTTTTAAAATAGCCAATGTTAAGAGTAACATAAAACCAGTATAAGATCAATAGGACATTAAGAGCAAATAGCCTTTTTATTTCGATTTAAAGAGTTCATTGAATTCTTTGTTAAAGAAAAAGTGGTCTTTAAGAACTTTTAGTTTATCTCAAGGTTACTTTAAATCCTATGTCGATTTATTGAAGATATTAAAGCATTTTTAAAACCTAAATAAATAGAAACTGTCTTCAAATTGTTACTTGGGTACAGAACCATCTAGTATCTAGTAGTAGAATTAATAAACTGTCTTCGTTCAACAATTGTCTCAGAACCATTTGAATTTATTGTCGATAATGGCCATTGAAAATGATGTATTAGAAAGGGTCAACTTCAGATGTTTTAAACGATTTTGTTTCTTAAAAAGTTAGAAAAGTTAATATTTAAACTTACTGTACTGTACAAAAACAATAAATATCTTGCAAGTGGAAGTTGACTTTTTCCAATTTGTACTTCAAAAAACTGGTTTCTTTAGTTTATTGTATTTTATTGCGTTTAACAAGATCAAATTTAGAATAACCGCGTCCCGTCTCATTTATTTTTCCTAACCCATCATGCAACCTGGATCATCATTCATCACTTATCTATAACCTATTCATTAAGACCATTTCAATAAAGCTAACGAATCAGGTAAGGTGATGCTGCAGCATCAAGTCAAAGTAACCATGTTGTTGCAATATCACATAAGACTTTGAAGTAACAGGATACCTGGAGTCGATCATCTGGAAGTTACTTACTTTCCTTCATTAACTCAAAAAGACTTGGGGCCGGGACAGGGTTGTTGCCTAGGGGCCCGGACAGGGTTAATCCGGCCCTGGGGAGGTCTCGGGTTCAAACCTCGGGGCCGACTTTATGAACATTACCATGGTTTCCCCATGGTAATGTAAGTCACTGCTTGCAAACTTACAAGGCGAATGCTGGGCTAGTATTAATCCCGGACAGAGTTGTTGCCTAGGGACCCGGACAGGGTTAATCCGGCCCTTTATATATATATATATATATATATATATATATATATATATATATATATATATATATATATATAGATATAGATATATATATATATATATATATATATATATATATATATATATATATATATATATATATATATATATATATATATCTTTAATATCCAAATAAAAGAATAAATTTTCAAATAGATACATCATCCATTTCATAAAGTGAAGAATTCTTTAATAATTTAAAAATTATCAAACAACTTTCCAAGGGAGCTAGTTATATGTATTCCGTAACGCAAAATCTGCATTCACAATCATCGATGAAATTTTCGTAGGGAACAATAATAAGAAACCGAGAATCATTTTTGATGAAAACGTAAACTCGTGTTAACTTCATTGAAACAGATTTTTGAAAACAATATTATAATTTTTATTCTATTCTAACTACCCTTGTGTTATATGATTTTTCAAATGAAAAAAACTTTAGCTAAGTAATATATGAAGCAAGAATTTAATCATATTAATGGTATACTATGTAAATCCTATTTTCAACAGTTTTCCTCTATGAAAATGTCGATGGAGATAATGATATACCAACTGAAAAAACACACCCTTGATGTTTGTATTGCTGGAGTGGGTTCGTTGCTTTTGTTGCGTGCAAATTTAGCTCCGATAATAGATATGTGGTTTATATAATGAGATTCTTGAGGGCGAGACGAAAAAAAATAATTCTTGGAATAGTACCTCAAGCTGTGCATTAATTAGGCAAGTTCTTAGAAATTCCACCATATTCCACGCAGTTGGAATGAATAGTTTGTTGAACAGTTGACCAGTCAGTTAAGACATTGAAAATCGAAAATTTAACAATAATTCCAAACGTTTTTAAACTTTGGTCAAGTGAATGCTACATAGAGAAAGGAACAAATCTCATTTTGCAACCTTTTCCCAAGTCCGGAACATTGTTAAAATTGCAATAACATTGAATTTTGCTGTATGCTTGTGAAAAAAATTCCAAAAGTTCTGCAAACTTGGAGTAGTATTAAATATATTATTTCATATCACGTGCCAAATTTGCAACCAATTTAAGGATAAGGAACATTTTTTTAATTCGAAATTAACGTTTTTCTTTGATACACTGGCGTTAAAAATTCGAAAAGTTTTGCAAACTTGATAGATACTTCGGAAAAATATACCGAACAGTTGTATAAATTTGCAACATTTTACGTTGACCGGAACATGTTTATTTATATATTTTTTTAATTCGTGGTAGTTTTTTCGGGCAAGAAGGTCTCGAAATAATAACAAAAGTTCTGAAACTTGGTTGTTAATTCAAGAAACATCTATTCTGATGCATTCGCAAATTTGCAACCTTGTACGCGGTCCGGAACTTTATGCAAAAATATAAAAATCATATTTTTGCAAATTGCATAAAGTTCCGGACCGCGTACGAGGTTGTAAATGCGCAAATGCATCAGAATAATATTTTCTCAACTCGCAACCAAGTTTCAAAACTTTTGTAATTATTTCGAAATCATCTTGCCCGAAAAAATTACCACGAATTAAAACAATTATAAATAAACATGTCAACGTAAAAGGTTGCAAATTCATACATAAAAAAATGTCCCGTGCCCTTAAATTGGTTGTAAATTTGATACGTGATATGAAATAATATATTTAACACGAATCCAAGTTTGCAGAACTTTTGAAATTTTTTTCACAAGCATACAAAAGTTCAATGTTATTGCAATTTTAACAGTGTTCCGGACTTCGGAAAAGGTTGCAAAATTTCATAGTTTATTTTTATCTCTTTCCCGAACCTACATTGAAGTTTGAAACCTTTTGGAATTATTGTCAATTGATTATCTTAACTGATTAGCCTATACCTTGTTTTGGTGATAATGTACTTATTAAACTATCGTTGTAATCTACGTTCTTATAGGTGAATTTGATAGATTATCTGAAGATGGACTTCTTTTTTTTTTTTTTTTTAACTCGAGGGACCTACAGTTTAAAGCCGGTTCCGAACGGCCAATGGGCTTGTAATCTGAGTACATTACCCAACATTTTTAATTATTATTAACCACTGAAAACCGGACATATACAACACCCAAGAGCGAGGTGGGAATCGAACCCACAATCCTCGGTATACAAACGGCAGAAGGCAGTTAACCTTACCGCTGGGCTACCGAGGCCTCTTATGGACTTCTTTCGTATTGTGAACACGAAATCATCTGCAGATATATTTTCCAAGGTGGCCCTTGAAAGGCGATGAAATTACTCCCTTTTTTTGAATTGATGAGGTCTTTACTTTGTTAAAATCCATTGAAAATATTATTAGAAAAATTTTTGATTTCAACTTATACTCTAATTGAATCTAGGACGTTGACAATGTCCTAGATTCCTAGAAACACAACTTGTGTTTCACCACACGATGGTTTCATCAGATAAATTTAAGTACTGAAATAATGGTTCTCAGTTTTAGAGATGACAAATTGTGTGGAAGGGGTGAATAGAAGGATGGTTACAAATAATTATTAGAATAGAAAAAACCAATTCTGAACTGCTAGTCAGGTAGTTCGGTAATTTTGAAAAGATTGAGAAGGGGGCTTGAAGTATGATCGATTTGGCTATTCAATAGGAGACCGAAATGCTTGTATTTATTTATCTGTAATGATTCTCAAAAATTAAGTATAATTCCCTTACTTTTTTATTTTAAAATCGAAATTGAATGTGTGATTTTCTTGGATTAAATGGTTTGCATAATGTGAATCCGACTTTTGATTAACAAAGCTACGTCTGTGTTCTGAAATACTAGTTTGAAAACTTCTAAAAGTTCTACCAATGTAAAACTTATCACAATCACCACAATTAATTTTATAAACTCCTGATTTATTATCTTTATGAACTGTGGATTTATTATTTTTCATATGATTTCCTAAATTATTACCGGTACGATAAGCAATGTTAATGTTGTGCTTAGATAAGAGAGATTTATGTTTTCTACTTGAATTTCCGTTATATTTGATATTATTTTTAGTAAGGAGGTATACACCTGGCTAATCGCATTTTTGAACAACTTTTTATCCATCATATTGTCTATTATTATGGGGTCATAATTATTATTTACGGTAATTTGTTTAATTATATTTTTCTCGATATTAAAATTGGCGTTTTAAAGTTGAATATTTACTAAACGATGTACGATTTAGTACCATTTATACCGTTATTTCTTTAAATAAATGTGCAAATTGTTATTATTAACCATTGTTTTAATATGTTTATTAATTTACACCATGTATCGGCCCAATCAATCCAAAATTTGAATGATTTAAGTCTATTTGTCCCTTCAATAATTTTCTAGGGTTTCTGAAAAGTTTAATTTAAATTTTACTATGTTTAAGTGAAATATGGAAATCTATATTAAATGATTCATTCTCATCTAATAAATCATTAGAATGATGAATAATTGGAATCTCTCTCATTGTTTTCAAAACAGCGCTTATGTTCTTTGACGCTTTTTCCAAAGTTTCTATGCGGGGTCTACCGATATACATTTTGTTACAATCAACACACGACAATTTATAATTGATTTGGATAACTTATGTGTTTTTGATTTGTTGTTCTTATTGTATTAGGCTAAAGAGTTATCGTACGGTATGAGATGTTGATATTATAATGTGAAAAAATGGAGTCAGTTTTCAGTAGAATTATCGATAAAAGATTAACATGATTTATTGGCAAATTGAAAATTTTCTTTTTGATGAAATTATCACCCCACTTTTTAATTTCTTGTAGTACTTAATACTAAATATTTAGTTTTATCTGATGAAGGTTCTGTGTGGCAAGGTTCAATTATAGTATACTTACGTTAATGTTAAACAAGTAAAATCACTAGCTACTAGTAAAAACTTCTATTTAATACTATAACATGTTATTTGGTCGTAATACAAAACTACGAGTTAATTTTAATATGTAATAAACTATCGAACGTATGATATGATAATGACGTGACTAGTTTCGAACCTAATGTTCATCATCATACACTTCAGACAGGCCAACCGTCGTAATTATCGAATTTTCGTCAATATTTTTTGGATTTAGGTATTCGCTAGAAGTATATTATAGAATTGCTCATTGATTGTCTCTATAATGAGCAGAAAACACATGCTTCATTTTTAAATACGTCTGAATCTGCAGATCGTTTAGTTATAAATTCAATTTTCTTGTTCTTAAATATGTTTTCAATGAAAAATTAATATAATCGATTCATTCGAACAAATATATATATATATATATATATATATATATATATATATATATATATATATATATATATATATATATATATATATATAATCTCTTGATAATTATTAGCAATAACAGGCTTGTTGAAACTCAAAAAACTCGATTTTATTAAAAAGTTGACGTTTCGCCACGACATTCGTGGCTTTATCAAAACTTTTGAAGAAATTGAAATTTCTTTGACATTTATTGATTTCAAAAAATTTGAATATTTAAAAAAGACTACTATGTTTCACTAAAATCATTTTTCACAAAAAAAGAGTTTAATAATCGGATATAGGTATAGACAAAGCACTTAAACTTACTTCACCTATACACAGACATGAAACATTACAAGATGTCCATAAATTACTCATAAAAAACGATTACCCAATAAAACTTATACAGAAAATCACTAAAAATAGAATTCATAAACTTTACAACACATTAGAAACATCAAAAAAAGAAAATATTAACAAAAAATATATTCCTCTTCCATATATTCCTCATTTAAGTAATAAAATATCACAAATTTTAAATCCACACGATATTAAAGTAGCCCACACCGCACAAAATCAAATTAAACAAATATATTCTAAATTAAAAAGTAAAACACCTCTTCTGCAAAAATCTCATGTTGTTTATAGTATAGGTACCCTGTAATAATTGTAATAAATCATATATAGGACAAACTTTTCAAAATTTAGAAGAAAGATTAAAAGCACACAAATATACCAGAACACAAACCACAGCACTAATAAAACATAAAAACAATGAGAATCATGCTTTCAACTTTAATAGCACAAAAATTTTAGAAATAGAAAAAGATCAAAAACTCAGAGAAATTTTAGAAATGTTACATATTCAAAAAAATTTAAATGAAGTCGTAAATGATAGAACAGATATCAAACATTTGAGTTCAATATACGCAGATTGAATTCTTTAATTTTTCTAAGAAACAACATAAATCAAAACAAAATAATTCAACAAACAAACTCTAACCATAACAACTCATCTTCTTAGACAAAATCTAAACATCTAGAATTTTCAATTTTTCTAAAAAGAAAGTATAGTTTAGAACATGTGATCTCCAAAATTACAAGTAATGTCTTTTTAAAGACAACAATCAAATATTTTAAACCTATTTTGTACATTACGTGGGTGAAGGTTTCTGTGGTTCCCTTCCCATTTAATATCAACAGACCTGTCTGTTGATATTGGACTAAATAGCACGTAATTAATAACTGAAGACGGCCACAGCCACAATGAGAAATTTTTGAAAAAAAATAAATAGTACCCTATTCTTTGACTCTTCAAAATCAAAATAATTTGAACCTATTTCGAACATTACGTGGGTAGAGGTTTCTGTGGTTTCCCTTACCATCTAATAATAACAGATTTGAATGTTAATATTGGACTGAATAGCACGTAATAAATTTTAGTGAAACATAGTAGTCTTTTTTAACTATTCAAATTTTTTCAAATCAATAAATGTCAAAGAAATTTCAATTTTTTCAAAAGTTTTGATAAAGCCACGAATGTCGTGGCGAAACGTCAACTTTTTAATAAAAACGAGTTTTTTGAGTTTCAACAAGCCTGTTATTGCTAATAATTATCAGAGATTAGAAATAGTGCACAGGCAACAACAATTCAAATATATATATATATATATATATATATATAAATATAATTATATTTTTCAACACGAAGAAACTATTTTTTTAAAAATAACGATTTATTCAGAACGATGTTTACAGGTTGAGAGTCAAATCAAACTTACAGTTCTTATTATTCTAATTTGTGCTCTCTAGCTAAAAAGGATGAATAAGCATTTCATATATATTATGCGCAGCGTCTACAACTACAATTCAGCATTTTAAAAGGGAGATACAGGCTGTCTCTCATATAACTCTTCCCCTCTTGAGAAAGTTCGTTATTCCTCTTAATGACGGTGACGAATCTTAGTATAAAGTTTATATAAAAAGAAAAATACAATAACAATGACAATAAAAACACAAAAAAATGGTAACTATGCTAATAGTTGTGGGATGTGGAGCCCACTGGTAAATGTCCTCTAATTTTGGGACTTCTTCTTTCTTAGTCATTGATATGTCGGTAGTATAAGTTCCACATTCGTTTCCACACGGGATGAGGTCGACTTGGCGTATTTATGAAGAACTCTCTAATGGGTAATATCTTCTTGAAACCATTAGATACTTCCATCTTCGATTGAAATAGGTCCTTTTGAGGGTAGATTGGTATATGGCTACATTGATCCATAAGTGTAGCTAGTACATGTGCAAGGCATTCTGGTGGTTTGCGTCATGTAATCTTGTTTTCCAATGTAGAAGTTTTCTACTTGTTGGGCTACCTCGGTACTCCATATAATTTTCTTGTTGAGTGTTAATCCATAGGATTGAAGGTGGCGGTACACTGGTTATTTTGGAAAGGTAGTTGTATACTTTGTACAGGTCATTTCAATTTTTGAAAAATAGGAATAGTGATACTGAAAAGAATGTTAAAAATCTTTGATAAACTACTCTAACGGTGCATGCTGCCATAATAATCGCTGAAATGCGTAACAGCAGCAGTTTTATTTTCAGAACTTCGTTTATCGTTAAACGTTGATAGCGCAGAATAATTCTCGTGTAATAAATGATAGCACTTCCTATTTAATTTACCTAATAGAAATAGATTATCTCGTGTGAATAGAGAGTTATTGAATTCATTCTCAAAGCCACAGTTTTGGGAGTCTTCTTAATTGATTAGTTTTCTTTATTAAGAAAATTGATAGTGTCGACATATTTTGACTGTGTATCTGAAATTAGTTTCGGCGAGGCCGTTATTAGAAAGAGAATACGTACAGTGTCATCTGAAAATACGAAAACCAATTAGTGTTTTTCTTTGTTTAATTTATTTTTATGATAAATGTGTTGATTCCGAGGATTCTTTTTATATTTAATTTCATAATTGAACTCGTTCTGGTTTAAATTTCCATCGCATTTCAGACGCGAGTTTGGCTCTTTTAACGAATTTAGCCTAAATTAATGGTTTTATGGTCTGTATAGCATAATAAATTTCGTTCCGTACAAATACGGTCGAAAATGCTTAGTAGCCCAAAACAATCGAAAATAATTCTTTGTCGATCGTCGAGTATTTAATTTCTTTGATCAGGTTAACGTTCTACTGGCGTATGCTATCGGTAAATCATTAGGAACATTGCCTTGCGATAAAAATCGCTCCTAAAGCATAATTTGAGGCGTCAGTCGTTAAATTGAATGTTTTTGAAAAGTCAGACTAGTTTAGAATTGGATGATTAATGTCAGTAGTTTTTTGAGGTCAGGAATGCTTCTTTGTCTGTCAGGTCGATTTTCGAGTCTTTCTTCAATGTACTTTAGTCAATTGTTTAGTGACTTTAGCAAATTTCGGGATAAATTTACGAAATAGTAGGCTTAGCATACCTAAATAAGATTTTAATTTCTTTAAATGATTCTAGGTAAGGGAAAATCTTTCAATGGCTTCTATTTTCTTGGGATTGGGTCTGATAATGCCTTTTTCTAATAATTCCGCGATTTGTTTCTGAATTTTCCGCACGGTGTTTTTCGGGCGGTATCTATATATTTTTGCCATGAACAGGAAATTCATCTTTAGTTCTGATATGATGCTTGATTTTTGAAGTGAAATTCAAGGATTGTCCCGCTAATTGCAGGGCGTTTTCGCAGTATTATTTGAAAATTTTAATTAATTGATTCTGAATTTATAGGTGAATGTGATAAATCTATGTGGTAAGATAATTTTCTAGGAATCACTTTTTGAAAAATATATGGGCATGCATTCTACAATTTTCACCTATTAAATAAATTATTCTGTAAGTCAATAGTAAAAATTATTTTTCTTAAAAATTCAAAGCCTACAATACCATCATACTGAGTATGGACATTTGTAAATTACGAATGGAAATTCTTTTTTCAAACCAAAGAGAGTCCACGGGAAATAAAACTTTTTCATGACTCTTATCGTGTCCGTGAGGGGTAATTAAATCAGTGTCTTCTGGATAAATGAGATGAGGTATGCTGTTATAAGCAACCTTAGGATCTATTAAGCAGACAGTACATCCGCTATCTAAGAGTAATTTGCATTTCGGATATTCGATTGCGATGTAAGGCAAGCAATTTTTTTTTCGATTTGTCATTTATAGAATTTATGTCAATTGAGTTTCCGAGACCGTTATCTGAAATTTTTTCACAATCTTCTTCATTGGCATCAAAATTTTCGTTGAAGGACAGTTGTCAAATTCGTGATTTTCATCTACATTTTCTACGCTATTTTCCGCGTCGAGATTTGTAAAGTTCTTCGGATATGAAATTATTCGGTGTTTTGAATCATATTTGAAAAATGATCTATAGCGTTTGATTTTGATATTGATTACGCGGTATTTGCGAACTACCTGTCATTTGACCGTTTTTGCGCTGTTGGAGTTTACAGAAACAGTCGACATAGGAGTCGGTCTATTATACGCCACATAATTATATTTGGTTCGAAAACAACGGTTTGTTTTAGTATTTCCTTTGTTATTCTTGCCGAAAACCTGACTAATTCGTCGGATATTGTCTTTGCGGTGTACTGTTTCTTTGTTGTAATGAATAGGTTGAGAAGGAAAACGTTTTCGTAGGTTCGCAATCACTGGTGTTTTCCATGTTCTCATCAAATCTAGTTGTGATTTTTGAGACATATAATTCTCTATAGTCTGTACTGTTAAAGTCAAATGTAATATGCGGTGTAGTCAATAGAGCAGTTTGTAGATCTATTGATGACATTACTTATAATGAACATTTTTTGCTAAGTCTGAAACTAGTTGTTTATGTAATAAATTTCAGAGCTTGGTCTAAAGTAGGTTCTGCGTCAATTCGATAATTAATTCGGATTTTATAATTTTTAACTAAACTCAATGAAATCTGTCAGAACGTCTTCATCTGGGTTTTTGCGCAGAAATTGAAGCTGATTTTTAAGTACATCGAGATTGACATGATCACCGAAATTTATTCAAAATAAAATGCTTTTTATACCGATCCAATTATTTGGTACATTAGATGATCGAAACTCGGCATTTGCTTTTTTCAATTATTTGCTTTTAATGACAGCCAAACAATATGTTTTCACTATCTGGTCTTCGTTAGAAAATTGCGTAAGATATTCCTTCGCCACGAATTCAAGAATGAATTCAACTCGGCTTGGTGTTCCTGAGAATTTTGGCAATAGAGATCTCCAAACTCACGAGCTATCATTAAGCGTTACCTTCAGCCATTTTTAAACTTTGGACAAATTTAGTTTTTTTCTTTCTTGAATCTAAATTCAATCTATTCAACGAGTCTGCCAAAGAATCAATGATGAAAGTCAATTTAAAAATAATTAAAATTTAAAACAAATTCTAATTTACTAAATAGACCTGCTACAACTATGTGTTATAGGGAGTCTGTAGGTTTTGGGCTTAAGAAAACCATGGGAAAAACAGGGAAGTTGATTAACTACTGCAACTTACGTTCTGATCGTTATTCCAAAGTGGATTCCTCGGCGCTACCCTTAACTATGCACTCTGTTGATTTCTTCAATGGTCAGTTGAACTCGGGACCGGTACTGCCTAATTTCGCCGTCACTGTGAGATTAACAACTGAGCTTATGTGTTTTTAAAGTTCGGATTTGCTCTAAGAATTGATATTCACTTAATGCACTTCTTTTCACGAAGGATTAATGAAGCAATCCCATCCTCGTCGCCAATTATATTTTTCAACACGAAGAAACTATTTTTAAAAATAACGATTTTTTATTCAGAACGATGTTTACAGGTTGAGAGTTCAAATCAAACCTTACAGTTCTAATTTATTCTAATTGTGCTCTCTAGCTAAAAAGGATGAATAAGCATTTCATATATATTATGCGCAGCGTTCTACAACTACAATTCAGCATTTTAAAAGGGAGATACAGGCTGTCTCTCATATAACTATATATATATATATATATATATATATGTATATATATATATATATATATATATATATATAAGTATTATTTATTCGAATTGTTGTTGACTGGGAAATATTTTTTATCTTCTGGTAATTATTAGCAATAACAGGCTTGTTGGATCTTAAAAAACTCGATTTTATTAAAAAGTTGACGTTTCGCCACGACATTCGTGGCTTTATCAAAACTAAGATTCAACAAGCCTGTTATTGATAATAATTATCAGAAGATTATATATATATATATATATATATATATATATATATATATATATATATATATATATATATATATATATATATATATTATATATATATATATATATATATATATATATATATATATATATATATATATATATATATATATATATATATATATATATATATATATACAGGGTGATTCATTAATATGTGTAAATATTTTGACGGGAGAATTTTGAGCTCAAAATATGAAGATCTAACCCAAATTGCTTATACAAAATATTTCTCCTTACTGATTTTGGCAATAAGTTAAAGTAGTTTGGGACACATCAAATAATAGTAAAGAAGACTTTCTCGCTATCACCAGTGGCGTACGGCAGGTGCACGGGAAGAGTTCTCGTTTCCTCAATTCTACGCCACTGGCAGAATTGTCATTTTAGTATATTTTTTCGATTCTCCAATATTTTCCATGTAAATAAGGCACTCTCTTTTCGTAACGCTAGAGCCACTATTTTTCGAGATATTTAACGTTGAACATATGGCTGCACAATTCTTTCGATTTTTTGTACGAGTCATGTCGGTGTTTTTTGTCATACGATTGTATGTATTACGAAAAATAAACATTATTAGGTATTTTTCAATTTATAATAATATTAACAAACAATTTAAAACAGAACAACTACAAAAATAACCAGCGCTACATAAAAAAAATTCAAAATAAATACTTAATTATCAAGATCTTCTTTACAATTTTTGGAAGAATATCAAATTTATGAACAAAACTTAGAAACAATTTTTAACAAATGTTCAATGTGATCTCCGTTTACCTCAATAAGTTTATCCATTCTTTCGCTAAACGATCTTCGAACTTTAAAAAATATGTTTGGCTGATTCGCAATAAAATTAGCGGAATATACAATTTGCTGCCATTGTTCCTGGCGAGTATTTATCGTTTGGGATATTTTTGTAGTTGTTCTGTTAAATTGTTTGTTAATATTATAAATTGAAAAAAAAATACCTAATAATGTTTATTTCACGTAATACATGCAATCGTATGACAAAAAACACCGACATGACTCGTACATAAAAATCGAAAGAATTGTGCAGCCATATGTTCAACGTTAAATATCTCGAAAAATAGTGGCTCTAGCGTTACGAAAAATGAATGCCTTATTTACAGAGAAAATATTGGAGAATCGAAAAATTATACTAAAATGATAATTCTGCCAGTGGCGTAGAATTTAGGAAACGAGAACTCTTCCCGTGCCCCTGCCGTACGCCACTGGTGATAGCGAGAAAGTCTTCTTTACTATTATTTGATGTGTCCCAAACTACTTTAACTTATTGCCAAATATCATAAAGAAATATCAAGGAGCAATAAAGTAATGAACAAAATTCATTTTTTATAATCTAAATAAAACACCCTGTAAATCAGTAAAGAGAAATATTTTGTATAAGCAATTTGGGTTAGATCTTCATATTTTGAGCTCAAAATTCTTCCGTTAAAATATTTACACATATTAATGAATCACCCTGTATATATATATATATATATATATATTTTATATATATATATATATATATGTATATATATATATATATATATATATATATATATATATATATATATATATATATATATATATATATATATATATATATATATATATTATATATATATATATATATATATAGTCTCTCTATTCTCAGGATATTTGGAATTACCATTTATAGAAATAATTGAAACGCATATATAAATGAATATAAGTGGACTATGTTAATAGATTATTTCATCAGGGTAAAATGGCTCCATTTATTGGCATAATAAAACCGCTTATTTTCAGTCGTAAATGTTTAATTATTAGTTTCATAATAATATTAGTTTATTTGTACGTACCTAGGGCTTTACAGCTTGTACTACAAAATAAAAATAAAAAAACATGTAAATGTAAAAATAAAACGGACCAATAGACATTGAGTCCATACTAACCCTTCATTCAGATAAGCTACCAACCTCCTATATACAATAAAATGCTTGCCCGAGTAGATGTTTCAATAATCTTTGGAATTTCGGGTATTTAAATAATTGTGCATTGCATGTGTCATGAGCATGTCTATCTCCCAGTTTCTCAAAATGCACACAATTTTGCTTGGCATTTGAGTAGGTAGACAAAATATATCGAAGAACTTCGACAGTGAGTTAACAATTTATTTAAAAAAAACAGGAAAAATAGACATCAATAAAACACTGTCTTACCTGAATGAGCTGGGAGGTCTATTTATGCCTTTAGACTTATTGCCGAAAAGATGCCTTTCTTTATCTCTGGGAGTGAAGGGTCTCTGTGTCTGAACGGGATGAACTGTTTGATTTGTCAAAGTATTATCTGTAGGTGGCTGATTTTCTACAACAATTAGCAGATTTGCAAATATTTCAATGATTTATAGGTATATACAAAGAAGGGAATTGAAACAACATGAATTTAAACTGGAAAATCTTTGCAGAAAACATGAATATAACATAATCAATATTTATAACAGTATTTGCAACATTATATTCAAAATATTTTACAGTTAATACATAAAATTTATCCATTTTGAACTACTACTAGGAATTAATTAACTCTTTATAAAGAAACATCAAAAAACTTGAAATTATGATCAGAAATAAAATATTGAATCAAAACTATAATAACAAAAAATTGATCAAATCTATAAAAATAATTGATTTGAACATTGTCGTTTTTATTGTGAATAGTTAAAAAAGAAATAACAACTAGTGAATTCATAAATTCATGAACAACTAACTAAAAACAACTTATTTTCAGAACTGTTTGTTTTCTGTACTTTATTTCGAGGAACTTGGCAACAAAATATTCTCAATCAAATTGATTGACAAAAATATATATTCTATTACAAAATAATTTGTCATTTTTATTAAAATTTAGAAATCATGAGCGAATAATGAAAAATATTTAATCATGAATAATATGAAAATATGAATTCAATATAAAAGTTCCAATCATTGTGGTGTAAGAAAAAATGTATAGGTATAGAATATATAAGATTCGTAGTTTACCACTGATAGCGTGCCTGGCTTCGCTGATGATTTCCGCGCTCGTTTTTCTGTGAGAAGGCTCGAAAATTGACGTGGAAAACTTGCCATTTCCACTTATGTGAAAGTTATTATTTTTCATCTCCATCATGCTCGGTCAAAATCCGCTAATCGAGCACAGTTTAAAACATCCGCATAATGTCGTCTTTAAGAAAGTTCAATTGGATTCTAAAGAAACGATTCTTTCGTACCGACTCTTTCTATACTGCTGCTGTTTCGTGGAAAGCTTGTTTTTCTAGGGGGTAAATTATTGATTATTTTCGAAAAGTGAACGCTTTCCCAGTCATGCAACTCGGGGAGGAAAATAATCGATACCTGAAGAATTCCATTCGGAAAATGTCCAGTCGTTGACACCTGATTGACTGTTCGTGTCTGTTTGATTTATCAGTAGGTCAGTAATGTCTTCCTGTCATCGTTTTCACGAAATTGAAAATAGTGCAGGAGGCGGGGGAAGTACAAACACGATTCGTCCTAGTTTTCACGTCTCCAAATAATGCATATGACACATCAATCGTGTCCATAGTTCGAATTTGAACACAAGGGATGATATGGCTACTGCAACGGTATTGATGTAACAAATATTGATTTCTTCGTTTTATAATGGAGCTAATCAATCTTCTCCAAAGAGCGCTTGTCAGTCTTGTGTATAAGAAAAACCTTAGGCCAATTTTCTCTGGCTCTTCTTTCTATAGGCCTTTTTAAACACTTTTTTCCTGTAATTTATTTGCACTTCAACCTGTACATAATTTTTAACAGGTTTTCACTTTGAAAACCTGCTTATTAAAATGGGCGTGATTAGCAAAGTTGGACCTAGGACCAAGATAGTTTTTCATTTCATGACTTTTTATGATGCTTGGCACCAAAAACTCAATTTCATATATATATATATATATATATATATATATATATATATATATATATATATATATATATATATATATATATATATATACATATATATATATATATATATATATATATATATATATATATATATATATATATATATATATATATATATATATATATATATATATATATATATGTTCATATGTATTAATGTATAAGCTTATGTATTTTAGCGTTGTTTACACGAGGAAGGGCGCAATTTTGGAACAATAGTGTTGAAAGTTTGTAAATAGGTAGTTTCGTATAATATCTTGGATGGAATTGGTTTTGATTCGAATTGGTTAGGGGGTTGACCCCCCAAGGGGAAAATAAATCTTGTTTACACCACAGAAGGCACAATTTTATACCAATAGGATTGAAAGTTTGTATCTAGGTAGTTTTGTATGATACCTTGGATGGAATTAGTTTTGGTTCGAATTGCGTTTGACAGCCTCCTCTTTAGGCCAAAAGAACCTGATGACATATCTGATTACGAAGAGGTAAGAATGAACAGCAAGAAATATGCATCAATTGAATACATAGAAATTTTAACGTACACAGACCTGCGCAGGTATACTTATGCACAGGTTTCCTATCCGGTCTACCGTAGCGTATATGGCGGGCATAAGGTAGAACACCTTTGTATTCAGAGTATTTACAGGTGATGATTGGCTTGAACATTTCAGATTTGTTCAGTTAAAGTAGTATTTAAGACCTCATTCATATGTTTGAATATGTACCTAAGATAACCAAGCAAAACATATTGTGATTATTTAAATATTACTTACATTTCTACTTACAATAGTGTCCAATATCTCAATGTTTGTATAGCACATAATAAACGTACCAAAAGGTACCTTAATTAACTAACTTGGAGACTAAAAAGTCTCCAACTTTCCTAATTAATTATTTTCACATCGTTAAAACAAACGTTTAACATAAATAAATATTAATATCATCATTATCGTTAATATTATATTTCAGGTACAGAGAATTCTCAGGGAAGAAATCATTAATCCACTCAGGAAAAATCTTTATGTGAGTGCTGGTCATATGATGAACCTCAGAAAGCTTCTAGATCGGCTCAGCTCGGTATCTGGATTAACGAGTGAAGAAAAAGATCCTGAAGAATTTCTGAACTCTATCCTTGCTCAGATACTGAAAGCTGAACCATTTCTGAAATTGAATTCGGGCTAAGAAGCATTTTATTATCAACTTTTTGTTGAAAAAGACGCGGAATTGACTCTACCTACTGTTCAGCAACTGTTTGAGCAAAGCTTTTTAACAAGTAATATAAAGTTGAAAGAGTTGCCTTAGTGTCTAATAATTCAGAAGCCAAGGTTTGGAAAGAGTTACAAGATTTATCCAAGAATTCTACCATCTCAGTTGTTGGAGGTCACAGACGTGATCCACGAATGTGAGTAACTCTAAATAGAGATATTATTATGTTTTCTTGATCATGTGTTAAATCTTGTAATCCAACCATATTCAAGTTTTATTGTCTTCATAAAGAAGTACAACCAACTGCAAATTAAACACTGAATTTGAAGAACATTTAGATCACATCAGATTTGGTTGCACTGAAAAATTGCCGAAGTAGTTTTGAACTCTAACCATAGCATAGGTGTTATTATTTTAAGATTACTTAAAAAAGTGCTTCACAACAAATTATTCAAAGCATTCGATAATATTTTATTTGTGGAATCCAAAAATAGCTTAAATGAAGTCAGGTTAATTCGTTACATTTAGATTATTATAATTTTATACTTTGATAGACTAGAGTCCGCGGAGGAGATCTGACTCTTGACCTTGAGATGATAGGGTGCTATGAAGTGAATAATGCAGTGTGTGAATACTGCAGTGAATAATGCAGTGTGTGAATACTGCAGTGAATAATGAACCGTTATTCACTAGTGCATAATAGTTCGTTACATGCAGTGAATAATGAACCGTTATTCACTTGTGAATAATAATTCTTTATTAACTGCAACCGTTATTCACTAGTGAATAATAGTTCGTTATTAACTACATGACCTCACACATGCAGTGAATAATGAACCGTTATTCATTACTTCGTTATTAGCGACATACATGTAGTGAATAATGAACCGTTATTCACTGGTGAATAACAGGTATTGTTACTATCAAGTGTCTGGATGATACCATAATTAATTCAAATATTTAAATTAATATTTGTTACTATAACAAAATTATTTTATATGGTGCACTCGCTTTAGCGGCAATGCGTCCACAGCTTAACCTCCTCGCGGAGTCCTATTTTCTTCGTTAAATTAAAATTATAAATGATATTCGTAGAGTTCCGGAAGTTTGGACTTTTTTATTGGAAATTTCCTCATCTTTGAGGAACTTTTTTCAAAATTTCTTAAATATCAATAGTTTATGAGTTATTAACGAAAAACAAAATGCCATCTTTTGTTCATCTTAATTTGTTAAAAACAAATGCAATTATTTATGTGCTAATTAATCCTCGGGATATATTTTTCTAGACGTCATTGCGAATCGTATGAGCTATCGCTCATATTTTTAGGAGCTTTACCAAGAATTAACACGTTTTTGAACTTGTTGACTAGCCTATTGAGGATAAAACAAAAAAAATATTTATTACCAATTTATTCAAATGAATGCTTGTATTCTACACATATTTCTTGCCATATTTAAGGATATGAATATAAAATAACACAAATGTTTAGTTTGAAATTTGAATTTATTATTTATTAAAAAAATAACTACAATATTTCAGTTGAAGAAAAAAATAGAAACAAGAAGCGATAAACAAAAACACATGCACCATATAAATTTGCATTCAAACGATAACAATTTTGAAGTAAAACTATTGTTTATCAGAATTTGACACAATTTCAAACCACTGCCTCAAAGCATCGCTCAATACATTTGGCAAAGAAACCAAATCTCTGAGTAAAATATAAAATGAAAACGGAAAAACATCCATATAACTATTAATTCCTAATAACTTGCCGTCTCTAAACACAGGCATTCTAATATCTAACACGGAATTCTTATTTTCTGGATTATCTATTATCACAAATACCGTGAAAATATTCGCCAATTTTCCCCTGCGCACTGCCTGTCGCATCACAGTTTCACCCTCTGAAAAAACTCCACGACCGTCGCTGACTATTATCAACAACTTCGCAGTCAAGCTCGCGGAATGCATTTGAGACTGACCCAACATCTCTGTGGTAAAATCGACCATCTTCGCCAAACACGTCTTCGGCTGGTCGAATTTAAACTTCTGCAACAATTTAACACCGCTCTTTTCCGTAAACTGATCAGTCAATTTGTGCAAGACTTCCGTCTGTTCGCCGAAACTGACAATCGACAGTTGACCGCTTTCCAGAAGCGTCAACGCTTTAGAAATAAGAGCGACGCTCTCGAACGCCATTTCTTTGGATTTGTTGTCCGCCATACTGGAAGAATCGTCGATGGCTAACACGATCTGGTACTCCCTCTTCGACGGTTTCGTTCTTCTGAGCCAGATTTTGTCTTTCCGGAACTGCGAAGCTATGTACGGGATCACTTTGCGCATGTTGATTCGCCTTCCGGTACGATAATCGCCTCTGAGTCTGCTCGCCTGAGTCGGTTCCAACACGAGGCGTAGCTGTTCGGACAGCTCCTGCGCCAAGGACGAGGTCACCGACGAGATCTTCTGCCACGTCTGCTCGGCATCCATGTCCGATGGAGGCTGATGGAAAATATAATGTTTAACTAATACACTTTTTCCTTTATGTATATATACATATATATATATATATATATATATATATATATATATATATATATATATATATATATATATTTTATATATATATATATATATATATATATATATATATATATATATATATATAATATATATATATATATATTATATATATATATATATATATATATATATATATATATATATATATATATATATATATATATATATATATATATATATATACATATATATATTGTGAAGAAGGTGGGACAGTATACGTCTCACCTTCTTTCAACAGTTCAGTGTTTTCGTTTTATATCTAATACATGTAATTTTAAATGAATTTGCCACTCTTGTGCACGGAAGAAAGCTATGGATGAAAAAAAAAATTTCTGATGAAGGCAATAGTGATTGCTGAAACGTTAAAACATTTCTTAATGTGTATGTAAATATAGATATACCATCAGTTGTAAAAAAGACTTAATTAACCAAGAAAACAAATCAAGAAGAAAATATATGTAAAAGGTCTAAGAAATCAAGGAAAAATCCGAAACCAAATATATATATATATATATATATATATGAAATTGATAAATTAAAGATTATCAAAGGACCTTCCAAGAGAGTGAGATGTATGTGTCCCAACAATTTTGACAAAAAATCTCAATCAATATTTCGATATGAAAAAGCAATAATAAAAGAAATACAAATGAAGCAATAACAAAAAAGTTTCATTCATATCAGATTTATACATTTCAAGAAAAATTTAAAATGCACACACAACAAATACACGAATTAGCCTTTTTTTCAAGTCCAACCTTAAAAGTTCCTATGAAGTGTGTTATCAGTTCCTTAAAAAATTCCCGACACACGGACGTAGTTATCCAAATTATAACGACAGATCTCAACTAACCTCATACCACGACGACATCTGACGTTCGACATCGGACCTCAACGCGTTCATCTCTTCGATCGATAAACTGCTACTAATATTTTCTTTCACATTGTGGAATAAGGTGTGGTGGGAGGATTCCGTCCCCCTCGAGACAGTACTAGTTTCCACCACGTCGCCCTCGACTTCTACGTTCTCCAGCTCGTCCAGGATTTCGCCGTCGGGATGAGATTTTCGCTCATTCTTTTTCTCTTTCTGATTTTCCACTTTTTCGGCTTTTTGTTTAACACTATCGTTCACATCCTGATTTTCCATCTCTTCTTCCGGAAGATTTTTGGATGACTCCGTTGGATCTTCCATTTCTTCGTCCTCTTTGTTAGGAACCTGAAAACAAGTTATTTTATAGGCTATAGGGTCTATGTTTACTTACATAAGTACCTATATATATATAATAATATATATATATATATATATATATATATATATATATATATATATATATATATATATATATATATATATATATATATATATATACAGTGGCGTAGATAGGGGGGGATCAATCCCCCCCATGAGCCTACGATAATTATAATAAAACTGAATAAAAGTCTTCGTATCTATGTACGTATTTAAGTACCTTTACATGAAATTTGCTAAGCACTAGCACCTCTTCTGCTATTATGTATGTACAATTATAATACCTAGATATGTTTTTGTGACGGCTGTGCAATTGAGTATTGTATAATTTCCGCGCTTCGAACAGGCCGACCAATCAGGAATGAACAGAATTTTAACATTATAAAGTAACTAGTAGTTTTGTGCATATTTTATTCAATGTTGAATTAGTAAGTTAAATCGGTCACTATGAGCAAACAATTGGTTAAAAAGTTCAAATGGCTCTAATTGAAAATTTTCATTTCGAAAGGAAGAAGTCAACCAAAATCTCCACGCACTTCTCTTTCTAAATTGTATACTATACTTACTATTAAACAAAAGTGCTCGAGCTTTTGTTTAATGGTGTAGTATTGTATCTAAAGCAGTTTTGTTCAATAGAATAGGTAGTAAAAAATTTAGAAAGAGAAGAAGTGCGATGAGGTTTTGGTTAACTTCTTCCTTCGTACATAAAATTTTCCATTTCAGCCATTTGAGCTCTTTCAAACACGTTTTTTGGTTCTAGTGACCGATTAAATTCCTGTTTACATTCGAGGAGCGTGACTTCTGCTCATAGAAGATTTTCAATCAATTTTTAATATTTCGAATATTTTTTAATGTGGAGTAGGTATCGAAATATGAGCTCTTTGAAAAATAGGACTAAGTTTTAGATTTGATTGTCAATTTAATTGCTCCATAATATTTTGAAGTTAATAAAAATTGTCGAGTTAGTAAAAATTTTCTTGCGATGGCTGGACTTCTACATCATGAATCTTGGAGAAAGATTTACTAATCATGAGAATACAGTCTAGTTTACAAGTACTTTTGTGTTCAACTTTTTTCATCAGTCTCGGAAGTATATGAGCAAATAGCATGTAGATAATATTTGAAAAAAATTGAGTTCTTTTCGCGAAAATTGTAAAAGTGATAAACAATATACTGAAAGAAAAAGAAAATAGTTGGTTTTTACAAATATCTCAAAAACTAATTGATATTTTGATATCTAAATGAAGATACAAAAAGACAAGGAAATTTTCTATAAGAAATTTCTGACTCCCGGAACTGTAGGATAAATATTTTCAATTTTCTCAGAAGGGTAAAAATACGGCAGAAAACAGGTAATCTGTCTTGCGAAAGTCACGCCTATTTTGGACACTTCAACAATAAACATTATTTAACTATATTAAATATGGAAATTAAGGAATGAAAAAGCTCAGGTTCTTACTGGATAGGTACCTAAATGAACAATTTTTCGCGCATTAGTTATGCAATAGTTTCTTGCCGCTTGAACAAGAACATTGGAACTGTTAAACTATGAATCTGATATGTTTTTCCTTTCTTGGAGCTAGTTTCGAAAGACCTCAGAATAGATCCCCGTTAAAAAATTCGATTTTTCAGCTCTTTACTAACAATTTACTTAGTTGTAAAATTAAACACTCTAATCATAACTTTTTTTCCTGATTCTCTCATGAACAACGCATTTATTCATAACAATTTTTTAAACAATAGCACATTGAAAACAACCATTTCCATGTAGCTTAGCCGATAATAAAAAACGGATCATCAAATTCATAAAAAAAAATTTCATTTTGATTTTGCGAAACTAGGTAAATTGTTAATAAAAAATTGAAAAATTGAAATTTTTTATTTTTTCAACAGGGATTTACTTTGATAGCTCCAAGAATGAAAAAATTCCAGATCTATACATGAACAGTTATCACAATATTCATGTTCAAGCACCAAAAAATTGTTAATTAACTATTGCATAACTAATAGAAAAATTTCTATTATTTCCGGATTTCCTTTTTTTCAGTAGGTATATTGTTTATAACTTTCGCAATTTTCGCTTGCGAATTTTTAATTTTCTCAAAAAACATCTACATGTTACAAATCAAACACTTTACTTTCATTTTTCCGAAACAGCTGAAAAAGGTTGAGCAAAACAGCATTTGTTGACTAGACTATTTTTATTAACTCCAGGGATCTACAGTTTACCCGTCCGCCGTTTGCCGAACGCCAAGGACTTGGAAACTACCCAACAAGATTATGTTTTGAACCATAAATTCCGGACATTACACTCAAAGAGCAAGGGTGGGATTTGAACCCATGATCCTATTGATCAGGAAGCGATACACCTCCGACCGCTGGGCTACCGAGGACGGCTCCTTGACTAGCGAACTACAGTATATTAAAAAAGATTTTCGGTTGTTTTCAAGCATTATTTATACGAAGGTAGACAAAGCACGCTGAATAAATTCATCAAAACTGACCGAGCTCTATCAAAAATGTCTCACTGCACAACCCGCCCATGTTCTCATTACTGGAAAGTGGGAAGAACATATTCAATCGTAAGGGTTGGGTGATGTCAAGACAAAAAAAAATTTTTCTGCTTATTCGTACTACATGAGAAAGATTATTTTTATCAACAAATAAATTTAGCACGAAAAAACTTATGGAATTTTACACAAAGTCATATATATAGCTTATCTACCCACCGTATACTAATATATTATATATTATATATGATTATATATACTATATACTATATAATATATACTATATATATATCATTATATATTATATAATATTATAAATATATGTTAAATCATATATTATATATATTATATAATATATATTATATTATATATATATTTATATACGTATATTATATACTATACTATATAATATATATATATATATATATATTATATATATGAGGGGATATAGTTTCAAGAGTGACATTCTCCATTTTCCTAAATTCTCAGAGAAGGAGGAAAAAACGATAAATTCTTCAAAACATACCATTTAAGTTATTTTTTTGTTGTATTATTATTCATGTCACATCTAAGAGTTACCATGTACCATTTTTATTTGCTTTAAAAATTTTCAAAAACATCAAAGTTTATTTTGAAAAAATTTTGGAGATTGTCCTTATGAAAATAAACAATTGGGACTTGTCCACTTTGAAATCCAACATTTGGATTTTTTTCCAATTCGGAAATACCCCGTAAGTTCTTTTTATATAATTATTCTCATTTTATCATTTATATAAAAATTAAAATAAAGATAAAATTAGTCAGAAAAACTACCAATGAACAAACAGGAGGATAGCTGAAAAAAAATTAAAAGACAGTTCAATTAATAGAAAATCCACGTCCTCTTCGACATTCTCACACAACAACGAAGTCTTCATCATCGACGGTTTCCGTTTTCTTGAAACTGTGTTCCTGTTCCTAGACAATTTGTAAAAGACTTAGACGTGGATCAGTTTTCCACTCATCGTCCAAATGACACACTAATAAGTATCACGTCGGGACCGTCTTTCGTTGTTCTTGAGTCACATTTTGTTTCAGGAAAATTTTTCACGTGCGACCAGGAATTTGTTTTTGGCGGCCGAATTATTATCGACAAGTCGTACAGGATTTTGCATGGCTTTGAATAATTCGATTCTAAAACAAAGAACCCCATGGAGATTGCTACACCTTTGAAATTTTTGAACTATTACATTGAGAATGTACGGTTCGAAGGTTGAATGTCAATGGAGATGGTACTGTTCTTGAATACCAATTCTAATTTTCTGCTTAAAATCCGTGAAATGCTGCGCTGTTTTGAAAACAATTATGAATTATTTCGATGCAGGGCTACAAACCTATGTAATAGACATCTATCTCATTTCTTCATGAAAACATGGAGCATTGTACACTTTGAAACGATATTACCCTCATATATATATATATATATTATATATATATAATATATATATCAGTATATTATATATGATAGTATAATTATATATATATATATATATATATATATATAGATATAGTATAATATTATATATATTATATATACATATATTATATATTATATATTATAAGGAGATAAACAAGCTGACCAATGTGACCAACAAGAGGAATGACTCCGCTTATTACGATATCAGCCCTTCTCAGGATGATAGTCAAAAATGTCATCCACTTAATAGTGAGTACAATTAAACAACTGCTCAGTCTTGAAAACAAAAGACTTTCTATGGATTTACTAAATTCAACATGCTCGTTTATCATAAAATCTGGAAAAAAACATCAATATCACAAACTAATTAAATTTGAAATCTCAATATTTTAATTAGTTTGTAACATTGATTTTTATTTGTTTTTTCAAAAAGATTTGATGATAAATGTAGATGGTTTGTATTATATATATATATATATATATATATATATATATATATATATATATATTTATATATACAGCGGTTGCCGATAAAGTATGGAACCAAGTAAAATATTTCGAACAAAAAGGAGAATATTCTAGAAATTTGCAGGTAGTCCAATGTGGTCGCAAATGTTATCCTGATGTATGATTTTATTGTTGATAATTATACTTCCGTTATTGTACCGGAAATAGACCCTAAGTCGCTATTTTACAATGGGATACCCATATATATTATACATTTTTGGATTTCACTAACATTCTAGGCAGATTCTATGCATCATGTCATAACCTAAGTTTAAGCGGTATTTGACATATTTAGGTTTTTATGTCAGAAAACGAACATTGCAACCTTGTTATAATCTACTCCAGTTGTTCCTATAGGAGGCCTTTTTACTACTTTTGGTCTAGATTCCTTGGTTGAAAAAGGCCTACTTTACATAGTTTGTATAATATTTGGATTAATATCATACAGGGTGATGCAAAAAAAAAATAAGGATCTAAATAGAATGAGAAAAACTGACCAAAAATCAATTCGAAACTTCTTTTGAGTTTTTTACATTACGTAAAAAACGTTCAGATAAACAAAAATTGATGTTTGTAGTCATGCATATGTGTAAGTATAAACGAGTTCGTATAACGATGATTTGAAATTCAAAATACGCATCGTCGGCGTATCCAGATCTAATTGTTTAACGATGAATGCAAAATCCATATAAAATATCAAATTGGCAATAGTTTCCGAAACTTCACAATTTTAGGTAGATAACCTCATACAAAAGTTACCTTCTTTTTAAATGTTGCTTAATACTACACAAAATAAGAATACTGGGGGATGCGTGTTTCTATTTGAAAAATTATTTTTGTCAGTTTTCTCAAATCTCATTTTAATCACTGATTTTTGCACACCCATGTATAACTAGTTATCAAATATTATTCCAAAATTATTAAGAGTGAGGTCCTTGTTCAACAAGGGCAATTCTAACCACAAGTAAAGTAAAAAGGCTCTTATACGAACAATTGAATTATATTAGGGCTTGCAATCGTCGTTTGACATAAAAACCTAAATATGTCAAAAACGCTTAGACTTAGGATATAGGGACTGATGCAAGAATCTGTCTAGACATCTTAAGTAGAATCCAAAAATTAATAATGTATGGGTATCCATTTAAAATAAGCGACTTAGGGTCTATTTCCGCGTTACAACCGGAAGTATCATCTATCACAAAAAAGTCATACATAGATGCATCTTGCGCCATTGACTTCATAAAATATTCTCCTTTTCACGTCGAAGATATTTACTTGGTTCCATACTTATAGCGCAACCCTTGTACTATACTGATATAGCTATAGTATAGTATATATTTATATAATATATAATATATGTTCTCACATTGATGAATTACATTTTTGCTAATTATTTGTTAGTCTATTGTACTGTTGTCTTACATTGTAACATACTGAAGAAGCGACGAAACGTTATAAACGAAATAAACTCTCATTGACCACATTGATAAACTATTTATCTCATATTTACAGTACAGCGTAATAATTTCATATATATATATATATATATATATATATATATATACAGGGTGTACCAATCTTACGATAAACTTCGGTATATGGGTTATTTTAAGAGATATCAAAAAATGTTATCAACAAAAGAGGTAGATGTCTTTAAGGTCCATATTTTGAAATTATCTCGAACTATACAGAGTGTTGCATAACTCCGTTACAAACTAAACATATGATTTTTTAAATGAGAACCCCTGTATTTTATACCGAATTCGGATTACTCACATTTTTTTGAGGCTTTTGATATAAGGTTTTGCTATGTTATACAGAGTACTTCAAAAGATATGGACATCTTTATATGAAAATCGTAGGTAAATCAACGCTCTGTAGCTTATTGCGCGTTGAAGAAAAAAATTTTATTTTGCCTAACAGAATTTCGTTATATGATGCAATATCTCCGTATTATATTAAATTTTAATTATTCCTCATTTTGTATACAGGGTGGACGGAAACTCGAACCTTTCATTTTCTCTCTTATTTCAAATGGAACACCCTGTATTTTATAGCACAAATAGAATCTTCTATTATGTAACTTCAATTTTTTTCAAGCATTCCCCTATACCCAAAGTTAATAAAAATAGAGTTATTTTGTAATATTTATTGTGAACCATAATTATTAACCTTATAATTTAATCTTAACAAAACAAGTCACTAAAAGTATAGTTCTAACCGTAATATTAAACTAAATGTTCAAAGTGTTCATCGTTAACACCAATGTCAACGCTAACTGAGAAAATGTAATGGTTTCCAGCATTGCATTGATGTTAACAGGAACACTTTGAACATTTAGTTTAATATTACGGTTAGAATTATACTTTTTGTGACTTGTTTTGTTAAGAATAAATTGTTTATTAAAATTTATTATTATATAGGATTTTTTGTTATATTCAACGTTTATTGCTTTCACATATAAGATTAATAATTATAGTTCACGATAAATATTACACAATAACTCTGTTTTTATTAACTTTGGGTATAGGGAATGCTTGACAAAAATTAAAGTTACATAATAGAAGATTCTATTTGTGCTATTAAATACAGGGTGTTCCATTTGAAATAAGAGAGAAAATGAAAGGTTCGAGTTTCCGTCCACCCTGTATACAAAATGAATAATAATTGAAATTTAATATTATACGGAGATATTGCATCATATTATGAAACGCTGTTAGGCAAAATAAAATTTTTTTCTTCAACGCGCATTAAGCTACAGAGCGTTGATTTACCTACGATTTTCATATAAACGTGTCCATATCTTTTGAAGTACTCTGTATAACATAGCAAAATCTTATATCAAAAGCTTCAAAAAATGCGAGTAATCCGAATTCGGTATAATATATAGGGGCTCTCATTTAAAAAACCATATGTTTAGTTTGTAACGAAGTTACGCAACACTCTGTATAGTTCGAGATAATTTCAAAATATGGACCTTAAAGACATCTACCATTTTTGTTATTAACATTTTTTGATATATCTTAAAATAACCCATATACCGAAGTTTGTCGTAAGAGTGGTACACCCTGTATATATATATATATATATATATATATATATATATATATATATATATATATATATATATATATCAAGAATTGAGAATGCACACAGGAAAATAAAATATTGTCTAACATAAGATAAAACAATCATTAAAAAAGAATACCATTCTTTAACAATCTCCAAGAGTGTTGGAGGAGGATATTCTCAATTTTTTTTATACTCTTGGGAAAGTATATATTCGATTTTTATAAATAAACAAAAATGAGTGTATTCTACCGTTTGTTCTTTCTGCTCCTCAGCCTGCTCCTTAGTCGCCACGTCTAATACTTGAGTAGCATTTTCTTTAGCGTCCTTTATATGTTTATACATTTCAGCTTTCGCTGTATCGTCTTCTTCAGGTTCTTTGGTTCCATCGTCTTCCTCGTCTATTTTTGAATCCATCGTTTTCAGTTTCTTCTGCACGGGTTCTTTAACGTCGCCCAAACTTCTCTGCGTGTCCGATTCTCCCGGTTTCTGTTTGCGTTTTAGGTCTTCCACGTTGTCTTTACTAGCGGCCTCCATCTCTTGCGGTTTGTCAGTTTGTGTAGAATGACCTGACTGGTTCTCTTCCATCTGCGATTGACCCATTCCGTCATTGTCGGGCTTATCTTCCTGTTGAAGTTCGTCGACAGGCTGGCTGGATTTATTCTGGGAGTCAGCACCTTCAGTCTGTAACGAATAAACATTAAAAAATTAACCAACTGGAATTTCTGAACCAGGTTCACTGAATGTGGTTGTAAGCGGCCATTAATAAATTACGTAACACACAATTAATGTTTTTTGGAACGACCCCCACTCCTTCGTCCTTATAACATTTGTGTCGCCCCACGCCCATGGTGTGAAGTCACATATTTTGCAATTTTACATTTAGAAATTATTAAATTAAAAAAGCCAAAATAATTTGTAGATTTCTATTTTAAATCTTTTTTTCTTTAATCAACGATAAATGGAAGATTTAAAAAAATTTACAAATCATAACAAATCAATTGAACTACACAAAATTTCATTATTTTGTGTCCATGTAATTTGAATTTTACTTAATATTTAATACCTAATATTATAAATGACTTATCAAACTCCGCCATAAGGTGTTAACTTTGTCTTGTATATATTTTTTATTTTTATCAGCATAAGCTTTATGCTTCATATAGTTTGCGGTAAAAAAATACCTAATTACACTTTTTTGCTCATTTTCAATTTGATAGATCAATGAAAAATCATGAAGTTTTAGTGAAACTAACAATAACAAGTCCTACAACGTTAGTAGAAAAAGTGATACAAACAAATTTAAACCTTATAATAATACTGACTGAGTTAGAAATATTGTTCAGTTTTCAGTGAGTTTAGAATTTTAATACCTCAGATATTCATGTGATGTCACGAAGCTTATAGCTCGCCCCCATCTTATCATATGATATCATAGTTTGTTGACTTCCTCCCACACCATTAAATTTATGGATTGGCCCCGATTACAATATATTGTTTGATAGTAGTGAATACAATTTTCCAATATTTTCATAATGATCATCGATTTCATAGTACACAATCCATCAATCTAATAGGTAAGAATAATTTTTCTGCAATTTAAAATCTACGGAATTATAGAAGACTTCATAGATACCTACCTTATCGGCAGTTTCACTGTCATCCACATCCATAGCTTCCACGTGATCTTCCGACGTTTGCTTTTGATCCAAAGCACTCCGGTCAACCTCAGTACCTTCATCCTCATTGCCTTCTTCCTCTTCTAGTTTATCTTCTTCCGTTGCATTTTCATCTCTGTTCAGATCTTCAGTCATCTTTTCAGGTTCCGTTTCGTTCTCTCCTTCTTGTTCTTCCCGTTCGTCGTTATCTCCTCTTTTGATATCCTCGTCATCGCTACTATATTCGTCGATTTCGTCTTTTTGCTTTTTTTCTTTTCCTTCTTCTTCTGCGTTTTCTTCTTTACCTTCGGGGACATTTTGTTCTGAAAAAGGGAAAGTTAGATGTCGGGGAAATATAGCACTTGATAAAATCACCTTTCATGGCATCGATATCGAACGGATTTTCCTCTTGCTGTTCGGTGTCGTTCTCTTCGCCATCGTCCAATTTCAAATCGTCCGGAAGATCCATCGGTTCCGGTTCCGGCGGTTCCGGTAGATTGCCGTGGTAAGGATCCACTTGCTCTTCGTCGTATTCGGGTTCTTTCATTTCGTTTATGTCTTTCTTGTTCTTCTCCCCCTCTTCGCCAGGTTCTTCTTTATCCTCGTCCGCGGGATTGTTTTTCGAGTCCTTCTCTTTGGCACCGACGCGTTTGTCGCTTTCATCTTCACCTTTGTTGCCCGGTTCTTCGTCTTCTTCTTGATTTCCTTCTGGAAAAGTTTATTTTAATAATAATAATAATAATAATAATTTATTGCTCTATAGTACAACATGATACATAAACAAGAGAAGAAGAGAAGGTTACAAGTGAATTGGATGAAAGAGCTCCTTTTCTCTATATTTGTTTCAGATATAGATAATTACTTTAAAAACCATAATGCCAAAGGAGTTACACTAGACGAAACAGCTAACATCAATATGCTAATGTACGCTGACGATCTTGTCCTTTTTGCGGAGTCGCAAATTGAAATGTCACGGAATATCAAAATCCTGGAGTCATACTGCGATAAATTTAAGCTTGAGGTTAACCCCACAAAAACAAAAGTGGTCGTTTTCCGCAAAGGATCTAACATGGGCAAACAGCCCCAATTCATGTACAAAAACTCTAAAGTGGAAATAGCAAATTCGTACGAGTATCTAGGTGTGACCTTTTCCTTTAACGGACTTTTTTTAAACAACTTTAAATATCGGGAACAAAAAGCTAGATTATCGCAGGGTGTAGTGCTAAGGACCATAAATTCGTCACATATATCAGACTTAAATTCAATTAAAACCCTATATAATAATGTAGTTATACCCACGTTTACATATGCCAGCAGTATATGGGCCCTTCGCTACATAGATCAATCTGAAAAAATTCAAAATAACTTCTGGAAAAATCTATTATTCCTACAAAAACGTACTGCCGCATACATAATTCGAACAGAGGCTAATACTTCTAAATTGGGGTATTTTATTATAAAGCAAGCTATAGAGCTTTTACAGAGAATAGCAAAACACAAAACAAATAGGTACACCCACAGATCACTCGTCCGTTTAATAAAACTGCATCAAGCCTCCAATGTTAACGTGAAGTATAATTGGATTAGTCAACTACAAACTTGCTTAGGAAAATACTGTCAACTTGAATTAAATATTACCCATATAGATTCTAATAACAAAGAATATATTCTCACTAGATTCCTGGACCTTATAGTAGGAGAGCCCACGACACTAAACCTAGTTCGATAAGACTACCAGATGATATATTTATAATTAGTCACGTCATTAATAGGGGAACACGAAATGGCGATGCTGCAATGCAAAAAACCTGGCTACGTCATAAAAAAAAAATTTTTTTTTTTTTGAAAAATTAGGTTTCTAGTATGATAAGACTCCCAATTTTTATTTGTTCCTCGAAATAGGAGAGTGATAGAACAATACGATAATGCAGTGCTGCAAGCTCCCCTGATTGGCCTAATCAGTGGCAGCAGCATTTATATGACGTCTCGTATCTAGGTATCTAGTACGATCGATCTCCTCAAAAAACCCAAGCTCATCCGAAAGGTCATCAATTTCTGTGTAAGAAACACCACTGCTGCATTTTCCAAACAGTGGAGAAAGTGGTTGCTGCAGCGATTGAAGGTCGCCCTCCGCGCGGCTGCATTCGGCGTTTCAATTTAGTTTTGTCAGCAATCGACCGGTTCCTTCCGATTTTTACCGGTTGAATACGCGTCCCACGTTCATATATGAATAATTTTACGTGTAGTTGATTGTTTAAACAAATTAAATCAGCAAATTTTATGTGATATTATTCGATTTTTCAGCCATTTTCATTTGTGTTGTATTCATAAAATGAATTTATCGTTATAATAATTATTCAATTGAATTTTAACATTGAGTAACTTATTATTAAGTAATTTCTCCAAAAAGTAATGTTCTTAATCCAATTAATTGAATTGTTAACTGAGATTGAATTCTCGCACATCACTTGGTGAAACATCATAAAGAATAAAGTATAAACTTTAAAATAAAAACACTTGGCTTATGATAAAGTTTATACTTTATTCTCTAATTGAATTGTATTTATATATGTGAGGATGAATTCGATTTTGTTGTATTCGATTCGGATGACGAAAAGTAGCGTAAGAATAATTACTGATGATGAAGAAATAGTTTACAGGAAGAATAAAAATAAGTTTATTAGAATAAGAATTTTAATTAAGACTAATCTTGTTATTAGTAGTTTTTTCACACCTTATGTTCTTGACACGTCATGTTGTCGTACTTGTGAAAAATATACCTATATATTGATAAAATAATCAAATTATTGGAAAAACCAATCTTCGTTGTTCATTGCCCGCATCTAAATTTAAAAACACCATTTCACGTTCACACTCATTCAAAATTATTTGTCTAAACAATCAACACAATGAAAATGGCTGAAAAATCGAATAGTATCACATAAAATTTGCCGATTTAATTTGTTTAAACAATCAACTACACGTAAAATTATTCATATATGAACGTGGGACGCGTATTCAACCGGTAAAAATCGGAAGGAACCGGTCGATTGCTGACAAAACTAAATTGAAACGCCGAATGCAGCCGCGCGGAGGGCGACCTTCAATCGCTGCAGCAACCACTTTCTCCACTGTTTGGAAAATGCAGCAGTGGTGTTTCTTACACAGAAATTGATGACCTTTCGGATGAGCTTGGGATTTTTGAGGAGATCGATCGTACTAGATACCTAGATACAAGACGTCATATAAATGCTGCTGCCACTGATTAGGCCAATCAGGGGAGCTTGCAGCACTGCATTATCGTATTGTTCTATCACTCTCCTATTTCGAGGAACAAATAAAAATTGGGAGTCTTATCATACTAGAAACCTGATTTTTCAAAAAAAAAAAAAAATTTTTTTTTATGACGTAGCCAGGTTTTTTGCATTGCAGCATCGCCATTTCGTGTTCCCCTATTAATGACGTGACTAATTATAAATATATCATCTGGTAGTCTTATCGAACTAGGTTTAGTGTCGTGGGCTCTTAGACTATTAGCTATAGGGAAGACATAAATAAAATTCTACTCAGCACATATCATCCACAATATAAATTTCTTTTAAGAGAACACACACCATTTGTAATATTCAACTATCTCAACAACACGCTTCCCCTCTATATTAAAAGGTTAATTGCGCAACTACGCACCTCTAATACAGAAAATTTGTACATATTTATAAATAATAACTCGCATACAATCAAAACAAAATCAATTTGTACCATTTGTAACCAACAGTCACCTGAATCGCTTGAACATATTATTCTGACATGTCCGATGTACGGTGGCCTGCGAACTCTGCTGGTCAAATCCGAAAAGTTTATTTTAAGATGAGCTTCAAGTGATTTTCTTTTTTGATTTGTATCAATCATATTTTTATGTATATATATATATATATATATATATATATATATATGTATGTATATATAATATATATGTATATTACCTTCTTCTCCACTGGCTTCTTCATCATCTTCCTTGTCGGAGCCCCAAATTTCTTCATATAATTTATTGGCTCCTTTTCCAGTCTCACCCATTTGTTCTTCAGCGTCTGAATCTGAATTATCGTCACTTTCATCATCTTCTTCATTCTTTTTTTCTTTGTCCTGTAATTAGTATTAAAAATACCTGTCAATATATAATTATTATTTTGTGAAATTGTCGATGAAGTTGACCATTAGAATTTTTTCTACTGAAAACTTGATAAATCAGTAACCGTAATTTTGAGGTTGCTTCTGAATTTTAATTATGATATAGTCTGTCCAGCGAAAGTTGGCGTTCACGTCACATACATGAGCAAAAAACGACGTAATGCTGCTTACCCAAATAAATAAAATTCGAAATTGTCAAAATTCAAGAAGTTGTCATTCTGGTTCAAAATTTGCGATGTGGTCGGACCCTCTCGTTTGACTATCGCCGAAATAACCTCTATATCTCATTTTTGTCGAAAATTGGGTCAGCTAATTAGATTTAAGATTATTTATTACGTCTGGCAACGGTGTTCCCGATCGACGTCATATACAATTGATGACGTGAACGCCAAGTCTCGCTGGACATCCTTATAGCAAACTGTAGCAATGATATTACATATTGTATGTTCTACCTGCAATTTGCTATCGAAATCATCGCTCATCTCAATGCCCTTCTCCTCCTCCTTACAATCCGGATCTTCATCCTTGCTTTTCTCTTGACCGTCAACTCTTGCTTCATCCAGCTGATCTTCAGATTCGATTCTATCCGACACGTCTTTCTCCCCTTGGCCTTCACCCAACCCCATTCCGTCGGATGGTTGGCCGATTCCTTCTTCCCCCATTTCCTCCGAAAATTCTGGAGGCACGCAAAATCCCTGTAAGAAGAAAACGAAAACGTAATTTTTATGCATCGTCCACGTAGACATCAATAAAACTCACCTTCTCAGCCAGTTCGGTGAACACACTCAACAAAATTGAATTTAGTTTGCAAGTGACCCGATAAGCAGAAACTTGTTGAGTTAGGAAATACTGATAAAGCAGAATAGTTTGATCTAGCAGAGATAAATACTGAGAGACTGTTAACTTTGAACTTTCATCTAACGGCAATTTCGTGGAATAGACGCAAGCTACCACTTTAGAAACGGATTTCATTACTTTTTTAACATTCATCATTTCCACATCACTTGATAAATTTTCTACTAGTAGAGTTTTCAAATGGTCTTCTTGTAACTCAAACTGCCTTTCTCCTTCAATAGTCTCCTCATTCAACTCCTTTGGTTTGTCTGAATATTTCTTGAACATTTCTTGTATTACTAGTAATATTCTTGAAGAACTATTTTCCACTTCGGTTTGCAAGTCTTTCATACCCACTTTGTCATCACTCACCGTGTCGAATAAACAAGTTTTAGCTTCCAATATTTCGCTTTGTAACCATTTTAAACTGTTAGCAAAATGTGTGTCTCCTGTCATAGACAAAATCTCATCGATTTTTGAAAGAATTAAATCAAGATTACATATAATTAAATTATTTTCATCCACTGGAATAGTATCTGGTTTTAAAAGTAGGTAATCTGAACATGGAATAACAGTCGTGTATTTTCTGATAGCGTTCAGTGTTTTGTTGGATAAGGATATTATGTTGTTAAACGATTCGTAAATATTTGTCCAATTGGCATCATACTTGTATTGTATAAACGTGTTTTTGACACTTTTAAGTTCTATAATCTCTACTGGACTCACATTCAGACTATCTTCTAAAGGACATGTATTAAGAATGATCTTATACTGATTCGATATATTCAAAGCATTTTCCATAACTTTCTTCAACGTTTCCATACTTTCTAAATTGCAATATTCCGTACAGTTGCAATAACGTGACATATTATTGAAGTAGTATTTTAAATAGTACAGATATCTGCTCATTTCTATCATTTCAGTTTTCTGCTTGTAAGACAAGCTCTGGAAATAGAATATTAGATTTTGACATATTACACGAATTAAGAACTTACCAAGAGATGAGCAGAATATCCTCTACATCTTTGAACATTATTCAAACCTAAATCTTTAGCTGGTTGCAAGAGAGCTGTTTCTAGATTATTGGAACGTATTAAGGATCTTACGAAATAAAGTTCACAGGAGTCCCATATGGTCAGGATTTTCTCATCGTTTCGACTGTAATAAAATGAACATATTGAATAATTATATCATTTCATTGTGATGTTTCTATCCTACAATTTTTTTTTAAGTCAATGTGACTTCACTCTTTGTGAGTATTTGAAAATCATGACAGTGGGTAATTTTACATTCCACAAAATAGTTTATGTTGACAATTGAAAGAATTACATGTAATGCCCTGCAATCTATCTGTGATTTGAAGAATTTAAAACATATTCGACAATCAATATCTAGCACGGTTTTGTTAGAGATACTTTTGAGAAGATCATTTGATATTTCTGTTTATGACAATCACAAACAGCAATATCTTTTATTTTTCCATTTTTTAAAAATATATTGTATCACATATTGCAATGAAAAAAAAATTCAAATACTAGAAGTGGAGGAAATACTTTTTTTTTTTTAATATAAAATAGCATGGAGTTGCGATGCTATTAGCAAGGGTACCTCTCAATCAAAACATGTAAGTGGCAAATTCGATTTAAAATTTTCTCTTAGATATTTTGAGATTAATTCTTATATAAAATGAAAAATATTTAGGGTCAAATTTTTTTTTTTACTTGCCTGCTTCCAATGTGACTGGTGCTGGCTTTAAGATCAACAGGTTTGATTGTAAACTCTTCAGTATTCTTTCTTACGGAATTGTCCACTATGCCAGTTCTAAAGGATAGTCCTATCTTGCTCAAAGATTTAAAAAGATCCGCTAAGGCTCTGTGTTTCTGCTGTAGAATACCCTTGGCTTGTGATTTTTGTTTATTTTTTGGCAGCGTAGTGTCAACCTAACAACGAGAGTTTATAAAGTTCTATTCAGTTATATGTGCAGGAAAACCAACCTCTAAATTCTGAAGATGGCTGCTGGTCTCGATTATTTCAGTCACAAATTCATCCAGATCTCTAACTAGATTCGGATAATTCGTATTTTCGACGATATCTTTACATAATTTTCTGGCTTTGGAAAAGTAGAAATCGATTTTAGATAAAATTTCACATTCAGTTTCTATACTTGAACCAGTTTTCGAATGCACTTTCTGAAAAAACAATAAAATGAAAATTATCGAGCGAATATTACAGTACTCGCTAATGATGTGTAATATCTGCCTCGGTAAATAGCAAAATTTTCGTACAAATATAGTAGGATATTGATAAACATACTTATTTAAAATATCAATTTGAAGTTTCACATCTAACAAGAAAAAAAGGCTTTCGGCACGCGTTGTACCCAAGTGACCCATCCAAGTACTAACGGCAACCGACACGGCTTTACCTCTGCGATCGAACGCATTTTCACTATTGCAAAATGGGAATCAACTAATTGTAACTTATTAGAAATTAAACAATTGACACAGTACGAATAATGGTTGTAATGATATTTACATATCTAATATGAATTTTAAACGTCGTTAAATTAAATGAATAAACGTGAACTATTTTACAAAATAAGTTCACTAGCTTTCGGTTTTCCCTAAATCTATAAAAAAAATTTGTCGCATTCAAGAAATAAGTCCTTCGAAGTACCACATCCGACAAGCTAAGATATTACACATTAAATATATCTAAAATATGAAATATCACCTTCAGAGTCGATTTCTTCGCCACATAATTGGAAGCGTCATTCGTGTAATGATACTTTTTTGGAGAGTGCCTCTGTGGTCTATCCCAAATACCAATATTTTCGATTTTATTATTGAGGGCATTCGTGTGTACCAGATACTTTGCGACAGGCTGATTCATAACTTCCTGAAATTGTACATCGAGCCACATTAAAATCAGATACAACTGTCTAGCTAACACAATAGAGGAAAATGACAGAGCAAAAATTCAATGCAACGAAGTGAACAGATTAAGTGTAAGTTATTCATTGTATCTAATGATGCTTCAGTGTACTTAAACACATCGAATTATTTAGTTTTATCAGTAAAAATTCAATATACTCTTTGCATTTATTATGAAGTTTATTATATTTCAACAAATATCAGTCTCCTGTATTAGATGATTAAAAGTAGCTTAAAATTGATTTCTTAGTTTGTTAGTAGATACAGTTATAGAGAGCTTTTAAGATTTAATTGAAAGTCTACTAATGTGATTTGTTCAAACCCAATATGATCGATTTTTAAGATTCTTTCAATGGAGTAATTTATGTGAAGATTTCAATATATTAAATATCGAAGAACAGATCTTATTAATAGCAACAATAATTTCGTAAAATTATATACAAAATGATGAATGCGCAGGAACTGCTACTCCACCAAACTATTTTTTTCAGAAAGTTCTAAACCGATTATAAGATTCTTTAGCTTCAGCTTATAAGATTCTTTAAATAGCTCTAGATTTACTTATGTGAAGGTTCAAGCGTATAAATAATTGAGGCATTATCCTTAATTATAGCAAAAATATTTTTTCAAGTTATATACAAAATGGCGAATTCGCCGGATTAGTATTTTTTACAAAAATAATTATTTCAGAATCTACACGACTGATCTTTATGATTTTCACCGTGTTAATCGATTGAATCACGGCAAGGTTCACGTGTATAAAATATTAGATACATAAACTACAGGGTTTATGGTTTCAAGATCTCTTTCGATCGACAGTCTCGTTTTCCGCCATAAACTTCTTTATAATTATTACTTCATGTTTTAACAATGAAATAAAAAATAAGTTTCTTTAAATGATCCTAAAAATTGTTGGAAATAATGAACAAATACTTAATACAACAAGTACTCATTGTTTAGAAATTGATAAGTTATCTTATCTACTTTATTATTGAAGTCGATTCCGAGCAGATTGAAAATCATGCATTATAGAAAATTGGCTTAAATTGTAATTTGAAATTTGAGCATAATAAAAAAACCAATTTCAAAATTTCGAAAGAGTCCTCGAATTGATAAATGCTTAGTAGAGAAATTGAAAAAATACTGCGTTTCGTATTTGGTCAGTTATTTTCAACATTTTACTTCTTTTTTGATACACGTTCATGGAAAAAATTTTAATATATGCTCAATAAACACACATACAAGATGCACCTTGTATTTAAACTAGCAATGGATGTACATATATTGACGTATATTCGAGTTTACCTATATAATTAGTTTTATTTTTAGTAAAAACAAAATTCACACAAAAACGCCATCTCGTAATATTTTGTGGTACTTATATTGTTGCCGATGGATGATATTCAACTGTTACCTTAAAATTTTGTGAGATGGCGCTTTATGACATTATGCAAATGTTGTTTGGTTAGACCGACCGCCCAGCTACTGTAATTAATTTCTCAACAGACAGAAGAGCTCTTCATACCTTAAACTCCCTGACATGCTTGTGAAGTATCTTGTGCGTTTTATCCACTGTATCTTTGACGGACCAATAGCTGATATCTTTCCATTTCACGATTTTCACGTAATCCTTCAGTTTCTTTTCGATCGGTGTCCGTAAATCTTTAATTCTATTGGAAACGGAAGTTCGATACTGGCTGTAGTATTGGTGCATGTTCCACAGGATGCTGTGATAAGTCCGGGCTTGGTGATCTTTCGGGGATTCCACGAAATTGACCGCGTAAGAATGGAAGGCGAAGATAAGATCTAGTCTCGACTGGAATTCTGCAATATTGGAATTGGTTATGAAAGTTTGAAGTGTTGTTATTAGCTCTTCAACGGAAAAGAGCCTGTCGACTATGAACTGTTCGGTTATTCTGAATAAATACAACCACCATTTTGCTTTGGAATCATTTAGCCTGAAAAAATTGCGACAGAAATATTAATTGGAAAAAGTATAACGTTTGTAAGCTGAAAATTATGAAAACATTTGGTAGTTATTTTCTCGTTTCTCAGACCAGTTATCTTAATTTACAAGTGAATAAATGATATAGAACCAAAGTGAATAAAGAATAAGAGTAAATATGAGAATTACTCAATATTAATTCTTGAAATCAATTAAACTATTTCTTCAATGGCTAATATAAATGAAAAAATGAATATGTATACAAATAGAAATCTAAAATAGAAAAAACCTTAAAACTTATAATACGTTTTCAAAACTGACTACAAAAATACACTCGATATATATTACTTATTAGTTTTCAATCACCATCATTTGATAATTATACTCTTTAAAATGTTACAATACATTGAAGTCAAATAGATTGTATCACGTTATAAAAAAAAATAATTAGATCTTGTTTCATCTTACCTATCAAAAGTGGAATTGAGCAGATTTTTCCACATGGTCAGCTCTTTCTTTCGCCAAGTAATTATTTGTTGTGTTAAAGTCTGTTCATACTGACTTAAACTGACACCCGAGTGAGCTACTTGCTCCCACTCATGGCATTTGCTCAGAAGGATTTCGAAACCGGTTAAAAATCTAGATATAGGACTAGTTAATTCGAAATTGTAAATTCTTTCTATCACTGTCACAATCTGAAAACGAATACTTTAGAGAGTGAGAATCAAAGTCATTAAGGGAATATTTTGCCCTTAATTTTTGTTATGACATTAACAATACAATGCAATGAATTATTATTTGGTGTTCTACATAAATATAACTGCGGTGTTACAAATATTTTAATATTTTTAACACCAAAGGAACCATCTCAAATATCAACTCAATTCACATATCAGTTTTCAGCTTTCTAACTGGATTTGGAGCCTGTAGAGATGCACAATGCCCAAAATCTCCCAAAAACGCTTGAAATTGATACACTACGAATAATGGTCAAAATAACAAAATCATTTCTAATATAAATTTTGAAAATTGTGAAAGTTGCAAAAAGTTGGAAAAACGTGAAATATTTCACAGAATAAATTGAAGAGCTTTTCTCCATTTTCTGTACGGGATTTTCGTCACATTTACAATGTAAGTCCCAAGAGAATGTCACATACCAAGTGCTAAGATTTTACAGATTTAAAAAAGATATTTCAAAAATTTCAGGGTATGAATTTTAGCCACTCACAGATTTAAGTGTAGGCTGCTCTGGCCATTCATCCAGCAATTCTTCTATTCTCTTCTGCATCTCCTCCAAGATATGGAAGCAAGACTTTACTTCTTCTACATCTGAATCTTTATAGAAATTTCGACATTCACTCCGTAACGATCTGGAGGGTGAAGACGTCTGTTCATCTAGAATACAATCAACGTGATAGGTTGACATGATTCACTAAAATTTTCTTCTTACCTAAAGAGTTTTCATTTCCGTAAAGCTGAACGACTCCTAGAAGCACGCTAAAACTACCGAACAATTCTTGATCCATGGTGAAATCAAGAGCTGTACCAGTTTTGTCTATCAGTTGTTTGAACGTCTTGAATTTTTGGATCAGAGGTTGGATAAAATTGCACACTACGTTCTTGTTCTTCTCCGGATTCAGCCATTCGGATTTGGTGAAATTTTGAACCACCGACACATGTAAATCCGATACGAATTTCAGATCTTCGTACAATATCTCATTTCTGTACTCTGTGTTTTTGTTCATCGGAAGATCGGGCTCATCCTCCATCTGTACAATGGACTGCATATCAGAAAAGTCGATGGTGTGGAAATTGGGGAACAGTTCTTTTCGTTCAAGCTCGGCTTGTTCTTCTTCAGGTAAATCTTGACATTTTGTTCTGAATATAAAAGTTTATATGATAAAAACTGACCTAATTAAAACTATAAATGTATATATGTATCTATATGTATTTATATATGTGTTTGAGTTTAAAAAAAAAAAGGCTTTATTGGCCAGTTTACGTTTCGTCCCGAAATTCAAGACTTTCTCAATAAGAAAAGACAAGTAAATAACAATACATAGGCTAGAATAATTATATATATATATATATATATATATATATAATATATATATATATATCTATATATATATATATATATTAATATATATATAATATATATATATATATATATATATATATATATATATATATATATATATATATATATATATATATATATATATATATAATTATATATATATATATATATATATATATATATATATATATATATATATATATTATATATATATATATATATATATATATATATATATATATATATATATAATATATATATATAAATATAAAGTATTTCTTTATTTGCTGACCCTTACTGACAGTAAATTACATTACTGGCACCAGGGCCTACTAATACATTTAGAAAAAACTAGAAAACACAGAGTATATTCAATCTAATAACAATAATAATAATAATAAAAAATAATAATAAAATGGAAAGTCTATTCCAAATTCAAGAATTCCTTCAGGAGATGGCACAATCTTTTATAGTTTTCAATGTTAATTATATTTAGGGGGATGGAATTAAATACTTGGATGCTTCTGTAAATAGGAGAATTCTGAGTCTTTATTTTCTAAATTCGTTTCTAAATGTGTCCCGCTGTCTTGTCAAATAATTATGATATTCTATTTGTTGTTTTAATTTTGTTTGAGTTTTTATTTGACAATTCTTTATGCCATATATTAATTTTACTTGTTCTAATTTTTTCGAGTTCTGTATGTTAAGAATCTTAGTTATTATATATATATGTTCTGTTGATGTTCTGTGTTCAATATTAAAGATATTTTTAATTGCTTTGTTTTGAAGTATATATATATATATATATATAAATATATATAAATATATATATATATATATATGTATATATATATAAATATATATATATATATATATATATATATATATATATATATATATATATATATATATATATATATATATATATATATATATATATATATATATATATATATATATATATATATATATATATATATACTATAAAATTAATAGGTCCGAATGACTTACTTCATTCTGTACAGACTTCCAGACTCTTTTTCTGCTTCTTCTTTCTTCGTTTGTTGGGCACTATAGGCTGCAACAAAGATCTTCACCAAGTCGGTAAATTTTGAGTATATCGTCCGATTTAGTAATTCAGAACAGTTTCCGTCAATAATACATGCATTGTAGGCTTCTTGTATACCGGATTTGAGCAACCTGAAACAACAAAGAAAGATATCAGTAAAGAAGCATTTAAATCACACAATTTGAATTCAGAATAGCAGTATCAACATTTCGAATATTCAAGTACAAAAATGGTACTTGCTTTTCTATGTTCCACAGTCGAGGTGAATTTCTATAAATAAATCTGCATTGAAAAAACTAATAATGTTCTAAACTAAATTGAAATAAAGGTTCCAATAACAATTTTACTATTTATTTGAAGAAATTCTAATTTTTTGTCATTATTGTATTAATATGGAAGCCTCGGTGTTGAAACTTATATACTATATAGCGAAGAAGGATGTGCTATAGTTTTTATGATTACTGAACAATTTTTCTTGTTAAATTTATGAAATTAATATCATTAAGTGTGATAAGAGAATATACAGGATGAATCAGATGAAACTTTCCATTTGTATATTTTGTTTAATATGAAGTTTTGAAAAAATTCCAAAAACTGATAGATATTTAAGTAAAGGAAGAAATCAGTTTATGTTTATATGATTTGCGCATTCACGATAGTTTGGTATTATATCTTTGAAAAATTATTCACCTGAAATTTTCCCGGTCAGCAACATCAGGTACTTCAACGCTTTTTAGGACATGCCCGATGAATTTCTGTGTATTTTCACTTGTATAAGTACCGATTTGTTCAACATAGTCCTTTTGGCTGCCATACAGCACAGGATACTTCACTAAATTCGTCATAGTTTCATTGATCTGTATTCTTTGCTTGAAGAATTCATACTGGCGGATCGACTTTTGCAGTAGAGATATCTTCATCTTATATCCGTACAAGAACTGGGCTACGTTACAGAGCAGAGGTTCGACTATGTCGGGATAAGAAACTTTGAACTTCGACCAATCCAGTATGAGATTTTCATAGCTGGCCACGGAGGACGTGTACTGACGCAGAAGATCATCCATAGCCACTTCGTCAATTTCTGTTTTTTCATTCATAGCGGACGAAATATTCGCAATAGCAGAGTCGACCCGTCCAAGATTAGAAAACGACTCCAACGATAAAACCGATGACATTGCATGGTTAACATTCTGAAAAAAGATTTTGAATGAATCATTTCATTGAGTAATGACGGCGATTTTATAAATTTGCAACTTTTTAAAAATTAAATTGAATTTACTCATCAGACAATACACTATAGCAAATAAATGATTCAAGATTTACAGTAAATGCTACTCGTGCTGAGGAGAGGAGTTATAATTATATTCATTTCATTATTTTCTATATCACAAGTGAACAATTTGTTAAGGCACCTTAAAAGTCTCTTAAAGGGCGATTCAGCGAAATTGAACTAAAATTTAAGTTATATAACATTAAATTTATAGTGAGGTAACAAAACAAAAAATTTAAGTACACAAGACATTCTTACTAACTAGAAATTTCTGTGTTAGCTAAATCCTAGTCATTTCGATTTTGGAAATATTATTTTTCAAGCTGATCTTTGAATGTTAAGTATTTAACCCACTTGTCTTAATTTCCAAGCAAGTTAAATGACTTTAGTCCTCTGTAGTCGTAAGTCATCTTACGCGGAAGGGAATCTTCAAAAATTCCTGTACTCTGGACTTTAAGTATATGACTCTGTATACTAAGGTGAAGCTTCCCTTTGTAATAAAAAATGAATTGGCCATATCTAATGTTTAGTCAGTATATTTAACTGTCATATAAGTTTACATCCACTATATTTGATGTCCCTTTGATATACTATTCTTGTACTTAGGCAAATAAATAATAAAAATAATAATTACTCTCAGAATTTTCGAAAAATTTAAGGTTTAGTTAACATACTTGAAATTTCAATGATGGAACCGATTATATATAATGAAATAACCAAAAACTTGCAATCTATTGTATACTCAAGAGAGATTTGGAACAAATTCCGAAATTTAACAAAATATTGGGAAATAACTTTGAAGATGATTTTCTGATAAACCAGAATGTTATAAAATGGTTTGAAATGATCGTTATACACAAATTTTTTCAATACGAAACTTTCTGCTACTGAAGTGGTATAATTCGGAGTTATGGATAGATGCTGATATTTAAATGACAAAACGTCTGAACCAAGTAACAAATTCATTGTTTTGGTACAATAATTATATTATATCAGAGCTGTGTTCTAGTCTAGACTGTTGAGCAAACACACAGTTAGTACCGGGATCGAACCCCGTGTAATATATGGATATTTTTTAGTGTGAAAGAGTTGCAGTGGCTCGATATGATCAATAGTTGGGTATTGACTATTAACCTGTTCTAAAACCGCGTTGAACCTTAGATCCAATGAGTAAAAAAAATTATAGCAATTGTTTACTGTGGTAACGTCCATTTTCACAATACCAGGATAAAAAATAACAGGTTTCTGGACAACGTTTGTTTCTAATTTATTAACAATGCCGACGTTTCAATGCCAACTTGCATGTTTTTCAAGGCTGAGATGAAGAACTTCAATCATAAAACAATACATGGATTGGCAAATGTAACGAAGTGTTTTTATACGAATTTAAAACAAAAAACACCTTAAGACCCACTATAACACGTGATTCACAGAATTCCTTGTCTCCACTGTGAAAAAAGCTACATAAGATAATAATAATAATAATAACGTTTATTCAGTATAACACAATAACGAATAAACAAAATGAGTCACAGAGTTAATTATTTCATAACTGAAAATTTATCTGTACGTGACTATATTTAGCAATAGATGAAGCCTCAATATTCTCACACAGTCGAGCTCCGCATGCTGTATTACATCAATTATATATTTGTAACTTTTTTATCCATATTTTGGGTTGATTTGTTCATATCGGTAGTCATTCCTAAATCGGGCATATTGTCGTCTCCATCAGTAGTTTTGTCTGTGTCTATAGAAGTTTCCATACTTTCCTTATTCACGCAATGCAGCAATTTCTTGTAATATATCCCTCTTTTCATTTCTCAACTAGTTTTTTTTATCAGAAACAAGAAAATATTTGAAAGAGAGAATAAGACATAAAAATGACTCTAAGCATGGCATTATCAACAAAAAACAGCTCTAGCGGCCCACACATTTAAGGAAGGACATTACTTTAATTTTGATGGGGTTGTAACGTGGACAGGGGGAAAAATTCTCGCAGGCGTAACAAATGATACATATCAAGAAGAACAAGACTGTTAACTTCAGAGAAGATGTAGACAAAATTTCTCTTATATATAATAATATCCTGAATCACCATTTTTCGTGACCATTTTGGAATCCATATCATTTTATCTTATTGTGATTTGTCGATGGTTTGTTACCAGTTTTTGTTTGTGCCCTGTATATTGGTCTGTTACTGGATATGATTATTAGTGATGGGAGTACTCGAGTACTGGAATCGACCGATACCCGACTCCTAAAAGAATTGTAAGTATTCGATTCCTGACGGCAAGAATCGGAGTCGATTCCGATTCTTTCTTTATTATGCTATGCTTCTGCGAATCGCGATCCTTCGCCTTCATAATAATATAACGCAAACGGCAACGCTGGTCGCTGCGCTGTACGCCAATCATCAGCCAAATAAAACGAGGAGCTCCGACACCGAACGACCGTGGCCGAACGCCGAACACCGATCCTTTACTTCCAGCGATTCTACTTTCTACTCAACTAACAATTCTCGAATCCGACCGATTCCTTCTCAGGCATTGAGTACTTCTGAGAATCGAGTACTTTTCGATTCCTACTAATACTCACTACTCACTGCTTGAAAACGAATCGGGTTGGGTTCGAGATATTACTGGATATATTTGAACTGTGTGATGCACTAATGCCTGGTAGATTTTGAATGCGAAATGATATATCGTGTGAATACTTTATTTTTGGGAAAAATGAAAATACTTGCACAAATGTAGTATGTCTATTTTGGCTAAACTGAATTTTGCCAAGTATTTTCCTTTTCTCATTTTCCATAAATAGTTTAGGTATATTTGAAACCGAAAATCAAAATTATTTATTGTAATATTCCTCATTGGACAGACATTTATACTGTACCTATTCAATAGTTCTGATAATAATTTAGAGGACAAAAGAGGTATTTCGTCGGATATGTCGTTTAAAATATTAAAGTTGTAAGTATGTTATTTTCACAAAATTTGTTAGAAAAATAAAACATTCAATTTATTTATTTTTGTTGTTTATTAATTTGAGAATGAAATATAGTTATGCTAAGTTTTACCAGAGATTTTATCGAAACCAGTACAATACTGTAAACCAGTAATAAACATATTTTTTTATTAGTTTTATATTCATAATAAAATTAGCTTTTGTTTTTCATGTAGTTTCAACGATTTTCTTCCAGCAAAATAGAAAACCTAAAATTTCTCGTATAAATGTTACTCTCTTAAACTATGTAAACAAACCGCTAAAAGTACTCAGTACTCAATGAAGTATTCGATTCCTCAAAGTACTCGATCCCTTAGTACTCGATTCTTGGAAATATCCGATTCTTCCCATCACTAATGATTATTAATTTTGACAAGTGTAAGAGTGCAGAATGCTTTGATCACGGTATTAGATTTCCGATCATGTGTTGACGGTGATGGGATATCTGTATGCATACCTGCGCATTTCTATGGAAGTTTTCATTGGATTGATGTCGCCACGTGGCTTGTTTCCATATTGTGTAGTATTAATATTAGATTTTAATTTCTTTGATATTGTTAATAATTGTTTGTTTATGCAAACCATGTATTTCAAACTATATGTTTTTTTAAATATTGATTAACTAGGTAAGAATTGTTACATTTGCGAATGCATTCATTGTTTTGTGATTTAAGTTGTTCATTTCAGCCTTGAAAAAGATGCAAGTGGGGATTGAAACGTCGGCATTTTAAAAAAATCAGAAACAAACATTCTTGTCCAGAAACCTGTTATTTTTTATCCTGAAATTATAGCAATATTTTATTATATAAGTAATTCCTACCTGAAGCAGGGTTTCATACTCGATATTTTCCGATCTTACAGCAACATATTCGTTTAACGAATGTGTCTTCGCCGTCAATCGTTCAATCATATCCTTCAAAGGCTTGTGCAGATCGTGGATCGTGCTCGAAGACGCGCTGTAAACTCTGTTCTGTAATTCGTAACACATCTTCATTCTCTCGAAATCGAGAATGGCCTGTTCGCAGTATTCCTTCTTGATGGACTTCTTAGTGAGCGGATCTATAAGAGGTAGCTGAGCGTTAAGGACCAGCTTCAAGTACGCCAACTGCGTGTGAACGGACGAAATCAGGTGAAACTTTTCCCCGACTGTATTGTTGTCGAGCCGTGATAAATTGTCCACGTCGCCGTAGCACTGCTGTAGTATTTTTGTGAATTCGACGATATTATTGCGACTATCTAGCGAACTGACCCCTTTTCCCAACTCATTCATGCGGTTGACACATTCTTGGACTACCTGTCGAATTGACTTCGTGGACGCTGCCTCGATATTCAGAGATGGCGCTAGTTGCAGTTCAAAGAATCTCTGGACGTCATTTTTAATATACGCCAACTCGAGAACACTGAAAGTTTATAGGGACATATTAGATCCTATCATATATTTTTTTCTATGTCATTGAAAAACAAAGATTTTTAAATTTTTTAGATATTTTCTTCAGCAAGTTTTTGGAAAATCATATTCTGTGCTCTGTTTAAAAATAAAACTAACAATGTAATTCGATCCAACCCTTCAATTTGGTATTAGAAGAACATTTTCACAGTTTGAATGATATAGCATATAGAATATAGGTACCTACTAAATATAAAATATTTTATGATATTGTTACAAATGTTCTATAGAAATATGATACTAAAGCTGGATTTATAGTTTGACGGACTGTAAGCGTAGACGCAACGCAATAATATCAACTATATAATTTATGTAAGGTTAAGTGGGGTAAGTGTGTTTTCGGGGTAAGTGTGTAAGCGCCAAATAATTCCTATTCCGATAACATACTGGTGTGGCCATCTATAAAACAGTATCTAAAGGTTCATAATATGCCATTGTAAGCTACAGCCGAAGTTAAGATAATTGCTATATTGGCGGGAAAAGCTAATATTTCATAACCTCTCACCATACACAGTGCATGTAGTTGGTAGACCTTTACTCATCGTGTGACATCATAGTTCCAAGTGAGCTTTTTGAAGTTTTTTTTACTACAAATATGGTAAGAAACAGTTCAATTTTAACCTACAGTCGTTATTTTTATTTTAGATTAAGCGTTTATTATTATTTGGTACTAGTACACACTTGTCCCACTAAAATTCTACTCTGTGGAAGTGTGTATTAATTCAGCCGGACAAGTGTGTACTAAAAGTGAACATGAGAAAAGTTCACTATTTGAAGAGTGACGATGATATTGACGAAGAATTTAGAGATTAGGAATAATTGATCACATTTATGGATGAACTAAACAAAGAAAATTCAGATGTAGATGTTGGTGATTGGATATTGGTAGTATTCATGTTACTGTCGACAAAAAAAGAAGACGAAGAAGTAAAATTAAAATTTTTAAGAAACGTTCATTCGTTAGATCCAACTGCTACAAATTCTTTCATCTGGGCTGATCCTGAGGAATGTGCTTTCATTGGAACTCAAAATATTATTATGGTTCTTCCAAAAGCCAGTTGTTAGTAAAAAGGGGTCTGCATCGATTTTTGGACTTTTCTTTTACAGATTATAATGTTCATTAGTCAATATAACTCTATTTATTCAAGTATTTTACTTTACCTTTAGGATATATTTATGTTTTTTCTTCACTTTTAGTTATTCAGTTAATGTCCATTTCTTGTTGAAAACTTTGTAACTTGAAGAGTTTGTAAGATAAAAATTTTTTTTTTGCACCAGTCGAAAAATAAAATATCGCAGTTTTACACACTTGCCCCAGACTTCTACATTTCTTGATATGTGCATTGCATTTGGCTTGCATACACACTTTCCCCGTTTCACAGGAGAAGTGTGTACTATGGGCATAGAAATATATATAATATAGAAATAAATGCGAAAATGTGTCTATATCAAAGTTTTATTATGAGGACTTGTAGGCAATACCCATAACTATGTTATGCCAAAATTTGAGATCTGCAACTCTAGTGCTTTGTTTAAAAATATGATGTATATACGAACTTTCCAAATATTGCTACACACTTACCCCACCTTACCTTACTCTTGTTTATAAATTAACGTAAACGCATGACGTAATGTAAGTGAAAAGGACTGGAACGGAAGAGTTGACCAACATTCATTTTTTTACAGTGCGTTTCTCACGTCCGGCCAATCAAAAGAGAGAATTCTTTGTGATGTCAGCCTCACTGTCAGATGTCACTTGTCCCGCCTTCAGTTTAGTAAAGTTCTCTGTTTTTTATTCTTGTTTTGTTAATTATTCACAATAGATGAATAATTAGAATATTATAATACAAATTCAAACCAACACAGGCTATTTGCGATTAATATAATTTGTAGGTTATGTTGAATGTCACTCATCACCTTAACCTCTACTCATGCGCAAAAATTGCGTTCCGTCGAATTATAAATTGTAAAATTTATAATTTTAAATTAATAATTTTTGAAATAAAAAACAATCCGTCAAACTATAAATCCAGCTTTACAGTTGAAATAATAACATGATTAATAATAAATATTGAATCACCAATCACTAGATTTCAATGACAACCAAATAGTTTAAGAAATATAAGTTACAGATCAGCTCTAAAAGATCATTAGAAGCTGTATGATGAAAAATGAAAAAAATTGAAAACTAATTTAATTCAAACTTCTTATAGGATAAATACATAAATGCTTTGTATTTTTCATGTTTTGATATAATTATTAATTCAAATGAAGATCATATATATAATGTATGTACAGAGGAAGGAACAGAGAAATAACTCAAACTCAATCTTCAAGCAACCCTTTTCGCGAACCATTCGGCAATAAATTAACATCAATACTCACACAAAATTATATTCATTGCTTTGTAGGGCCATCATATTTCTCCACAAGTTCAAATTCAAACAACGAAGTTGATCCATTGAATTCCTGAAGTTGCCCAGTTTGCAGATACTCAACCCGTTGCTTTCCGGATTTATCAACAAGTTACTCAAGTAATAAGATAATTTGGGGTGGTGCTCGTTCAATTCAACAGGTAACGTATCATTTTCAAGCCGATTTGAAAATAAAAATAGCGTTGGTCGTAAGCTGGGACAATCATTCAAAAATAGAAAATACGTTTTCGCCAATTCGTGAAGTAATCTACTATCTTTTGTGGAGCAATATTTGGTATAGGTTGCGACAAGGTCTGTTGGAACTACAAAATGACATTTCATAGTCTGATGGTTCGTCAATCTCCCAGAAATAATTTGTCGAACCTCGAACGCCTCCAGATAATCGATGAAAGGTATCAATTCAAACTTATATCTGTGGAATTCTTTGGAGAGTTCAGTTTCGTTTTTAGAATGAGTCAGTTCGAGAACGTCTAATTTTCCTTGAAGATCTTCAGAATCGTAATTCTCCTTTACGTCGACCAAGATGTTTCTGATGTTGCGATCGTTATCAACTTTTTGGAAAACTGTCCTGGCGTTATTTCTCTTATCGCAGATGTTATAGAAACAACTAATTTTCTCGTACCTCGTAACAGCTTCAATTTTCGATTGTTCGGTGAACGGAGGCGGTTTATCACTGAATTTTTGATAATTCTTACCCGTTTTAAACAATCCCGAAAACTGTCTATCCACGATCAGATTTATTCGATCCAATATTTCGCCTAGCTCGTCGCCTACACCCCGATTCAGCAATTTCGAAACGTTTTTGACGGCGTATTTCAAAAACCAATGGTAATGAACCTTGATGTTAGTAAGCAGTTTGTTCGGTTGCAGATTTGTCTTGATGTCGACCAGCGCGCATTTAAAGAAGAAAACTCTCCATTTCGCCAAAAAGAGTATATCTACTAAACTTTCATCGGACAAGTTCGAGCCTCTATCGCGCAGAAGTTTACTCAGATGAGAGTCGAACGTTTCGACGAGTCCAATGAATTCGCTCACGATCACGTCGTTGAATTTATCCTCTATCTTGTTCAGTTTTCTCGATTTCATGTAATCCAACAGCGTCACTTTCGAAGCTGCAACGCTCGTCAATTTTCTTTCGTTGTAGTAATACACCATCAAGTAAAGCTTTAATAATGCGTAATTTACATCAGACGTGGAACCGGAAGCGACGATAGAATCGGGGAGCCACCTGTAATCCATCGGTAGATTATCACCGATGAATTTACCGTGATCGGTTAATTCTCGGTACATCTGTTCCACTAAATATGTAAGATATTCATCCCTACGTTCTTTCAATATGAAGTTAACGTATTCATTTCGACGTTGTAGATCGTTTTTCGTGGATAAACTATAGAACGTAACCAACAAGTATTCCAGTACGTTCTCGCTGTCAACTATGACGTTTTCCCTCAAGACGGAATGAATCAGCGCGCTCTGTTGTTTGAACTTCTGAACTTCCGAAGACATGTTGAGACGGTCGCATCGAACGGTGACGTATTCGTTGTACCAATCGTTGACTGACAACGATGTCGGACTTGAGTCGTCTAACTCGATTTTCAGTTGGGAGGCGATCGCTTCGTTTACGTCGGTGGTATCGAACTCTACGGCCGATCTGGTCTTGTAATAAACCTCGATTAGCGAGGTGAGGAAGGCGCGCGATTCGCTGGTGCCGTAGCGGATCTGTTGCGATATTTGCGTCGCGGCGTGCAGTAGCTCGTTTATCGTCGGTTTTTCGCCCAGGATCAGATCGCCGATGAAATCGTGCATGCTGAGAAGTACCCGGATGTGTTTTCTGTCGTCGAGACCGTTGATATGCACCATGCTCTTTAGGTCGTACTCGTCCCTCGTCGAAGATTCACGGTCGTTGAGGATGTAAATTTCCACACCTCTGTTTCTCATCGCCCTAGAAGAAGGAAGATGTTACGTTAGATTGAACCGTTCATAGGATAAATTTGAATGTTTTTCGCAATTGAAACGGAATAAAGTTCGCAAAACCTTATGAAGTATATTCAAATTATGAAAACAGTTACAACCCGTATGGTTTACAACTTTCAACGAGGCATTGTTTACACGTAAACTCCAATACCTTCCAGACATAAGACGGCGAGGTGATGCTATACTGTTATTCCGTAAACTACATAACCTTACATACACAGATCTTTCCAAATATGCATTCTGAATAAAGACGACCGACAAAAAAAATTGTTTTATTCCTTCCTCAAGTATATGTGAGAGAGGCAGGCTGGGAGTTTTGGGGATCAATTCCTTCAATCAGATCAGAGGATACACTTGTATGTACAAGTCCATTAAGGATGGATGAGATAGGATATTTATGGAAGACAGGAAGTGTGGGTAGGTTTCAAAGGAATAATACAGGTCCAGAATTAGCCTTGTGAGTTTGCAAGAAGTAACTAACTTACGCCATGAGGAATCTCTGAAAAAAACTCATGGTATCGACCCCAGAGTTTAAACCAAGGACCTCTCGAGTACTTGGCTAACTAGCTCAGTGACGACCAATGCAGAGGACATGTTTAAAAATTATCCTGAGTTATCTTTAGGACTACACAAATACAATACTTTTTCACCAACCGAATTTTTCCTTACTGGAACGCTTTACCCAATAGTGCCGTAACCACTCCCAGTATTAACTCTTTAAAGGACAGATAATATGATAGTTTTATTCAGAATACTTAAGTTCATTTATAATAACTATTTTTACTCTATATTTAGCTATTCTTCTTCTCAAGTTTTTTTTATATGGATGTAGGTTTGGCTTCTCAAAATTTTGGCACAATATGTTCTACTTTTCATTGTAAGTTATTATTTATAATAATAATAATAATAATTGAACAATATGAAACATGTTATTTAACATTGAATTCAAATTTATATAATTAGCATAGAAAGTTGATATTATTTTTAAGGAAAATTATATATGGGAGAAACACGTACTGAATTTTTTTATCTTACTATTGATCGAAACTATTTTTGTTACGATTTTTTTCAGAATAGGTTATTCAAAATGAAACAGCAGGTATAATAAAACGAAAATAATGGAACATAGTAATTAGTTGAAAAATATCCTTCGGGGGAATTGTGCAGTAGCCATGCGTTTTTGTATCCATTTAAAAATATTGGGAATTAAACAGAAAATGCACGAACAAAATACATAGCTAAATTATTCAGAGCTGTTCCCAGGTATAAATGGAAGTTTTATTTTTATTATTTGTCTGTTGATGTTGTGTGAGCACTATTGTTCGAAATAAAACCTACATAAGTATCGTGAATTTTCTGAAAGTATAATAAAATGAATTGCAGTGGAATTTATATACTAAGATATATCTTTTTTGTGAAATTTTTGATTTTCATAACCCACCTTTTTATTAAACACGAAAGATAAATTTTGATGTGTACTAGCTCTGCTCTCGATATGCCAGATATGCGAACGAAATTTATGAAATGTATATCAGGATAAAGGGAGAAGCGCGC